>JAJJHY010010898.1:5726889-5799937 GCA_021224005.1 Drosophila setifemur
GGGTTCGGAAAAGCGAAAAGTTCCACCGCGTTGTTTGCACAAACAGCACCTGAAACTGCAGCACGCGCTTCACTCATATTTTCGTGTACATTTATTTATTTAGCTCTGCATTTTATTTCATTTCAGTTTATTTTCGCCCCAGCAAAGCTTTACTTGTTTTTTTTTTCTGTTTAATGTATATACATATTTTTTTTGTGTCTTTTACTTCCATTTCCTGAGCGGAGAAAGCGGAAAACAAAAACGGATACACACACAGGAAAAGCGTAAAAAATAAAACAGAAGTCGAGTCCCGGGAATGGGGAGTACAAGAAGGTTGGGGGCTTGGATGGGTAGTTGGTTTATAACAATAAAGGAATTTTTTTTGTACTCACATGCAGAAACCATCATCACACCCCTTTCAAGCCACCTTGAAGCTTTTCAATTTTACTATTTGTTCTGTCACTTCCGGTGCCAACGAAAAATTGCCGCCCGCATTCCATACAGAAAAAAAAATTATGCAATTTTTTCTACATTTTTTATCTACCTTTGAAACTATAAATTAATAAATAATTATTATTTGATAAGACAAACGAGACAGTTGCTTTGAAAGCGTTTGATACTTTGTTGGCAGCTATTGTATATAGTGGTCCGATTTTTTGGTTTTTAATATTCTACATCGGCTTAAATGGGTGTGAAAAGTATATTTTCCAAGAACAAATAAAAAGTCTTGAAAAATACGAAAGTTATGCTAATTTTCTCCCATCTATCTATCTATTGATTTCTAACGAATGAATTAAGTATCTTTAAAATCATGCTGATGAAGAATAATGGGTATATTATAGGGTCGGAGATGTTTTCTTTTTAATACCCTCAGCAAGGGTAAAAATATAAAGTTCTCTTATCTGATATTTCGCAATTTTTCTCTATGCAGTTTCAGTTTTTCCTTCCCTCACTTTTCGAGCCCCGTTGGAAAACTTTCCTTTCTATGCGTTTCGCATATTTGTCCACATTGTTAAGCCTGTCCCTTGCTCCTTTTTTATTTTTATTTTTTCCTCCCCCCGCTCTTTTGCTGAGCTGTTGCGTTTATTAAATGTCACACTGCGAATTTGCCGACGGACCTGAACCCCCATTCTATAGGGATTTTCCACTCCCTCCTCCACGACCCTCTGGCCATCCGCTGATGGTGCCCAAAAGCACAATGGCACTTGTCGCGTTTGGAGATTTCACTTTGTTTCCCGCTAGCCGGATATTTTGTTGTTTTTTTTTTACTTCTTGTTGACTTTAAGTTACACGTTTTTAGTTGTCTTCCACTCATCCTGAGCTCTTTTCTTAATTTTTTTGTACACTTTTACCCATTTTTCTTTTGGGCCTTTGGAGTGACAATTTCATTTATTTTGCCATTTTCCGTTTTGCGTTTGTCAGCGTATTGCGCTTCATGAAACTCAATTACTTGGTTCGCAATTGTATCTGTCGGCTTAGCCTCCCGATCTTTTTTCCCGTTTATTTTTTTCTGAAATGAATGCCCCTGCAACGTTGCGTATACGCAATAATTACTGTGACCGACTGCAGTCGTAATTCTCGCTTAATTTCGTAATTATGAAAATTATTATGATGTGTCTCCAGTGTGCAATTCATTTAATGAAATGCAATCACAATAAATATATTATAATAATACAAACATATATCAAGTAAATTTACTATCTTTTGTAAACTATACAATGCTCTTGCTGGACAACGTTGTACGCAATTTTTAAGTATTAAATAATAATATTAAATATAAACTGAAACTATACAATTTATTATTGCATTACTCAAAAGTTTGAAATTTATGAACACTTGATTTGTTTCTGGAAATTGTTTTCACAATACGGAAATAAAAGAACAAATTTTAAGAGCATCAAAACATGGTGCTCCATCAGAAAGTTATTTCTTGTGTTTTTTACTATCCCATTTTGCTTTAAAGTTGTTTTCCATTGCACAACAATTTGCAAAACACAAATTAAAAAAAAACACAAATGCAAAACTTTATTTATTTTTAATTATTTAACATGCAGCACAGACCGACTAACAGCTGCTGCTGGCATAAATAAAAGGGCAAACACAACACCCAAAGCACAAAAATTCCGGCCGAAACAGGGAAGCCAGAAATTAAATTGCAGTGAAAAATGAAACGAAATTCTCAAATTAAAAGCAAAAAATCAAGCTCCCCAGATAATGGGAGAACTGGGGGCCTGGAATCTGGACCAGGTATTCAATTACAACAAAAATGCTCTGCTGCAAAAGCAGATATAAAGTTGAAAGTGTGAACGAAATAGAGGGACGGGCTGGGGGAGCAATGAAAATGCTGTACTAAATAAAACGTAGCCTCAAGTATTTTGTGGCAAGCTGTTGAAAGTAACCAAAAACAAACGAAAAACCGAGCAAACTTTCTGCTACCGAAAGAGATTGGCTGCTGGGAGTAATGGGGTGATGAGGGAGTGGCGGGGGAGTGGCGAAAAGTTTGCCCAGGTGCTCCTCTGCCACTTGTGGCACTTCCTCAGTGTTTATCTCTGGTTCAGCGCTGCCGAGTATCAATTAACGAAATGAAATTGCCCTCACCATCGGTTCTATTTCTTTATTATGTTTGCAGAGCTCGGCCGAACCAGTTTACTCGCCCACAATGGCGGGAGGTCTCTTCTCCATCGACAGGGAGTTCTTCGATCGCCTGGGGACCTACGATTCCGGCTTTGATATCTGGGGCGGTGAGAATCTGGAGCTGTCCTTCAAAACCTGGATGTGCGGCGGCACTCTGGAGATAGTCCCATGCTCCCACGTGGGTCACATCTTCCGCAAACGCTCGCCCTATAAGGTAAGTGACATTCATTAACCAAGGAACCAAGGAAATCAGTGAGATTGGAGCCCCAAAAAAAAATATTGATGCACTCTGTGCTCATTACGGAATGCTGGTTGATTCGAATTTCGGGCAGCAAGTATTTTAAAACTCTTAGCCCACACATGTGTATAGCCTTCTGTGTGGGCAGCCTCAGGACCAGTAATCAGTTACCAGTCCAGAGGTTCGTGTTTGGTCAACAACAGCCCAATCCCTCGACCACGCCCCTCCTGCATGGAGCGCCCACATCCACGCCAACCTCAGATGTGCAACATGGCACACATGGCATAGACATGAGCACACACACAGATACAGCCACCGAGATACAGATACTCAGACATGGACATGCATTGCGGCTGTCTTTGCAACATGCTGGTATACGAAGGATTGCCACAACCACCGCCCCCAGTCCCCAGTCCCCCCTTGTATCCCCTACATGTATCTTCAGGGGCAGCTTCAATTATCAACGGTTTACGCTTGACAAAAGTTTGGCAACTGTTTTGATGTCAATGGCGTAACACCAAGAGCTTGAATGCTCTTCGAGTGGAACTAACCAATTGGACACCTGCCAAATCCCAGAGGAGTTTGTTGTCTGCAGGATAACAGAAAATAAAGCAGAATAAGGGATAGAACCGGTCGAATTAGGACATCAGCATAGGCAAAAGTTTTAACTATAAACATTACTTAGAAAATGAATAATACATTATTTTGCGTACATTAATTGAATTGCGATTGCAGGATATACCTATTTCTCCCTAGTGCTGGATGCATAAATTATGATTCTCAAACTCAATTAGAAACTTTAATGATTAAGTTGATTACATATTTATCGAAAGCGTAATTAAATCGGGTTTATATGTTTATTAAAACGAAAACGGAAAACATATTTACCCATTATGCTTTAAAACAATTTCTACAATGTAAATGTATCCAAATTAGTTTACTTAATTACAAGCCAAATGGAATAAAAGCTAACGTTTATTAATTTCCATTAAAAACTGTAGCGTTTCTCTGCTCGATATCAAACACAATTACATTGGAATTTCTGCAATTGAATTCCTGCGAAGGGAGAGCAAATGAATCAATGAATTTTCAATAATATGCGTAAATAAATATTCAATTTCATCCTGAACAATGGGATACCAGAAGTTTCAACAGCCTCTTCAAAGGAAGTGCAACAGCTCGTTGTATTTATCGTTCGGTTATCGATTAGAAAGACCCCCCTCAAAACTTATGGCTTTGACCGGCAATTTCAATAAATGTCAGGTGCAAACTCTTACCCCACCCCCTTATGGCCAAATATTTAGCTCCTGCCCGAAAATGAAGCCTCCTTCCGAATGCACAAGTACTCACAGATACTCCTGCACCATGATCTCACAGTCACAAAACCGGGCAGAAAATAAAAATGCATGCTGAAAATGCGGAGAAAATGGGAATAGACAATCACCAGTGATGGCAAGGGTAACTTTCTTTATTTAGCTAAAGTCAAAGTAAAATATATAGACCTAAAAGCTTAGCAAATATAGGGCTTATAGGATTTTTTGTAATACTGAACTATTGTCAGATACTTTTCCTAAGCAATTTTTATTTTAAAACGGAATTGTTTACATTGTACCAAATACATTCTTAATAACTAAATAAAGAATGAAACAGTAGGCTAGTTGTATTATTAAAAAGGCTCTACAGGTTCTTATAACAAGTACAAGTATCTAGAATTCACTGTGCAGATACATAGGCAAATAGAGAACCCACCACTGGCAGAGATAGTAGACAGATAGCCAGGGATAACCGCAAAAGGCTGCTGAGCAGCAGCAAGAGGAGCAACGAACGTAATGCCACTAAGCAAAAGCTACTCATTCAGGTAATTAGGCTTTGTTGTCCACTTTGCCCTGCTCCCTCCTCCGCTTTCGGAGGCCATCTCTTCTGGTCCGGCACTCTCGGGTTCCATCTGTGGCATTGTTCTCCTCCCCGCCTTCCGACTCTGTTTGCCGACCAAATATTTCCATTGACTCCGGCACCACCGGCAATCGTTCAGTGATTGTACGTAGCCAGTGTCCAGCCAGCCACCTTCCCACCTTGCCACCTTGCCACCTCACCTCCTTACCATCCAGGCACTCATCCTCTGCTGCTTCTGTTTCCGTTTCCCTTCAATTGCAGTGGCGTTCGGGCGTGAATGTGCTGAGGAAGAACTCTGTGCGGCTGGCCGAGGTTTGGATGGATGAGTACTCTCAATACTACTACCATCGCATCGGCAACGACAAGGGCGACTGGGGAGATGTCAGCGATCGCAAGAAACTGCGGTAGGTATCTCAAATGAACGGGAAAATGTATAGATAAAGCATAGATATTATTTGAACCCCTCTGACCAATAATATTGCTGTTTTCCCACCCAGAGATGATCTCAAATGCAAGAGCTTCAAGTGGTATTTGGACACCATTTACCCCGAACTCTTCATACCCGGCGATTCGGTGGCCCATGGAGAGGTAAGTTACCGGTGTTTGGTGCCACTGCTGACCTATCCCACCCAATCCCAAATACCCCAGTCTAATCCAAACCAAACACAATGAAACCCCTTAAACCAATGTGAATCCAATTCGCAGATAAGAAACTTAGGTTATGGCGGTCGCACCTGCTTGGACGCACCGGCTGGGAAGAAGCACCAGAAGAAGGCCGTGGGCACGTATCCCTGTCATCGTCAGGGTGGAAATCAGGTTTGTTAGCCCAGCATCAGCATCTCAGCAGTCCTGCGACCGCCACAAACTCCGTCCAAGCACAAGAAAACCGTAAAGGAACTGAAACTTCGATCGAAATATACGAAACTCTTCCCCCTTTCACTGTTTTGCCACTACTAAAACAACTGTGTCCCCCCCAAAAAATAACTAAACTGTCTCTCGGGGATTTGGTGTAACTTCCCCTCTAAGAACTCTTTGTCAGATGGAGGCGCTCCTATATTGTGAACTTAATTTACAGATCGCCAACTTGCCCTCAGGCAAGTGCCTGGACGCGAAAGAGAAATCGGAGGAGGCACCGCCGGTAACCGTATATGATTGCCATGGCCAAGGAGGAAATCAGGTATCCACCTCCAGTCCACATCCTCAGCACTCTGACTCAGACTCGGAGGCGGCTGTTTTCCAATCGTTCGACATCTCTTGCTTTCTCGGATAATTTCCCTATTGGTGTTCTGCTTCGATTGTTTATTTATCCTGATTTTGATTTGATGCTTTCTGCTAATCGTTATTTATTCTTGGCTTGATTATTTGTTCATTTTGTGCTTGCTTTATTAATTCGAACTTAAACCCAA
Source organism: Drosophila setifemur (assembly GCA_021224005.1). Classification (NCBI taxonomy): domain Eukaryota; kingdom Metazoa; phylum Arthropoda; class Insecta; order Diptera; family Drosophilidae; genus Drosophila; species Drosophila setifemur. Next base: position 5,733,040 of record JAJJHY010010898.1, read on the forward strand.
CCAATTCCAGAATCACACTAGACAATAAACACTTCCAAATCATTATCCAACTTAACACCATCATCGCATAACAATTTAAGGGTTTAGGAATTTTAACCATCACTGTTTTTTTTTAACTTTTTAATAGGAAATACTTTGAATGCACCTTAAGTACTTTATTTCAATGAAATCAGTAAAATATTTCTTAATATTTAAAAAAAAAAAAAATGATGTAGACTTTCTTTCTTTCTTTTTAATAGTTATAGTTTTGTTCTTTTTTTTTTTTAAAGTGCAATTTAAAAGATTTATTTAAAAATAATTAATTAGATTTGTAGACTTTTTCTTTCCCGTAGCTATAACAACATTCCCGCTCGACGTCCTTAGCTTTTGCCTAACTTTGCCTAACTTTTCTACTTCAAACTTTCTTTAAATTTTCTTAGATAAATCGCAAAAGAAAGTCAATTGTCAAGCCACCTAATTTGCTTACTTTTGATTATTTGAAAGTTGTTTTCCATATTCTGTTTTTGATTTTTGGTGTCCTTTGGGAAGTACTCCTCTGAACAAGGTATTTTAAAGTCGATCCTCCAGGAAGAGCGGATAACAATAATATTTTTGTCGTTGTTATTTCTACCCTTGTGAAAGTCCTGCGGTTTTGACCACTAATTTTGACGGAGTTTGTGGCTACAATACAATAACAATTATTAGTAGAGTACATAAATAATATGGATTTATTGCTCCCTGGCGAACATTTCATATTCAATTTATTGCCTAGCATAAGTGAAAGTATTTATGAACAAATGTTGCCACCAGAATTGCATTGCATTGACAATTTAACAGTTTTACAGGATGCATACAATCGCGCACGAACACACACAGATACAAACAAACACACACACACACACACTCGCAACAATACTTTAACACAGACATTACAAACACAACGACCGAGTTGCATATTTGGGAATTTCGGTCGATTTATGCCATGTCAGAAAAATTAATTAAAACGCAATCATAAATAAAATGCCGAATGATAAATCATCTACATGGCTTTGGCTTTGGCTTTGGCTTCAGCTTCACTGTTTTTTGTGCATTCCGCCAGCTAAAACAACAACCACATTTACAAGAGTGATACTACCAAAAAACTACAGAGTTTTCTATCGAACAAAAAAAAGATTACGTTGGTTACAAGTTTTTCGCACAACTTGGTAAGCAACAATGAAGGACCGAACAAAGCAAATGAACTTCAACATACAATAGATGCCTTTAAACACAAACACACACGCTTTGAGTAACACAATCTGATATACTTTTACGCTAACACAGATACACAGTGATTGTGTGAGAATATTCTATGTTGAACATTTAAAATGGGGGGAAAGTGTTGACCTCGTTCTGCCTGCTCTAAAATCGTCCCAGACGACCGCCTCGTTCCCTGACTACTGCCCCCCAGCTCTCCCCTCACATTCGCACACTTTCGTACACAATGTTGCAAAATAAAAGGCGCAATGGAAGGGGAGAGGGGGAAAAAAGTACGGAAAAGATTCCTCCAAATTTTTGTTTGCACTCGGAAATGCGGCTGCGGATAAAATAATCAACATTTGCAACGGGGACAACAAAACACATGGCCATTGCAGGCGTAGTTGAGTGTGGGGGAGGAGATGGCAAGGGGAAAGGGGCGTGCTACTTCCCCTCGCTTTTTTGCACGCAAATTTTAATTTCGCACATCGTATAATTTTCACTAGCGAACCGAAGAAAATAGCGATGGGGGTATTTTCTTTTATTTTTTGCTTTTGAGTGCCACGTCAAAGGATATATCTCCAGCCAAAGGGGCGGGCGGATCCTAGAACTAGTCTGTCCACATAATGAAATCTCTCATGTGGAAAAAAACGCGCGTCTCGGCTAGGAAAAATATTTGTGCAAAGCCAGCAAACAAATTTGTACAGCGCGGAAACAAAAAACCAAAAAAAAAACGACGCTCCATAAAAAATACACAAGATAAAAACTGGGCAAAGCGGAAAAACAAAAACAAACGCAAAAAAAACGTAATTAAAAACGCATCGCGCACACACAGAAAACGCACTACAAGCGGCTGAAGGATAAAAAGAAATGCAAATTGAGAACACGAAGGACGATGGCAGGGTAAGGATGGGTAAGGGGAGGGAACCTGGAAAGGTGGGGCGTGGGCCTAAACAATGGGCGAGGATGAACGCGGAGTGTAAACGGCGCAAAGAGAATCGTCCTTGGAAGGCCGATGATAGTGTGCCATAGTAAGGATACCCTCATATTACGTGCCGAAGTCACGAGGCAGGGGATAAAATAAAAAATAAAAATTGAAAAGGTCTTGCCAGGTTTCAATTTAAAATTTAAAGAGTGGGAGCTTGTATCGTTAAATTAAAATTAACTGATGAGAACAGCGGTGGTATCGGCGGAATTTGTATGTGATTAGTTTTATCTATGGCCGACAGTCAAGGCTAACAGGAACGCTATCAAATTGGCTTAATTGAACCGGTCAAACAATAAACGTAATTATTCATGGCATGGCACAGAAAGCGTCCTTCTCCCTTGCACTTCTGCATTGACCCATCTCATCATTATTCCAGCCTGGCATCATTATAAACAATATAAAGATGGTGGGGCCATCCGGCTGGCGGCGCGGAAACGGAAATGGTAACACAAAATGGCGGCTGGTCACGACCTGGTGGCCGAAAGGGCAGGGGCAGGGGCCGGGGCAAGGCCAGGAGCAGGAGCAGGGCATGCGGCCTGGGTATGGGCAACGAGCCGGGTTGGGCAAACAAAGGCAGTTTCAGTCACCAGCAGATTCTGAATCAAGCTCATGCCATCTGGCAGTGGCAACGTGTTTTAAATTATAAATAATCATGGCCAGCGAGTTTCAGACAAAATCCAGACTCGCACACAGACACACACAGTCCGATGCATACTGAGACAGAGAGTCACACACACACCCATACACACTCACACAAACGCACACCCACAAACCGAGCTGCTTTTTCGGCATTTAATTGAATAAAACATTAGTGTGCAATAAGTTGTGCGATTGTAGCCCTGGAAAAACTTTTGCGAACTGGCGAACGAATTCCCTGCCATTACAATTTATATTAATGTGTTTTCCCTTCTCTCCCACCCTCCCCCCTACCCTCTTCCTCAAATTTCCCCGTTCAGTATTGGATGTTGAGCAAGACGGGCGAAATACGGCGAGACGACTCCTGTCTCGACTACGCCGGCAAGGATGTGACTCTCTACTCCTGCCACGGCAGCAAAGGAAATCAGGTGAGTGCCGCAAAAATATTAAAGCGAAAAGAGCAACGGGGCATACAAGCAGAGTACAAACATTAACGTTCAATGCACATTTGTAATGGAAATAACAGTATTTGTACTGTCTATTTAAATTCTAATTCAATTATTTTTTAAAATGTAAAAGTTTATCATTTCATTTGGTTAACTTTAATTCCCCCTTTCTATAATTTATAACCATTAAGGGGTAAATTCCCTGATGGCTATTGTAATATTATTAAAGAATATATTTACCAGACATTGCAATCTGTTTGGGCAATTAAAGTCAATAAATGGATTAATATTAAAATTTGTACCTCTTCATTTTGGCGCTAAGTTGCATCCATTTAAAAAAATTATTAACAATTCAAAATGACACATGTTTTATAAGTAAAATTGAAATAAAACATTTTGTATAGGTATTCAACGTTGAATTAAACATAAAATACTTATATTATGAAATGTAACCGTTCATTAAATACTAGTAAAACATTTTGATGATTTTTAATTGTACATTTCTCTTATCTTTGTGTAACTCTAACCGATTGGGACTCCCTTTCAGTTCTGGACGTACCGCGAGAACACAAAGCAACTGGACCACGGCACCTCCGGCAAGTGTCTGGCCATCAGCGAGAGCAAGGACAAGCTGCTAATGGAGGAGTGCAATCCGGACCTGCCCCGCCAGCAGTGGTCGCTGGAGAACTACGACAGCTCCAAGTTGTGAGGCTACTTTTACGCGAGGGGCAACCTACTCTTGCCCACATCGCGTCGCCAGCAACAACAGCCCCGTCGGACATAGCGACAGAAGGAGAGGGACGGAGGAGGATACGGACATGGATACGGATATATGAAATGGAGGCAGGAGCTGGAGTAGACAGATTCGGTTGCAGAGACGGATTCCCCCGAGGCATGTGCAATAGAGGAGGGATGGATGGAGGGAGCAGCAGCATTACTTGCCATGCTATCTAAATATTATTAAAATTTATTTGTTTCCAAACAAGAGAATAGACGATATCTAGCTTTAAGTAGGAAGGATAACGACTGCTGTACAGTAGCTATAAGTTGATAAGTTTTTTAGGCCCGTAACACAGCACTTAGGGTTAGGCTAATGGAGCCAGGACAAGGCCAACTACCATTTGAAGTCGTAGCGCAATTTTTGCATTTACATTTGTAAACATTTAGCACAATTTATGGAACGCGTGAACGTGTGAAACTTGTCTCTGTGTATTTGACTTATTCTCCAGGCCAACGGGAATGGCGAAATATTTCCGAATTATTTATGAATTATGAATTTTACAAATGTCATCAAATGGCTTTGCGAAAGCCCCATTCCAAATATATGTTTTAGTGAGTAAGCCCTAGACTAAGTCTGAGTTGGAAAGCATTTGGTGATAGCCTGTTTGTTTCGCCTGTATTTCTGTTCTGTTCCTGTAATCCCCTCCCACAGCATTCCCAACTTTATGCCTCTGTTTAAACGGCGAACCAAAATTTTGATTTTATTTATTATTGTGTTTACGATTCGGGGCGACGAGACTTGTGTTGTGTTAATTTGTAGACGAGGAGCGTCAAAACCTTATGCCAAATTATGTTTAGATACCTAATTTCGTGTGTAACTTTGTGTTCTCTTTGAAAATCCGTTGCATTTCTTTCCGTTGGATTCTCAAAACCACGACATATCCTATTTGTTGGACAATGCCAGCTTGTAGTACTTAGAAATATCATTTTCCAAACTACCGATATCACAGAAGATATACCTATATATACATAGAGTTAGTCCCTAGAGTTTAGTCCTTGATGCAAATGTGCATAGTGCCTTCTATTTGTTACGGACGCATTCTGACACATTCATATGCTATCGTAATCGATCATCAAACTCTTGTAGGATTAGGCTAGGTCACAATCGCAGCAAATGTGTATTCATATACCTATACATACTGTACTGTACAATTTCATATCGCATCTTGTAGTATGTGTACATAACTATGGATTAAAAACTGTTTTATTCAAGACTAAAACGTACATATTATATCAAGATGATAACCAAGGGCCGAAGCCCAAATATTTGCGCATTGTTTTTTTCATTTGCTATGTTTATTCCAGCCAGCAAGAGCTTCACTGTACGCGGCATTTACATTTTACATACGAAACCAAAAGCCATAGCAAGTGGTCGATAATCTTTTTTTAAACTAAACTTACAATATGAATCTAAGCGCGTAGTGAATGTATAGCAAGGACGCAACAGTTGTGCAAGGAATCAGATACAGTTATAAATAAAACTATGTGAATTGAAAATTAATTAATTGCTTTTGTTGGGACTTTGGGTTTATTTTTAGATCTTTGCTACATTTGGCGGCAGTTGGTAACTAGCGCCATCTGTTGTGTGATGGCATAAGCGGTCATCTTCGGTACGTGTAGATAACACGTACTTGCTATGTAGTAATGTAAAAAAGGTAAAATTTGTACATTTAATGTAATTTGTGAAAGCATAGCACTTAAATATAGACAAAGTTGAAACTAAATTGCCAATTTGTATGCAATATATGAATTTATTAAGCCAATAATTAATAATTACAAGTTCCATTTAAACCATTGCGTTTTGCTTGATCCAGGAGCGCAGGGCCCCCACATAGGTGTACATGGCCGGACGTCCCTTGGCGCCGCAACCGAAACCCCAGGACACAACGCCAAAGAGCTTGCCATCGACTGTCAGCGGGCCACCGGAATCGCCCTGGCAGGAGCTAACCTGACCACTGGGATGACCGGCACAGACCATGCGATCCGTGAGACCTGGAATATTCTGGGCATTGCAGTAATCCCGGCTCCACAATTGAACCTTGGCGAATTTCAGACGGTTCGGCAACTGTAGGTTCTGATTGATGGCTCCGAAACCACTAATCGTGGCCATGGTATCCGCCGCATAATTGGAGTCCGAATCGGCCATTTGGATAGTCTTTACAGCTCCTCCCATCGGCACGGGGCTGCTCAACTTAATCAGCGACATATCGAAGTCCTGGCTCTGTGGATTGTATTGCGGGTGGATGATGAACTGGGCAATGTTGAAGGATTGACCATTTCCGGCGCTCAGATCGTTGGTTCCCACAATGGCTTTCATCTGGCCTGGATTCTGGCCCTTAGTGCAGTGGGCAGCTGTCACGATCATCGTCTCGGAGATCAGGGATCCGCCGCAATGATGGCGGCCATTTAGCTGCAGGGATACCTGGTACGGAAATTGCCCGGGGGCAGCGAATTCTCCACCGATAATTCGGGATCCACCCACCGACTCCGTCTCGGCGAGAACCGAAGTGGCGACGAGGAGCAGGAACAGAGAAGCTACTAAAGTGTTCACCGAAGACATGGCAGGAGTTGAGTGTGTTGAATGTGGTGCGGTGGTTGTCTTTTTATAGGTCTCGTGCTGCCGATTTGTTCGAGTGGTTTTATTTCCGGAGTGGCACACTTTTATGTAGGCACAAAGTAACATCAGTTCATAAGTTAGGTGGAAAATATAAATTCTTTTAGGAAGCCAAACAATAAATAAACAATTATATAAAATATATATATAATTCAGATATTAGTCAAAATATTTAAATATTCGTATTATTAAAGAACACCTTAAACTATTAATTGTTATATTATTTGTTTTACCGATTATCTTAACTACCGCCCCAGTTCCAGGTCTTTACTCATGAAATTAGCCCACCTACCGCCTATTTGTATCTAGGCCAAACAACAGGGGCTCGGCTCAACGCAATTAAATGTGCGAAATTTAAATTTTTGCCACATAAAAATCAAGTTCACTAAGCACTACATTTCCGTGGCCTTTATTTGAAGCATGCTTCTTTTCTATGCCTCAAAACTTCAGTGAGACGAGGAATTTGATTTTGATGTTTGATAACCATTGCTGATCATCCAGACGTTCTTCCAGATCTCGTGCCTGTAGATGTTGCGATAGTTTTGTACTGACACTAGGAATTCGGGTCCAAACAATGTTTGGATTACAACATTTTCGGCTGCTAGATTCCGGTTGGTTGTGGCATGGACAATCACTAGTGGAGAATTACTCTGGAACTCGGGGATATTCTTTTTTAAAATGTTGTTTTGACAAAAGGATTATTACGATATTTACGGGTATATCTTCGCCTTCGCTTTCAAAGCGCCTCTTTGGATCAACGTGTCTGCAAAACCAATTTGTGTAGGCCGTGGGGATATCATTTTTTGGGCTGCATTTCTGTAACAGAAGTTAAAGATTAAAAAAATGTTTAGATCTCTAATTAACCAAATCGATATTTCTGGTTATAAACTCACACTTTGGTGGACCAGTCCCAAGTTGAGATTCAATTCCCCATTCTTATGCGACGAATAGGAGACATTGATGCCCTGCTGCAGATTGCATCGCTTCGAGCCACTGAACACCATTATGGGATCGTGCTCCGAGGCCATGCACTGCAGCCGGAACCGCTGGCCGTACTTGATCGTTTCACCCGTGCGATCGAGACCATCCCCGCTGACAATCCGGAAGGAGTTCCGTGCACAAGGACGCCTAGAAGGGGCCACCGAGAGCTCGCATTCCTCGGTGATGGTTTGGCTGTTCCGCACCATCCGCTCGTTGATCACCACCGACAGGGCGGCATTCAAGTCATCTGAATCCAAATCCTTGATGTTCATGACGATGGGCATTAGCTGTACCACCGCTCCGAATATAATATTTTGCTTGGGGGCGGCCAGAACGATCTCCTTGTGAAAATTGTCGTATAGAGTCCGGGCCTTTAGCACTAGGAGCTCTCCTCGATCTCGCTGGTTCTTGAAGTTCACTATTTTGTCCTTCAAAGAGGGTTTGGACTAATTCCCTTATTTTATTAGGTTTGTGCTTACCTCTTCTAGGCAATTTTCCTCTACCCAATTGCCGATCCTCACACTCAGCTGATAGCGACCGGAGCTGGTATCCGTATCGCTGATCCTGCAAGGCATTTTGATGTGTTCAAGGATCCAAAAAACAATTAATTTCTAGTGGTAGTAGTAGTATTTCTAGTTCGGCAACCACTTGAAGTCGTGTGAGTTAGATGTTTTCAGAGTCTATTTCAAAAATGAAGTCAAATTAAAAGGCAATGCCTGCTAATATTAATTTAAGGTTTACAGTTAAAAGTAAAATTAATAATTGTGCCAGAGAACAAAATCCTCCCTTATTTATTTTTGCACCCGTAGCCACTGAATATCAGCACAGCATAGCATACTTTTAGGATCCCAGGAAACTATTATCATCTCTGGAGTGAGTGTCTGTCCGAGCACACACGGCGTATGAGTAACGGCTAATACAATATTTCCCAATAGCACACATTTATGAGCTCTAAGTTATCTATTTACCCCACTGGGACAGCTCAAACAACGATGATTGGCCATGTTTGCCAAGACTGTGGTCTCTGTGTCCAGGAGTGACTGAGAAGTCGGGAATCTTCGTGGATCGCTCAGACTCTTTGGGTGGGCCCCATCTTAATCAAGTTTAGGCTGGGTTGTCTGGGCCAAATATCGGTGACAAGATAAGTTTCCATAAACATTTAGCACATTGCCCGCCGTTGATTGCGTTAATTTCGCTTGTTATTCATTATCGCTGATGTCGGCTGGGGCTAATTTACCCCTTGCTATTGGTGTTGGGTAAATGTACCTGGCCGGATGGATCGGCGTGCTCATCACGTGAACGTGAGTCCGCTAGCTCGGCCGATTTGAGGCACGTTTCTTATCTGGGCACTGCAATGGGGGCTAGAGGCGATATTGTTGACGAGCTCCAATTTTTATGGTCATATTTACCATTGCCGCCTGACAGGCCGGCTAATCGACCATCAAGCGGGGAATTCAACGTTCAGCTGGGCACTGATTTATTTAGCTTATTTTTGTCTGCTCTAAATAATTTCGCAACTTCTGCCAAATCGTCCCTGGTGATTGGGTGTGTCACCGAAGTGTCTGAAACTGGTCACCTCATAGGATGGCTCTTACACCTGCTTCACATGGCAATCTTTTCCCAGAATGGAGCGCAATAGCTTTTTATTGATTATGTAACTCATCGAGCACAAGGTTCTCCACATATCGATGGGGGACATCCGCCGGATGTGAAGAGGCAGGTTTCCTCGCCCCAGGAGAAACAATTCGATTTGGTAGTCGCTTCTGGAGGTCGTTTATACTCATGCTAAATTAATAGTTAGTTATATAAGAGTACTAACAGTCTTAAATGCAACACAATGATCTTGGTATTAAGGTTAATCAACTGCCAGTAGTTGGTATCTTAAGTTGCTTTGCTTAAATATATAACTATATAGGATATCCAATATTTAATGGAAAGATATTCTGCAATTTTAAGTTTCAAAATAATAACCGTTAATAATGGTTAAGAAATAAACATTAATTTTTTAAATAGGAATCTCTATAAATAAAGTTTTTTAAGTCATAAATTGAAAGATTTTACTTGTAGTACTTGGAATCCGATTAAAATTTATAAATAAATAAAAAGGTACGTACAGCTCCCCTAATCAGAAAAGAAAAGAATAATTTATTATTGAACAATTAATCTGTCTATCATATTGTTGATAAGAATATACATATGGCACGTTTAAAAAAAAAAAGTAATATTATTAATCTTCGACATTTTATCTTTCCCACTGGCTGACTCACTGATTCACTTTATAAACGATTATCTCTAATTTCTCTAATTTGTTTTTCTTGCTTTGCACCTGAAGCAATAACAATTTTTATAAAACAAATGTTCACGGCCCACGGAAAAGTGTTTTATTATCTTGACCAAACAGAAATACACACAGTTGTTGCCACAATTCCCATATTAACTGCGTCAAACAACAGGCCCCAAAATGATAGCCGATCAAATGGCGCTCCATTTTGGTATCTTCATCGAGCTGCCAATTCCGTCACTACAAACACCAACGCGCTCTGTCCTATCTCGTATCTCGAGTTGCAATATACAATTAATAATAAGGTAATAATCTTGTGCGACCGCCAAGAAGCGAAATGGATCCGCTTATAATGATTTGGGACGGGCAATCGAATCGCACTTGAAACTGTCATACTTATAGCACCGGCGATAAGAGATCTCCGAAAGGTTAGTCCTACTCTGTTGTTAGGCTAATCCGCCACCGACAATCCGCAAATCATGTGACCAGCCTTCCCGATCCGATCCGATTCGATCCGAGTTTAATAGCTCATTCATGGGCCGCAATTCTACAAGAATCCGACCTGAAACCGAGCTACTGCTGCTGGTCAAGATTGGGCTTTATGATTCTTTATAGACCCGAAATCAGTTGATATTGGCTACCTAAAAAATCGAACTGGCCTTTGCCTTATCGTTGGCCAAAGTCGGTTTATGGCGCTATAGTGTATATTGTTTGGGAAAAAACGTTTAATAATGTTTAAGGAAAAAGTTACAATTCATGGGGCACGTTTCTTGGAAATAACAATCTAAAAGAAAATTATATGTAAGTTAGTTTATACGAAATATCATAGTTTTTAAATTTTCTATATTTTTTATTAATCGCTTTAATGGCTTAAGGTAATAAGTGTAATTAAATATGGTACGTTATTCGAATAACTTCAATTATTTATTGTTTTCTTTTAAAGATCAATTATAAATTATTTGATTTGCAGGATGAGATCCAAATTGGAATTGATTGATAAAATGGATAAACCATGTATTTTTTGATAGTTGAATTTTAGTTGTTCAACTCCAAGTTTTTAACATTTAACCTTTTTTTTCGTATGCGCATTATTAAATATTTACTTTTATATAAGCCGTTAAATCTTGATTTTGTTGATCGCATAACCGTTACTATTCCCTGTCCAGAAACCTTTTCGTCAGCGTCAGACGTCAGCGAAGCTGAGTCTTAAACCTTTCGGTTGTAAATCTAGCCATTTGTCAATATCGTAAAAGTCTCCTTCAATCGCATCATCGCATCTCCATGTGTCTCCCATGCGGGAGAGATTAACTTCAGTGTTATTCGCCAGAAGGTGCGAGAGCGCTCGCTCACGTGAGCGGCACACGATTTCTGGAGCTTCGGAGAGGGAGCAACTGCACTCTGTTCAGTTACCGGTTACCGGTTACCGGTTATTGGTTTCGTGTTACCGGTCGCAGCTAACCGATCCACAGAATCCCCAAGAGCTGCTCCTCCTTTCGTTCAGTTCAGTTTGCTCTGTAAAAGCATCGTTTGATGGTTATAGCACCGAACATTATCACCTGGCGAGCACCTATAGTTTTATCAGCCAAACGAGGCTCGGCCGTTGGATCCAATTCAGCGCTTCGTGTTTTCACTGCTCTGCCGCGGCCGCTGCCTCTGCCTGCGTCGCTGCCAAAGCGATGTGAGTTAAAACCGAAACAGAAACAGAATTATAAAAACGTTCAATTAGTCGGGGTAGTAAGTCATTACAGTTCCAACGCTTGCTGAGAGGAGAGCAGCTCCACTCCGCAAGGAAGTCATATACTTGTAGTTTTCCAGTGCGTCAAAATCCACTACAAGACGATTTTTTGGACAGAAGCTAACGCAGATCATCAATGTGAGTGTCGTCCAAATTCTAAGTCGCCATAATGCCAAGTTGTGTTTTTTCACGTTCCTGTTCCTCCCCCCTTTTTATGTTTTCCGTTCCTTTGTTTTTGTTTGCAAATTCGCTGAGATCCAGTTAATTAGCCGCTCTGAAACAAAATTTTAAAAGAAACTGAAACAACAAAAAAACAGAATAGCAGCAAAACAGCTGATTCGTATTTTTGAAAAGTTGTTCTCTTGTGTGTTTGCGCGTGTGATTGTGCTTCCAGAGTGAGGTGAGTGAGTTTCCGATTAAAAACGCCAGCCAATTAAATCCACAAAAATTAAATACAAAAAAGAAGTTTTAAAATAACTCATATGCAAAGTACACAAAGGCGAGAAAACGAGTTAAGTAACCTGAACAAAGAGTGCGAGTACTTGGCATTGTGAGGGAACTCAATTAAGGTGAATGATTTACGATCGCAAGTGAGGTATTATTTTGTGTAGTGGCTTTTCGAAATCTACTTTCATAGCAAATCCCTGTTTGATAGACGCCTCAAGTGCAAAAATGCGCGCAGATAAGCCTGGAAAAGAAACCCATTGAAAAACCAAAGTCCCCTGAGCCAATCCGTTTCCCACCTCTCAAAGCCAATAAAAACAATGTGCTGTCTACCAGATGCAATTACTGCACCGATAAAAAATATATATTCAAAAAAAAAAAAAAACAGCAGGTTTTAAAACTCTAATACAAATCGGTTTATTCCGTCATTCCAAAGAATGATTTAACAATAAATAATGTTTTATATATGTATGTCAAAAGTATTGAAGTCAGATGACAAATTGCTTATTTCAAAGATCGTACATCATTTAATGTAGGTAAAAAAAATACACGGTGTTATATTGTTCACATTCAAATTATAAGTTTAGTAACATTTTTCAATTAAAAAATATTCTTATAAAAGCAAAAATAGATAACTTTTCCCAGATCTAATTCCTTCAGAAATGAAGTCATTTAATGGCAAAATGTAAATGTTTTTAGCCTTAGGAGATACATTTTCGCTCAGTGTACAGCAGACACTATAGAGGCACTCGGCCGAAACGACTGAGAATGTGAATGTAAGTTGAGGTTGAGGCCCGGTACTGAACTTGAACTTGAAAAGCTGAATGCAAACACTAGACAGCCCACTGGTAACCGGTGGAAATGAAAATGAAAATTGTAATGGAACTGGAAACGGTGTAGAAAAGTTTACAACAATTGGAACAAATAGCGAATAGCATTAACATAAATTAAGAGGATCCCCATTAAAATGCCAAAGCGCTTGTAAAAGTGAAGCACGGGTGGAAAATTTGCCATTGCCTTGTCACGGATCCGCTGTATACCGAAGTGACGAAGGCTGGTTTATGGACCACGATAAAACTAATTATGCCATTATTGGGGCAATCTGATATCAGGCGTCTTTGCTTGCTTGCCTAATTGCCCCATCTCGCAGCCAGTCAGCCGAAAAAAGGGTGAATGAAGAATAATTAGCACGTGTTGTGGGTGAGATGAAGTATCTCGTTTCAGGCCATTCCGGAGTTTGCACGGCCGTGCAATCTATGAGAGGTTCCCCACGCAACGCAACGATGGGACATCTGATAAGCGTATTTGATTTAAGGCTCTATTCTGAATGATAGCTAAAGTTACTCACTCCTATGGCAACGGACTCGTTGGGCTTTCGGATCGAATTTATTTGCCGAAGAGGAGCCCTCGACAACCTGTCAATAAAACTGTCTAGCTGGGAATTTACAGTATGTCGGGTATTTGGCTAAGAGTGCGGTACTCTTTTGGCCCACAACGAACTTTGTCAGCCTCTCTTCTAGACCACTTATCTTTCCGCCACTCGAGCGATTTTGTAGCGCCTTGGCGCACTTCTGAATCTGCCTAAGAGGCGTTAGCGATAGCGATTAAATTCATAAATTCTCAGCTCCATTGCATTAAATATGGTTTTGTGGTCGTCTATAAATTTTCGGAATTTATTATTATTTACTAATGCACTTTTAATGCCCAACAAAATGGTGGTATAAACTAGGGACAGGTTATAGTTACTGCGCAATGAACAGTCGACAATAGATACTTGCTATTTGCCATTTAAATTTATTACATTATTTATGCAGTAGGAGTAGTAGGCTACTCGGGGATCTTTTCTAAGGGCCTATTAAAAATAACAATTACCGGCTTACATTTAATTTAATCTGATGTGATTTATATAACACCAGGTAATAGAACTCGGAGAGATCCGTTCCAGGAGTAAGACAAACCGTCGCTATCGACTGTTGTCAGCGATCTGCGGTCGTTTAGCAGCCGTAAAATGCAAATCATTCCGACCACGTTTGATGGCCGATGTTTACCCAAAAGTCAGTTTGCTAATTGTTTAAATTGATCAATATTTGTGACAGAAACTGCGGCAAAAAGGAAACTCAAGATTTGCGCTACCTTTGTGAGCGATTTTATTAAATAACTACAGAGATCACGTTTCTATTTTCGGACCGATTGAGCGGATCACGGGCAAAAAAAAAATAGATAAGGGGATTATTCTAAAAGCTAACAATGAATATTGAAATTATCTTGGGTAATGCTACATATCGTAATGTAACTAATGCGATTAAAATGATCACGATGCTAGAATCTATTTGTGATTACAAATCTATTCTTAAAAAGCGGTTTTATCTTACCCGAGAAATCAAGCTTAGCTTATGGAAATTTAGAAATTTTCGTGCGGTAATTCGAGGGGGTCCACACTTGACATGTTTATTCATTTGTTTGCCAGACTTTGGCACTCCGCATAACAACACAATTAATTAATGGAGTATGTGTGGGCTTAATTTCTAAGAAATCTGAGCAAACTTGCCGCCTTGTGAAACTTTCCAAAAAATGTATTTTCGGCCCGCCTCTGACGTGCAAACAATTCGAAAAACAATAACAATTGAAATTCCGCTCACACCAACTTTTGTGCGCAACTGTCGGTATGTTTTTGTTATATTGGCTTTTGCGCTTTTAGCCGTATGTGTGCGGATTTAAATAAATGTAATAAATTATTTACCTAGAAATGAGTTTGCCGAACTCATAACCAGTTTCCCTCAAAAGGGAAGCATTCTTTTTTATAGCTATGTTTTTCGGTAATTAGGTGGAAACAAATAAAACACAAATAAATATACGCCAAAAAGATAAATACGATTTTAAACAAATTACATCATCGGGGACCCGAAATTGTCAATATATGTGAGTGGATAAGCTCGGAGCGAGTTAAGTAGAGCTGTAAGGTTAATTACAATGCAGTTTCAGTGCGATAAAAACTCGTCCGCAATGCAAATATTGAGCTAGCCTTGCCTTGGCTTGCCACAGAAAATACTGCCAAGGTCCCGCCGCAGAGCTGGCTAAGAAATCGGGTGACAAACTGTACCCCAACTCGGACATTTAGCTCTCTATCATCCATATCCCGCTCAAATCCGTCCATTTCGTCAAATCCGTCAAATCACTGCTCTAAATATTTGATCTTGTGTCGCTGTTAACTAGGAAAACGTGCGTAGGGAGACTGACTCGTGAAATCAAAAGCCGACCAGGCCGGGATGACGGCGGACTTTTAGCGTTTGCCTAATCAATTAAAGTCGACAGTCTGCTAAATTTATCAAACTAATTTGATGACCGCTCTCTGCTTTCAGATTAACAACTTGATCTGCCGATCTGTGCGTCTGGAGACCCGTACCTTTCTCAGTATCAGTATCAGTATCTGTATCTGTATTTGGGAATCTGTATCGGTATCCCCGAAGAGCGAGTGTCAACAAGCAGCCCGCCCGGCAAAAACGGCGAATTAATCGTGCAAACAGCAGACGGGACCGAGACTGAATCGGGGCTTATTTAAAGGCCCACTGCCCGGTGTCTGTCAATCAGAACAATCCAAGCTGCCAGCGGCAGCAGATCGCGAGTGAAGAAAGCATCTGAAGGCGGCAGAAAGTATCTGGAAGCAGCAGATAGCTCATCGTTGAGCCGAGACAATACGAAAGTTAAATACCGGTGGCGAACAGTACCCGACACCTTACAAATATACTCACTTCGCTTACACCTCGGTTGAGTTTGCATTGAGTCTGCATTGTGTGCAGTATTGTGATATTTCAACGCGCCACCTGCAACGCCGTAATCAATTTGTTTTAACACTTTGTGTTTAACTCGAACAAAAAGACACTCTAAATAATAAGCCCATCGCAAATAAGCAGCAAAATGTCTGCGTCAAAGGAGGCCATTTGTGCGAGCACCGAGAAGGATCTGGAAAAGCCGCCATTGGGTGAGTCCTTAAAAAACTCTTTAGAGCTAAGGGGTTAAAATAAAATTTTAATTTAAACTTATCCAAATCAACAACCTACCCATAAAAAGGGAGTGGAAGGGAGAATCTTAAATTATCTTACCCAAATGGGGCAATATTTACGAATTATAGCAAAGATACAAAGCTATTATAAAGAAAAACGTGGGACGAAAACATCGTAAATATTAATTGCAAATATAAAAAATAATAATTGCCTCTCAAACGTGTTTACGATAGGAATATAAACAAACAAATAGAAGTAGTAAAACTTATATATATAGCCAATTTTATACTACTTTTCCTCTCGTACAATGTATCATTGTATCAGTTTGAAAAGGGAAATATTTGTTATCGTTTATTAACTTATTAAAGTAAGTTGAGATCAAAAGGGATCCGTTATTTAAAAGTTATTCATGCACTGCATCTGTATCTTGAAATAATTATTCGCAAGTCTTCCGATTCTATGTTTTCACTTATCCGCGTAATTGCCCCATTTGTTGCACTTGACAATTAACTATCGCTGAGCCATATAATTTACATTTCTCAGTTTAGTGAAATGCTAAACAAATTGCTCGTGAGCACACAACACTGACGAAATTTTGCAATCGTTAATCTCAAAATAACAATTGAAGTCGGTTGAATGGGATTCTCAATGCGGTCGAGAGGCTTCTCCTGAAATCCACTTGATTTAAATAAATGAAATCAGTCCCAAAATGGATGAGAAGGTTGCCGCTAAACGGAAGTTATTTGTTATGCAATGGAAAAGAGGAGAAAAATAAAATTCATTAATGTCCAGCGTCGCCAATGCGTGAGCCAAATTCACAATTAACTTGTGTGGGGTGTATGGTGCCCATATTTTACAGAGAAAAAAACGTTCAAATTTAAATCGAGTTTCCAAGTCTTTATATATCAAAGAAAAATCATTCAGGATTAGTTTAGAATTATTTACACTAATGAGGAAGTTTTTTTCTGTGCTAGGGGGGTTCTACATTTGAGTCAACAAAGCCAGAGGTGTTGTTGACTACTTTGCGGACAATGCCAAAGTTGTTTGTTTACGATGTCTTGTCTTCCTATATTTTACACAGAAGTCATCTGCCTGACACTTGACACAGTTTGTTTGAGTTCCCGGTTTACCTTTTTGGTAGTGGCGTCGCGTAGTTCCAACTGGCTAAAACCGGTTACCGGCAAAGGCCCGAAAATGCGAAAACAAAACAGGCCAAAACAAACCAAAAAACATGGATATAAATCGCGGCGGCAATCGTGGCAAATGCCAAATTCAGTACGTGTTTATAACTGTGCAAATGAACTCTGCAAGGCGATGTCGAAACTCGTTTTCCCTCGAGATTCGCGGCTAAGGTCAGCTGTGGAAATGCACTCGCCTTGGGATTCCGACGAGAACTTTTCACCTTTTACTTTCATTTGCGAATGCAATTCAACGTTTACTCTGTTAGCGCTCTGTTAGCGCTGCGTGATGGGCATGGCAAAATGAAAACAATTTTCGATCTGGCAGCTTGACAAGTTTTTCAGCTTCAGCAAATCGCTGGCTTTTGGCCCTGATATTGACATTTGAATGTCCGGTAATTGTACTGATCTTTCGGCATGCAATCGGCTAATTGGATAAAAAAAATATTCACGTCTATTCAATTTCCCAGCCAACGCCCCCGCAATTTGAAAATCGCTTGGGCTGGGCTTGGGTGGTGGGTGTCTAGAAATAAAACCCCCTCAGCAAGTTAACAATAGAGTATAGAATCAGCGACCTGTTGAGCGATGCGCTCGAGTTGAGCCCCATATCCGTTCTATATTTCCATGGAATATATATGCCTCATAGCGTATTGTTGGCTGCGACTTGCTAAATTAGAAAATTGCTTTTACACTATAGAGCTGAGTCTCGTAAGTTTATAATTTAATGCGAGCAAGAGGAATGGCGAAAGCTAGAAACATTTCAATTGGACAGTTGAAATTCCTTTTTAGAAATACAACAAAAAAATCGTGACTTTTGCGACGTTTTTTTGTAAAATTTCATTTGAATGGCGAGCAAATTACTCATCTCATCTCTCGTGAGGGCGTGTTACTATTTTTATTACAATTACCATTCGACCGAAAATAGCCAAGACATTCAGTCAGAGAATGCATATGATGAGCGTTTCACCTGTAAAGGAAAACTGAAACACAAATTACTGAGAGCAATTAACCCGCTTGCACAGTCGTCACTCGCTGAATTGGAATTATCTGATAGATAGATAAGGTAAATATTCGCCGTCTGACAGCAGGTTAGCCTTCGGTGGAAAGACAAAGCTGCCTCTTTTTATTATCCGAAAATATTTGCGCTATTCTTTTGCACCTCTCAAGATCTCCGATACCAGGAACCCTTAGGCGAGACAAGTGGGTGTTGTTTATGTTTCAATTGAGCTGAAATCCAAAACCAACGTCAATTGCGGCTTATTATTATTGTTGGCCCTGCTCCCACGGGGGAGTTTGTATGCCCAGCATTACCCAGACTTATTCATAAACACATTTGTATCGCTTAATTTAAGTATAATGCAGAGCTTGCAATGAAATTCCAGTTGATTGCGTATGCGTTACGTTGCGTTACGTTAACTGCGAAGCTCACCCCAAAAGCATGCTACGGAAACGCAGCGAAGGTCAAAACCCTCTTCAAGTCATGTAGAATTAATGTGTAGAAACTCATGTATGTAAAATAGTTAACTATTTCCGAATCACATACAGCAATTACTAATAAAATTATTTTTATAGTACTTGTCGGACGAAAATAGAACCCAATAGTTGGCAGACAAAATGAGAAATCACTTAATTGCTTTGAGCGCGCACAACTGTACCGCAGCCTGACCAAAAAATATTCAATTAGAGGGCTTGCCAAAAAAAAGTCCATCACACACGCAAAAATATTGACAATATTTCACATGCTTGACACTCTGTGAATGCTTTCTCGGTTTGGTCACGAGAGACACTCAATGCCACCCAACAATTAAGATGGAAAATAACTAGGGCTTTAGGAGTTACCTAAATACCCTTAAATATTTAACATTTAACTATGCTGTGGATATCATCTTAAATATCAAACAAATATTTTATTTATTTATCGGTCACTTTGCTACTTGTTTTTCAAGAAGATGAAATCTAGAATTCACTTATATACTAAGATATAGCGTATTTATGAGTCGTTCCGATTTTATCGGTTCGGCGAACTAAGCTTGAGTAGAAGCAGGCGACAAACACGTGTCCGTCTCGGCAGGCGGCAATTTTTCAGAGCAGGCTCCGACATACCCATAATAGTACATACATATAAACAAATATTTGTGAGTCAAGCGTGACTGTCGCTATTTTTATAGTTTTAACTTTGGTACCGCTCTGCGGTTTGCTGAAATAATAATAATAAAAACCAAACAAAGGGGGAAATTATTTGCGGTTTTGTTCTTGCTTTTGGGCTATGTCGAAATTAGCGACAATCCATCAAAGCGATTGTTTAGGATATAGATTTAGCATGTATAGTAATTACATAGAAAATTGTGCACCTTGTGGGGCGCCTCTATTTAGCGGCGTCACATTTATATGACTTCATTCCATGCCCCAAACACAAGAACATGTCCCCCATTTACGATGGGGGTGCCCAAAATAAATCAAATAAAGAAATTATAAATTATTACGGAACGGCTTTTACCTATAAAATTAACAAGTTCCACATAGTTCATCAGGGTATTCAAATGGTATACTTTATTAAAAACTATTTATTTGAATACACTTTTGGCTATATAATATAGATTCTACTGAAATATCCCTGATTGTGTCCGAGTGTGGTATATGTAGTAATTTTCCTAAACCATCAATGAGCACCCCCAATGGCACCATAATCACTTAGCTGTGCATATTTTAGGCAGCG
The DNA here is from genome assembly GCA_021224005.1 of Drosophila setifemur. NCBI lineage: Eukaryota > Metazoa > Arthropoda > Insecta > Diptera > Drosophilidae > Drosophila > Drosophila setifemur. Next base: position 5,753,055 of record JAJJHY010010898.1, read on the forward strand.
CGTGTACTCCGCCTTCCATGTGCCGCAAGTCACGAGATGTGAATGTGCGCCTTGCTTACGTACATCCGATATAATTAGACATTTATACTATATAGAGGTGCGACCGATTTGTTTGACTTTGGTCCGAGTGAAAGTTCACTCGACCAATTGACATCAATCGCCGGGGCTGAAATGGTGCATTATGCACTGAGAATTTTCCATCGCTTCACTTAATTAGACAAAATCTAAGCACTCAAACTGATGTAATCGCCCAGCAGCAGAGAGAGCGACGCCGGCGCAGAAGACGGCTGTACGCCTGCTCAACCTATATTCGAGCCCAATACCCAAACCCATACCTTCACCCACAGCCAAAGCCATGGCAGTTTATAAATGAAGGCGACGCAACAGTTGGCGCTCAGTACAAAAAGCTAGAAGCAACAAGCGCGAGCGAAACGTTCTGACTCAGTTGAGCGGCCAGCGTCGGACGCAGAGCACTAGAATCGCCCGGCGAATTATTGTTAGATTTTCCCTCATTCAATTCAAGAGTTTACCAGCCCGCGAAATGTTACGGTTTCAAGCCGACCAAGTTGACAGATAGACAATGAAATGGTTTAAGCGTGTGCGCAAAAAGTAAACTAGAACTCTAAAGCAAGCCGAACTAGAAAATATCGAATTTAGTCTAATTTAGTGCAAAGAATACCGGAAAATGCCATTTCGTCGTAGTAGTTTGAATCATCGCCATCGCGATGGCCATGTTTTGGTGTGGAATCAAAGGAATCATGAAGCTCTGGAAAAGCAGCCGAAAAGTAAGTTCGGTGGATAGTGTTCAACGTAAAAAATTTTTGTTTTGCGATTTAGAGATCACTTCAAATATTTTATAATATTTTTCCTTACCATTCCTTCTTACACGCTTTTCTTTTGTGTTCAGCGCCCACCCTGCGTATACGTAATTTAAGGGGTGTCATTTTGTTGTCAGGCGACTTTCGCCTTAAAACGAACAGCTCCACCACCCGGAGACCTGTTTTTTCCACTTGGGCTGATTTCGCGCGACTTACACGTGCTTCCTCTCATCGCCAGATTGCTGCCAACGAAAGCAAACGCGACGATTGTGCAACATGAGTCGTCGGTGGAAATCGAGTGGGGAAATGTGAGGCGGGGGTAGGAGGGCGGGAATTAAAAAGCGAGCAAATCGCGCGATGAACCGCTTGGTGAGCACAAATAAACAGAGAACGTCCAACAGCATAATTGAAATTATTTTCGATTCAGCAATTCACTTTGCTTATTGCTTGTCATATTTTTTCATATGTTGTAAAACTAAATTCCAATGAAACTGTCAGGTTATTGAACATATATAGCATATTAACTGCCAGGGGCAAAGTTCATTAGTTGGGAAAGTAATCTACCTCAATTAAATCAGCTTGACAATAGCCGGGAGCCTTGAACTTTCTATGCGTCACCGTCTAATGAAATCATAAATTCCCAGTCGTGTCCCAGGCCCTATTTTTAGGAATCAAGGTCAACTGCACCCTCACGTGTTCCACACCCGTGCAAAATTTACTAGAAATGCCGTCCCTTCACATTCGCCAAATGACACAGCCGGCACTAAAAAAATACCAGCACCCATCCACACCAACCGTAAACAATCGCTTTCATCGGTAATAATAAAACGCGATCTCGGAATTCGACTCTGCGACAATAAAATCATATAAATAAATGAGTAGAAATCGTGTAATTGCGGTGCATATCAGTTCAAAATGGCACATTTACACGCATAAAAAATTCCGATCATTTTTGATATTCACTTCAAAGGGAATTAAGCGATCGAAAATAGTTTTCTCTTATTTTTAAATATAATAAGACTCGGATAATTTCTGTTTTTGTTCTTTGAGTCATCAGCAAACACACAGCGGGAATCTTATCGCGTGCGAGCAACGAACCTTGGGCTAAGCAAAGCCCAGGCGAGATTTTATCTTCATATCTCGTTTATGGCCTCGGAAAATTTGGGTTATTTTTGCACTTCCGAAAAGTGTAATTCCCCAGCTAACATTTATAGTTGTTGGCACGACTTCCGCCTGCATCGGTTAAATTAATATAGGCATGCTTATTGGTCACTGACGCATTCACTGATTGAGCAAGATAAATCACTGTCTGGGGTATAGTTTTATTTTCTCAAGACTTTTCTCTTGAGGTTTCTCTTTACTAATTCCTCTCCTAAATTATATGTGTATTTTTTCAGGATGCTTTGCCACCCGGTACTTTGTGACCTTCATGCTGTTCCTGGGCATGGCCAATGCCTATGTGATGCGCACCAACATGTCCGTGGCCATTGTGGCGATGGTTAATCATACGGCCATTAAGACCCATGATGAGGAGTACGACGACGAGTGCGGAGATCGCGATATTCCCATTGTAAGTTTAGATGAATAATCAACAGAAAAAAGTTTTTACTGATCCAATTTTCTTTATCCCATTTAAAGGATGATTCCCAGGACGGCGAGTTTCCTTGGAGCTCCGCCCTGCAGGGCTATATTCTGTCCTCCTTCTTCTACGGCTATGTGATCACCCAAATTCCCTTTGGTATTCTGGCCAAGAAGTACGGATCCCTGCGATTCCTGGGCTATGGCATGCTGATCAACTCGGTGTTCGCCTTCTTGGTTCCGGTGGCAGCCCGCGAGGGAGGAGTCTGGGGTCTGTGTGCTGTGCGTTTCATCCAGGGTCTAGGCGAGGGTCCCATCGTACCCTGCACCCACGCCCTGCTGGCCAAATGGATTCCGCCCAACGAGAGGTCCCGCATGGGTGCTGCAGTTTATGCGGGAGCGCAGTTTGGAACGATTATTTCCATGCCACTTTCCGGATTGCTGGCGGAATACGGGTTTGACGGTGGCTGGCCATCGATCTTCTACGTGTTCGGTATAGTGGGAACTGTGTGGTCCATTGCCTTCCTGATCTTTGTGTACGAGGATCCCTCCGTGCATCCCAAAATTGATGAGCGCGAGCAGAAGTACATCAACGATGCTCTGTGGGGCACAGATGTGGTCAAGGTGAGTTTTAAACCGGATTTTAAAAATATTGATATAATTATATAATTTTTTCGATTCTAACGAAAATGTTCCCTCTTTTGCAGAGCCCACCAATTCCGTTCAAGGCCATTGTCAAGTCCCTGCCCTTCTATGCCATCCTGTTCGCCCACATGGGTCATAACTACGGCTACGAGACCCTGATGACTGAGCTGCCCACCTACATGAAGCAGGTGCTCCGCTTCTCGCTCAAGTCCAACGGTCTGCTTAGCTCCCTACCCTACCTGGCCATGTGGCTCTTCTCCATGTTCATCTCGGTGATCGCCGATTGGATGATCAGCTCCAAGAGATTCTCTCACACGGCCACCAGGAAGCTGATCAACAGCATTGGCCAGTATGGTCCTGGAATCGCTCTGATCGCCGCTTCTTACACGGGATGCGATCGAGCCCTGACTCTGGCCATTCTCACCATTGGAGTGGGCTTGAATGGTGGCATCTACTCCGGTTTCAAGATCAACCACTTGGACCTTACGCCGCGATTCGCTGGATTCCTGATGGCCATCACGAATTGCCTGGCCAATTTGGCGGGTCTGCTAGCACCAATTGCGGCCGGAAACCTGATCTCCGATCACAGCAAAGTGAGTGTCGCCTCACATAGGGGTTCCCAAATTCCTTTCAAATGAATTTTCCATGACTTATACACAATATTTTTTTGCAGCCCGCGATGGGTCAGTGGCAGATCGTATTCTTCATCGCCGCCTTCGTGTACATAATCTGCGGTACCTTCTACAACATCTTCGGCTCCGGCGAGCGGCAGTACTGGGACAATCCGGAGGAGGATGAGAAGGCGGCTCTCCAGGCGGGGAGCAGCAACCCACAGATGCTGACCACGGCGCCAAGGGCCATTTCTAGCTCCTAAGCCCGGCCGTAGTATTAGCCGTCATTAGTGGTAGTTGTCCGTCATTACTATTACGCTGTAAACTATATGAGAAATGAGATGCCTATTTAAGTCGTTGTTTTAGCCACCTATACATTAAGCCAAAAGTTGTTATATCGATAGTTAGCCATTAATATATTCCTATTCCTATGCCTGCATATACACCGCTAGCGATTCGCAGAATAAAAAAGACAGTTAGCATCCAATTGTAAATGAATTGTGAACTCAAGAAAGATTCAACCCACACCAAATCTAGCACAAATCGTCAAGTTTAGTTAGTGAAATCGAGCTCTACCATTGCAAATGCGTAGTTATCTTATCTTATTGTGATAGAAAGAGAGTTAAGTTCTCTTACTGATTTCTTTTGTATTGAAATGATCCGCTCAAGCGAACATTGTAAAGAAAGTAACCAAATGCAAATAATTAAAACTATAGCATAAGTGAACTCTGGAGTTTTATTTTGAATTGGTTTGAATTGATACACAAGGAAGATATCTTTCATTATGCAAATTTATTATATTATTATAAATTTCAAGTTCAACCATTCCTCATCTAATGAAAAATAAATCATAGCCCGAAAACACATCTAAACAGTTGAGGGTTACTTTATCACCCCCTGAAGCCTAATTCGTTAATAATAGGCGGTTGTCAGGATATCAAATGAAGCCATCTTGTCTGGGTAGTATTTTAGTTCCAGCAGTGAGGACACAGTCTTCAGTTTGAACGCCAAATGGCCCACGAAGAGGAGCTCAGCACGGACCAGGTGGACCTGAAGGTGACGCCCTTGGTGGGTTCCCTGCGGCGCACTTGGAGGGACTTTTGCGCCACCAGCAGTATTCACGGATTGAAATACACTCGCGATGAGGACACCAATCGCATTGTGCACTTTGTCTGGATGCTCATCTCTCTGGTGATGTTCATTTGTGCTGTCGTTATGGCGCACACCTTCTACATTGACTACCGGAGCAATCCCACTCGCATGAACGTGGAAAGTGACTTCACACCGGTCAATAATCTATACTTTCCCCCGGTCACCATCTGCCCAGATGTGCTCTTTAACATGCAAAAGTCCAAGGTGTTTCTCCGAACTCTGTATGTGGATATTCACCAAAGGGTATGGATTAGTTTTTCATGGGTATTTTTTTTTGCAGGGAACTCCCCAATGGAGCCCACTTAAATGGCATCCTTCGTAAGCTCCACATTTTTTATGGTTTCATGCTAGATGATGAGCGATATTCCAATGAGGATATTGAGCAAATGGAGTCCGTGCTTTCCCTAAACAATCTCACCATACAGCAGTTTGTGGAGCATTTGCGCTGGGATTGCGATGAGATTTTGTATCGTTGCAGATTCAATGGTCAGATTCAGGATTGCTCAGAACTCTTTCAGCTGTCCAAAACATTTTTTGGACACTGCTGTTCGTTTAATTTACGGCAGAGAGGGTGATTACACAATACCTAAATATTTTATTTGTTTATTCAATTTATTCAATTGAAAAACAGCCTAAACTTCACCGCCCAACGCGTAATTGGAGGTCCCAAACAGGGTATTTCGGTAATCGTGAGGTATAAAGATGACAGCTACGATCCAGAGCAATCGTATTCCTATGGGGTAAAACTGCTCATCCAGGAGACCGATGCCTTTCCCAGTGCCCATGCAGCTGCAAATTTCATAGCTTTCAACACAGAGGTTTTTGCTGCTGTCAGACCTCAGGAAACTTTCTGTTCAGGGGCTGTGAAAGCGCTCTCCGTCCAGGAGAGAAACTGCGTCTTTCGGAACGAATTTAAGCTGCGCTACTTTTCAGAACACGTCTATCCCAATTGCGAACTCAACTGCCGGGTCACCAATATGGTCAAGTTCTGCGGCTGCCACACTTATTTCTTTGACTTTAATCGTACTACAGATAGGATATGTACCTTTAGAGATATTCCCTGCCTGGTGGATAACTTTGGTGGGTGGTTCTATTAAGAGTGAACAATATATTATATTTGTACTATATTTTAATTGCAGCTAACATCATCACTAGGAAGAGGAGTACCCAATGCTATTGTCCATTGACCTGCGAGCACCTTGATTATGATGTCCAGATATCCGATTTCCCACTGCAACTCAACATGCCAGTTGTAGATGACTTCTAGTAAGCCTAATTAAATCGCAGCCATCTGATCACTTTTCTGATATCTGAGATCTCCTCTTTCAGCTCGGGTTTGGAAAAAAACGATGGCGTGTTGCATGTCTTTATCAATTCATTCAGCTATCGCCGTCTGCGCCATGACTTGCTCTCCAACATGGTTACCTTGGTTTGTAGGTTCCAGAAGCCACCTATCCTTGAAATGTATTTTGTAAAGTAATTTTCTTTAGCTAACTTGGGCAGCGCCTTTAGCCTTTTCGTTGGCATGAGTATGCTGTCTGTGGTGGAGATTATTTACTATTTTTCAGTAATTCTGCACAAGAATTATCTGATGGAATGTCAAGCACGCCGCAAGATGGTTCATAAGGGGCCAAAGTTCGCCCGGCCCAAAGCAAATGAGTCTCGCAGTACCCAACAGAAATCTGTTTTCATAATTCACAAATCGTAATCAGTTCGATGGCAGAATGCAAAAAATATTGTCATAAATTACAGCAATAAAATTATCGATTTCAAGAGGAACCTATAAGGGGATTCATTAAATACTCTTTCAGAGGGCTTATATTTTTCTCTATTTAAATAAATAAGAAAAACTACTTATTAATTTATATTCTATTACAATTGACTCAGATGGAAAGAATGGCTGATTGATAGTTCAAAGAAACCAGAATAAATTTTTCGTTTTACATTGTTCAAATCTAAATACATTTTTATTTAAATAAAAAACTATGTATTGAAGGAAAATTTTAAAGAAAAATTAAAAACTATTTTGAATTAGAAAAGTTAGCAGTCAAAGTTATACATGTTGTTGGCGCCTGCAATTAAAACAAAAAATAGATTAAATACAGAAACCCGAAAAAAATAGTATTTAATAATTAAAATTAGCCACCGATAAGTGCAGAAATCTTGAAGAGTATCGAAATATCCGTAAAATCTAATCTTACCTAATAACTCACCATGTCTCCCGATGTTCTGGGAAAGCCAAACCCACTGACAGATACCAAGGTATTGCCATAGGTCAGCCGATGTACATTGTAAATTTGTCCCAATCGAGGGGCGACCATCTGCTAGTCGTAAATTGGACCCAAGCGAAGCCAATCCGCGATAAGATTGTCCGTGGGGTATAAAAGGGGACATTGCTCTGGAGATTGCCTACAGTTTACGGTCATGTTCAAGTTTGCTTTGGCCCTGACGCTCTGCTTGGCGGCCAGCTCGACGCTGGGCCAGCACAATCCCCAATGGTGGGGCAATAGAAACACCATCGTCCACCTCTTCGAATGGAAGTGGGATGACATAGCCGAGGAATGCGAGAACTTTCTGGCCCCTAACGGCTTTGCCGGCGTGCAAGTGAGCCCCGTGAATGAGTACATCATTTCGCCCGGTCGTCCTTGGTGGGAGAGGTATCAGCCTATGTCCTACAAGCTGACCACTCGCTCTGGCGACGAGGCGGAATTCGCCGATATGGTTCGTCGTTGCAACGATGTGGGTATCCGCATCTACGTGGATGTTCTGCTGAACCACATGTCGGGCGATTTCGATGGCGTGGCCATTGGCACTGCAGGATCGGAGGCGGAGCCCTCGAAGAAGAGCTACCCCGGTGTGCCCTACACCGCCCAGGACTTCCATCCTAGCTGCGAGATCTACGACTGGAACGATCGCTTCCAGGTGCAGCAATGCGAGCTGGTTGGTCTTAAGGATCTCGACCAGAGCAGCGATTGGGTCAGGACCAAGCTGATAGAGTTCTTGGACCACCTCATCGAACTGGGTGTGGCCGGATTCCGAGTGGATGCTGCCAAACATATGGCCGCCGATGATCTGGAGGTAAGTTAAAAGAAATTACCTAAATGGGGAAGTTACTAAATCGGAACCATAACTCGGGGAAATGTATCCTGATCCTTCAAATGTATACCTTTCCTTTAGCGTAATTTGGAAAACTATTATTGATCTTTGAGAGCTCTTTAAATTTATAGCAAGAATTCTATTGCACCCTATATATATTCCTAGTATAAGTTGAATGTTACTAATACAAAACAAACTTCCTTTCTATATAGATATATGATCCATATTTATGTATAACCCATCCTTTGAGTACTACTTAAACTAAAAACTAATTTTATTTTTCTCCTCTAGTACATTTACGGCAGCCTGAGTGACTTGAATATTGAGCATGGTTTCCCGCACAATGCTCGGCCCTTCATCTTCCAGGAGGTGATCGATCACGGACACGAGACCGTATCCCGAGAGGAATATAACCAACTGGGCGCCGTCACCGAGTTCCGTTTCTCGGAGGAGATCGGCAAGGCTTTCCGTGGTAACAACGCTCTCAAGTGGCTGCAGAGCTGGGGCACCGACTGGGGCTTCCTGCCCTCGGGCCAGGCCCTGACCTTTGTGGACAACCACGACAACCAGCGTGATGGTGGATCCGTGCTGACCTACAAGTCACCCAAGCAATACAAAATGGCCACCGCCTTCCATTTGGCCTTCCCATATGGCATCAGTCGGGTGATGAGCTCCTTTGCCTTCGACGATCACGATACTGCCCCGCCGCAGGATGCCCAGGAGAGGATAATTTCGCCCGAGTTCGATGCCGATGGCGGTTGTGTCAATGGCTGGATTTGCGAACACCGTTGGCGCCAGATCTACGCGATGGTGGGCTTCAAGAACGCAGTGCGCGACACCGGGCTCACCAACTGGTGGGACAACGGCGACAACCAGATTTCCTTCTGCCGGGGCAACAAGGGCTTCCTGGCCGTGAATAACAACCTGTACGATCTGTCCCAGGACCTGCAGACTTGCTTGCCGGCCGGCGAATATTGTGACGTGATCTCGGGCAGCCTGGTCGACGGAGCCTGCACCGGAAAGTCCGTCAAGGTCAACGACTCCGGCTATGGATACATCCACATCGGATCGGAGGACTTCGATGGAGTGCTGGCCCTCCACGCAAATGCCAAGGTTTAGTTAGGTAACACAGAAATCTGGGCTTTATTTTGTCTCAAATTACAATAAAAACGAACGCACATAATGTATGGAGGTTTTACATCTAACTATTCGAATATATATATATATGTATATGATCGGCAACAATAATGGCACAAATGCAAAGTAAGACATTCAACGCGATTGAAATTTGAACTGGACTTAGTCTAGAAATGCCACGACAACGACATCCTCTGAATACAAATCTGGTTAGGGGGATTGGGGATATTTAGTATAGAGCTTGGGGACTAGATCCACATCCGATTCAGCTGGGACACTTTAAAACGGCTCTGCAAATAGAAGAAGTTGGCATTGTGAAATTGTAGTTGGGTGCTCTGGAGTCCAGCATCGAGCCGCTACATAATACTCGTTTGTGGCATATATATTTTGTTAGATATATATATGTTACTTCCATTAGCGATCGCCTCTCGCAAGCATTCAGAGGCGCAATCGAAAATCGAACAATTCTAACTGGTCAAGCGATTTTATTGTGTTCAGCAGCGACTGTTGGTTAGTTTTCAAAACAAGCAACTACAAATCAAAATAGCAACATTTCTACTGGCATTCCGATTAGTTACGAGTGTGGATTGGATGGATCGGTGGATCGGTGGATCTCCAGATCCGAGTGGTCGGTTGTTGTGTGGCTAACGTTACGTTTGGTTACCATTTAAATGCTCGTGATGCGTAATTACCTGTAAAATGCTGATATCTTTCCTCGGAAAGCAATCGATTCGCTAAAAAGCAACGATTTTTACTCACTTAAGAATATTGCGTACAATGTGTATATTTTGTAAATTACGATACTTCAGATCTTACACATATGATTTCTCAAAGGGTTTCATTTTCGTTTAGCTACAAACATAGAGTCCAAAAATGTTGCTCAAAGTTTAACATTAAATATTAGTTAGGTAATACGATAATTTTAACATTTCTTCATGTTTGTTTTTTTTTAAAGTTTTTTCTTCTACTCTTTAAGATTTAAGTACGGCCCCAAATCCAGCTTTAATATACAAGCATGCTATCGCACGCATGCGCACAATTTTGCTCTGATCTTAGTCTTAGGAGGTAACTAAAAAAACGTCTCTGACCCTTTTTGCAATAGCAGCGCAGTTCGGTTACATTTAGAATTTAATTTCCATAGGTTCTTAAGAATGGGATTATGTATATCGATTATATTTTGCCATCAAAAATTTGTAATACTCGCATATATCTAGAGCATATAACAGGAACCACGTAAAAATGCACAAATACTTAGCCTATTATATTTTGCTTTTGCTTTGCTTTTGCTTTTGCTTTTCTGATTTTGGTTTTCAGTTTTCCACGTTAATTACAACATCGAAGTGTGATCTCTTATGCACATGTATATATATAAATTTGTTTATCTATTGTTTGTTTTTTTTTTTTTTTGTTAAATAGTAGTCAGGTAAATCGTGGGAGGAATTATTGTTGCGCATATGTTTGTAAATTACTTAGAGTATACGTCTAGTGTCTATACGTACGGCTAGCTGCCTAGGCAATCGTTCAGTTGCATCCGTGGATCTAACGAGGGTTGCTTGACAAGTCAGCAGAGATCATAAGTATCGGGCCCCCGGCAAGGCGGGGGTGGCTCGACGGCTTCGGTGGACCGAAGGCTGCGCGTTTGGTAGAGCTTTTGAAACGGCCTAAAAACCAGAACCATTTTATAAAGTTTGATTACCGAACGCCTGCAGTTCGGTGTCATCCTTAATCCTAGACAATTGCCATAACAACTATACAGATTCAACGCGGAGATTGTCCAAAATATATGCGTACCGTTTATATATCGAGAGATTGCCGAGAATGTAGTTTTGAGGTTGGATGAAAACGTTCTCCGGTTCGGTTATCCTTTCCCTATCTAATGGATATTGTTGAGGCCTAGTCCGATTCGAACATCAGTGTGGATTGCATTTGCTTTAAATATTCCCAAAAATGATGCACTTATTATCTGCTAGGTTCAATATAGTTAACTAATGCATGTCCCTTTATTTTTAGTGGATTTTGATTTGAGTTTTGATTGAAATTCAATTATCCTTTGAAATCTAATAGAAAGGATTTGGAGTGGCTTTCAAAATCTTTTTAAATGTTAAATCCTTTCCCCACTAATTCCCCCTCCCTAGAAGCTCTTGCCTGCATCATGAATGCGCTTCCTGCGACTGTCGCGCCGCCTATAGCGATCTATTATCCTCGAGCGATGCCTCTCGGGGCACAGGGCCTCCGGAGAGCTGTCCACCTTCTTCATCACGATGCGGAAGGTGAAGGTGTGCTTGGGCGAGGCACTGGCCGCCCTCCTTGGAGACGGAGGCTCGAACTCGCTGCCGCTCGAGAAACCGCCCGAGGAGAGCGGTCCGGGGTGGGGCAATGGATGCGGAGTCCCGGATGCTGCACCCGGAATGCGCTGGGCATTGCCATTGGTATACCCCGACGGGGTGGACATGGAGCCCGAGGACAGCTGCTGGGTGAGCACGGAGCTCGGACGTGGCTCGAATATCGAGGCACATCGCTGGTCCGTGCAGAGGAAGGTGCGCACCTCGCGCTCCTCTTCAACGCCCTTCTGCCGGACCGTCAGCGGGAAGTGCTTGCGACCGGGATCGCCATACGGACTCCTCTGGGGCTCCGGTGGATAGCCATACCCATGGGGATAGGAGCCACTCGAGTCGTAGCTGTCCCTGGAGCTGTAGTTCGAGGAGGTCTGCTGGGAGAGCGGACTGCGTGCCCGGGAGAAGGCACTGAACGGGGAGACGTGCAGCTGGCGGAAATTCTCCGTGCGCTGTTTCTTGGTCATCGCCGGAAACGGAATGCTGGGCGACCGCCCACCTCCGGCTGCACCCTCGGTGGGAATGTAATCGAAGTGGGTCTCCAGCGAGGACTTTCGTCCGCCGCAGGAGGAGCCCGACCTCTGGAAGGTCTCCGCATCGACCAGCTCTATGGAGCTCTTGCGCAGATCGACAGGCCTTCGGCCCTGAGCCCGCTCGTCCGTGTCCACGATCTCAAAGCTGGAGGTCTGATCCTCGTAGCTGGTGGACTGATATCGAGAAATGGACACGTCGAAGCTGGTGTCCCTGGAGGAGTAGGGACAGTCGAAGCTGGACTCCCCGCGACTGCTCTTGCTCCACTTGCTCTCGACCAGCTCGAAGCTGTCGCCCCCGGAATCTAAGCGCTGCAGATTAATCAGGTCCGTTTCGGTGTCCACCCCGGGGCTGCGCAGCTGCTCGAGGAAGGGGGATCGCGGCGGATCGAAGGAGGAGCGCCGCGACGGCGGCTCAAACTCGATGGTAGGACACTGCAGCGGCTTCTTCTCCGGCACCAACACCGCCAAGGCTGCCGCCGATTCAGCCTGGGCCTGGGCGGACTGATCCGGCTGATCTTCGATCTCCCGCCGCAGAGCCTGCAGATTCACATAAACTGGTTCTGGGGGGTAGGCCTTCAAGATCTCTACCAGCTCGGCGCGTAGTTCGTCGGGTATCATCAGGTCGTTGGAGTCGGACTCGCGTTCCTCGCTGATCCGAGGCTCGATGGGTTCCCGACTCTCCGAGCGCCGGGTGAAATGGTGCACCACGGCAGCACCACCCTCTCCGTTGAGGGCCACCACCTTCAGGGAGTTGGTGACCTCCTCAACGAACTGGGCCATGGCATCGGCATCGGTTTGCTCGCCCTCCACCTCCGGCAGCTTCTGTGGCTCGGACTCCATTTTGGTTTCCGGCTCCGCCGGCTCCTCCAGTTCCCGGAGACGTTCATGCTTGATATAGGACTCACCTACCTTCTCGAAGTGCACATTGGCCAGCTCGAAAGGCAGCTCCTCTATTGCATTGGCTGCACCTACCTGTTGTTCTGGGTTGCCCTGGCTCAGATCCGCGCTGGGTCTCTTGGATCCCGATGCCGAGCTGTGCTTCTGCTTCAGCTCCTTTTCCTTCTCCTCCTCCTCGCGCTTCGCAGATCGCCTCAGTTTCAAGGACATCTTGGTGTAGTGGGCAAACTTCAAGGACATCTTCGGCTCGAAGCCCACCTCGGACATCTGCTTCTGGACCGCACTCTTGGCGGCAGTGGAAGAAGCCGCCGGACTCGCCGAAAAGGTGCTCTGCCGGATGAGGGGGCCGCTGGAGGAGCCAGACTCGGCTCGCGTGAATGCATTGGCAAAGCGATTGGTCCTGGTGCTGATGTGCTTGGATGGCTTCCGCACAAAGGCCAGGATCTCGCGCATCACGCTCTTCTTCTCCTGGGGCTGGGCCGCTTCCTGCTCCTTCTCCTTTTCCCTCTCCTTGGCAGCCGCCTCCGCAGCCTCTCTCTCCCTTTCCGCACTCTTGTAGGTCTCGGCGGGATTGGAGACGGTGATGGGCGGTATGGGACCCATGGGCGAACGCTTCTCGCTGGCGAAATAGATTGGGGTGAACAAGCTGATCGAAGGGCGCTTCATGCCCACAAAACCAGCCTCTTCCGGCTCTGTGGCCATGTCCTGGACATGAACGGTGGAGGTGGGACTCCGTCGGGTGCCCGGAACTCCAAACTGGCAACCGAAATCTGTGGGAGCCATAGCGCCCAAGGGCGAGCGCCGCTCTTGGGTGTGGACACTGAACGTGGGACTGCTCCTGCGAGGCTCTCCCGTGGGACTTCTCAACGTGGGACTGGTCATCGGATCATTTGGTGATCTCAATCCGCTACTGCCCGGAAACAGAGGACTCCGACGACCCTGTGGACTGCGATCGTTGGGTCCGACCGGACTCCGCCTGCCTTGGGTGCCCAATGAAATGGAGAGCTGTCCGCTGTTCTTCCTTCGGTTCGAAGCACGAAGAGTTCCCTGGCGCGAGAGCGAGGTGGGCGTCTTCTGGGAGCTGCTGCCGGGACTCTTGGACTCCGGCTGCGGCGGCATCACCGGGCTCTTCGGGGTCAGCGGACTGCGCTTCTTCTCCCCGTTGGCGCCGGTGGTCAGGGCAGTGTTCAGCGTGAGGTTTGGAGCATTGTTCGGACTCCGACGCTCCGAGGGACTGCGGCGCGTGCGAAAGGATTGCGACTTGGCCTTGCGGATCTTGGGCAGTGACTGGTGGTGGTGGCGGTGGCGGTGGTGGTGGTGGGATTGCTGCTGCTGGGACGAGGAGGAGGAGGAGGGGCCGTTCAGCTTATGTTAGTTGCTGTGGTGCAGCCCACTCGTCGGGTCGCTGCTGCCGCTGGAGCTCAGTGTGGTGTTCGATCCGTACGGGTCTAGTGAACTTTGAACGGACATCGAGCGACCCTGGTTCTGGCGGGCCCGTCTCACTCGGCTAGAGTTGGGAGACAGCTTTCCGGGGTCGATGCTTTCTGGGTCTGCCTGCAAAGTGTAGAATCAGACATAAAGGGGACAACAGGATGGATGGACGGAATGGAGTGCATGGACGACGGATGGGTTGATGCCGATCGATCGATGGGTGGACAGATAGACAGATAGGTGTTGGGGCGGATGGATGGATGGGCAGATAGATGGATGGAGAGATGGCGGCGTGAGTGACTGAGTTAAACACCAAAGAAGCAGCGCAAAGCAATCTAAAAGCACAGTGCAACCCACCTGGTAGGCCAGCGCGTTCATGATGATCGCGTACGGAACGAGGTTCAGCGGGTGGATCTCTCGCATCAGGACATTGGCGGGGATCTTGTGGAACTGGATGTACTCGCAGAACGTGCCCAGGATCTCCTTGATGTCGATGTTCTGCAAGGTAACATCAACATTATTTGGGGTTCTCCTTCAAAGTTGTATTTTCCTTGCGACCTACCGGATTGTTGTCATAGTACTTCTTGCTCCACATGAGCGCTGCCTGGAATTTGGTGAACTCGTCCGCTCGGAGCTCCTCCCTGGCCAAGATCAAGCGCACCACGTGCTGAGGTAGTAAGGTGAAGCTGCCCAGGTTCAGGACCTCGTTTCCATGCTCATCCACGAACTCCAGCACCTTCTGCACCAGGGTTTTCGTGCACTTGTACTGGATGTACCGCTCTGCAGAGGCCAACAAGGCGCAAACGGTGTCCACATTGATGCAGCATTGTACAAATCCGGCGCAGGCGCGACGCAGCTCTTCCAATCCATAGTAATCGGCGGCATTCATGACTCCTAATGGGAAAGGATTTATGGTTTTAACATTTTTCAACAGCTAATTGTAAATATATTCCGAATTTACCCAACAATGTTCGGGGCTGCAGGGTCACACAGCCCGTGTGGATGTACTCGATCAGCTGGCGGAAGACATCCGGCTCGAACTCCTCTATAATCAGGGTCTGATGCTGCTGACCTGAGGGCTGAATACACACAAATCCAATTTTGGTAAGAATATTTAAGAGATAATTGAAAGCAGCTAATAGACCACTAAATACAACTAAGCGGGCGGAGGCAGGTGCAAAGTATATATTATTCATAGACAATCTAATGGTGATTTACTTTCAGAGTAGATAGACTTGCTAGGAGGATAGCTTTGCAGGGTAAACAATTCAAGCATATATTTTGCATTCAATATATCCTTAAAGTAGCTTGAAGTCATTCCGAAGTACGATAGTAATTTGATTAGGTTAGTAGAAATCACTGTCTATAACAGTAAAACCATTCTCTGCAACTCATTTAAATGCCAAATATTAGACAATCAACCAGACACACAGTTAACAAGACATCTATGGTTAGCCAATATCAGTAGATTTATTTCAATTTAAGATCAAAATAAGAACACCCTCGAATAACCGAAGATTTGAAGTTCCTTGCAGAAATAAAACTATACCACTAAGAGAACTTATTAATACTATTTCCTTTACTATTTTAATAATATATTTTGAAAACGGTTTTAATCTTAATATGTTGATGGATTTGTATCTTAAAAACGTTACATCTATTTACGGACTGACTAAAAATAATATTTGCGAAATAACTGTTTGAAATTCTATATGAAATCAATTTCCAACTTAGAAAAGACTTTATTCTGAAAAATATTTTTAGAACTGCAAGGATATGGAAAGGCTTCAATCAATTACGACATCCACACGGTTACGGTTACGGTTACAGATACACAGATACACGCCCAGAGGCTGTATTTGATGTTTGGTTACCTCGGGTATCGGAGATAATTGTTGGGTAAAACCGGTTCTCTATGATTACGGATACGTTTATGGTTACGGGTTGCGGGATATCGGGATGCGAGTACGAGTACGAGTTTTGATGAGGAATGGTAGTTGTCACAACAGAGAATGCACGAGAACATTGAAATCAGTTAAATGGCTTTTGCTGGCTTACAATTTATATACACACACAATAGATGGGGAAAATGTGAATGGGAACTGAAAAGGTGGCTAGCAATATAAATAGCCCCAATGATGCAGACCCCGACCACGGCAAAATGCAAAATCACACCGTCACTCACACACACGGACACACACACACAGATCATATGAAGGAAGGTATTCTACCCCCGGGTAATCGATTATGGATGAATATATAACCCCCAGAGTGGCATGTCGTGGATGCAAATACAAACCTGTTGGGCCGCATTCTGCAGGTTGAGCAGCGGCTCGGAGGAGCGTTTGAGGAAGAGGCGCAGCTTGTTCTCCTTGGTGGAGGTTTCCCTCTTCCGTTGGGGCGAGGGGGCAGCGTAGAGCATCTTGGCGAAAACTCGGGACCTGGAAGCCAGCACAGCCTGCACATAAAAAAATGGATTTTAGTTGTAAATTCTCCATACTATAATTGGATGGAAATATTTTAACAATGACTTATTTTAAATACATTTCAAAAGCAATTTTATAATTAATTGATTATTATTATGCATAGGAACTTATGCAGATGCGGCATTATTCAAAGGCGGACGCATTTAAGGGGGAAGATTGTTCAAGGGAGGACTCGAACCAGAACACCGATTACGCAGTGACCTGGTTTCAATGCTCGGCCACACAGGATCAGAGCTATGCGGAGCCGCAGCCAGCGTACAAAGTGCGAAATTCGAAATACAAACCTTGACGGCACAGACGGGCTCGCGGGTGTCGCCCACCAGGAAGGTTACATCACACAGCTCTGGCATTGAAGCCAGGAACTTCATGTCCTCCGCCAGGCCTGTCTTGTTCTCGAATGTCGAGAGGTCCGGCTCTGCCTCAGCCATACCGAGTAGAATCAATGCCTCTGGCATTTGGGTTTACTGCAATCGATAGCGGCTCATTAAAATATGTCTTACAAAAGTATTCCGCGATACGGATAATTTCCTGCAATTCAGGGCAGATTGAACGTCATTACCCTGAAAGGTCTTGGGTGCATGCAGGGAAGGAATTCCTTGGGATACCTGTTACCCTTCAATTTAAGCAAATATAAAAATACGAAAAAAATATTTTCATGGAAAAAGTTTAAAGCCAAGAACGAATGAAAGTCTTACTTTAATGCAAAAAATGAAAGTGACAGCCATTCGAATGTAATTGAAAATTTCTAAATATAATTTCTTTATTATCCTGGGTCCTAGCCCCAAAAGCCAGCTTAGAGCCTTTGATACCGGCTGGTAATTAAATTGTAATTCACTTCCACGTTTAGACTCGACCAAAACGCTCGTCTGCGCCTGCTCTTCCCCACCGTACACCTGCACACCGCCCCAAAGACCCAAGAACCCAGACCCACCACCCCACGGCCCACCTGCTCCAACCCTTCGAAGCCCCACTCAAACCGCGACAGCCTCCGGGGATGTCCTTGAACATGGCGAACTGGCAACTAAATTACAATTACCATAAAGGCGGGGAAAGGCAAAAGGTAAAAAGGCAACCTCAAATGCCATCAGACAAGGGTCTGTCGCAATCAGCTACGCACAAACAAGAACAACAGAATCAACAACAACAACAAAGATTAAGGCGGGCGGGCGAGAGAGGGCGTGGCTGCAGCCTTGCCCCAGTGGGAAGTGGGGTCGAGGTGGGTGGTGGGCGGTGGGCAGTGGGTGGTTGGTGGTGAATTTACAACATTGCACAAAATTGCTGCATACTTTAAGGCAAGTTTTCTTTAGGCGGCCAGATGGCAAGGAGCATGCATCGGAATTGGAAATTGAAAAAGTTTCGCACAAGAAAAGTTTAATTATTTTACCTGGTTCATAAAAATCGATTTAAAAGCTATGTAAAAGGACAATGTAAATCTCACCCACTTCTTACTTACCTGTTGCAATGTGAATTCGGTTTCTGGTCCCACTCCCTCAGATTCTTTTTTAGCATTCATAAATACTTTTTTATTAAAACACATACAGTTTGAATTCGAAACGGATTTGTTATATCCGTTCACTAGCTAAATATTAAATCATTTCGACTGCAATTCCAAAATTAGCAAAATGGAAAGAATCGTATAAAAAACTTGCCAAGACAATCCAAAAAATATTTATGTACAAGAGTTCGTATAAATTTTGAAAAACGTTTGTGATCTCTCTGTTACAATTTACAGCATGCCAAAAATTTGAAGGTTAAAACGGGGTGGGAGATGCCAATATTGTGCTGTGTATAAGTGTGTGTTTAAAAAAAGATATATATACGATAATGGTGTATGTGCCACGCATAAATCAAAGGAGAGAGAGAAAGAGAGAAACAAATAGAAAATGGAGTAGTAGGGGGCAAAAATTTGATTTGATTTTTGGACAGCGTGGAAAATTGCTTCAACTTTCGCTGCTGGGGGGTTTTCCACTAACTTTTTCACCAGCCGAGCTGTGCGCCAAGTGCGAAATGTACAGAGTTTTCCGAATTCCGGGTCGCTGGGTCGTCTCGCTTTCACTTTTTCTTTTCCACCAGTGCGACAGTGGATGGGTGTGCGTGTGCGTGTGTGTGTGTGTGTGGTCTGTGCGTGTGTGTTTTTGTGGGCTAGTGCGTGTGTGTGTATGTGTGAAGCAACCAAGGCAACAGAAGCAACACTGAACACAGTCACTCTACTAGTTACTAGTCCTTTGCTCGATGAAACTAACACGCCAAAGAAGCCAAAAACTCAGTGGCTGGAAACTAAGAAATTGCAATGCAATTTGCGGGGCAGCAGGAAACAACGTGCGGTACTGAAGCAAATGGCCGATAATTTGATTTTTCTCTACTCAGGCATTTGGCTAACGCACACACTCTCACACCCACGAACACACACAGAAAGCAAAAGCGCTGTTGGACGAGAATTGAACCGTTTTGCACGAGGCACAGGAGCGTTCTGACCGAAATAATTGTGTCTACATGCGAGGCGTCCGCCCTGCGTTGACTCCTGTCCGAAGCACAGCTCCCCTGCGCATGTCACACGCCCATCGATCCGCTGGTGGTGGCAACAGATTGCTTCGACTCCTCCAACGAGGACAACGTGGCCCGCAGCCACTTGTTTGCATCGCGTCGCGTGTTTATACCGACAGTGCGCAGGTCCTGCGAGCACCAGCAAACGTAAACAAAGCCAGGACCCCAAGCCTTTGGCAAACAGCCGTCGACGGTTGACAGTTCGTGCGGGACAATCGGGCTACTTGACATGCGCTCGGCTGGCGCCTATCGCCCGCAGGAAACTGTGACCCAGGGTTTCGCATTTCCAGCCAACAGCCAACGCAAACCAAATTGACGGCAGGCCACTCGAAAAACCAAAATCCGACCTGCGACCGATGCAAGAACCAGTCGGGTGACAGTGGAATTTTATTGAGAAATATTGGTCATATATTCATATTGCAGAGCACTAGTTTAAAGTTGGGTTTTCCGTAAGTTAGGAAATAGTTACATAATCAAAGAAAGGTCAAGAATGGGTATACATAAAAATATTTCATGATTTAAAAATCACTATTTTTTGATTGTTTATTAAAATGAAAAGAACTTGGAAATATGTATTATTTTTTATTGTATTTGAGCATTTATATTTATGTTTATTGTTTATTCAAATGTGTAATAATTATTATTCTGTATTGTATTTAAGTATTTAAATTGACAAAATCAGTTTTATAATATGAGTAGTTCATGCACATTAATTATCGGATGCTTTTTTGGGATATAATTAAGATATATATTTTGTACTTCAACTTCCAAAAGCAAAGAGTCTGCATGTATTTGGGAAATCTTTCTTATTGGTTGTTATACCACAATGATCTTAGAGATCGCGAACATTATTATTTCGGATGTTTCTTTTTGGGATAATGTTAAAGATATATGTATAGATATTACCTCAACCTCAGAGAATAAAAGTAAATATTAATTAAATAAAAGTTATATGAATTTACTTTATTTATTTCAGTTTTATTTTTTATGTCATTCATTTACACTATTATTATGTTGGGCTTGGGATAATGAATTAGATTAAAGATTCCAACTCAATTACCAAATGCGGCCTCTTTTTATACCCTTGCAGAGGGTATTATAATTTTAACCAAAATTTTGTAACGCAGTGAAGGCCCCGAAGTCACCCTTCCTTTCTTGTATTTGTCACTGAGGATTTTCTTCTTTGTTTTTACACCACAGTGGTCTGCAGAGATCGCGAACTTCCGCTTTGCCTGAGATTGCAGCTCCCCGTCCCTCCTGCACCCTCTCCATCCCCCTCAACACTGCCATGCCGCAGAGTCATTAATTACTTTCGCAGCTATGTCAGGCGGAGCAGAAGAAACTGTCGCAACGTCGGCCAAAAATAGCTGTGCGCTGTTGCAAAGTAGCCATAAATCTTCCGCTCGATCGACTGCCCAAGTTGCACGTCCCAAGCTGCAGCAGGTAGCTAGATGCCAGGGGTCAGGGGTCAGTAAAAGGCCAGGCTGGACGAGGTCCTGACGCCACAGCCCCGCTGTGAACGGTGAGCGGTTAACGCACAAGTCAATTTCAATTGCATTACCCACTTGACACGTCGCGACGAAAACAAATAAACAAACAAACAAACAGGCGGACGCACAAGAGCACAAGGATGCGGCAGCAGCCGTGAGAAAAAATCCAATTCCGAGATGAGAGATGGAATGGAATGATTTTCTTTTTCGAGCAGACGACGACGGCGACGACGCCTCCGCTTCAGCAATCTTCAAATTCTGACCGATCTCAGCTGGCGACGAGCGGAATTCTCTTGTCAGTTGCCTTCGAACAGTTGTATCTCTCGGATGTCGCAGTAAAAGAATCGCACCAGAAACTAAATTGTATTCAAGAGATACTCGTGCGAATGCCGCAGCGTACGGACTGCAGAAAAAACTCAAGTGTTTCCATCAGATACACTTGCTGGTGCGCGCGGATTTAAGTGAATATAAATGAAGCCCCAGTGATATAAATAGTGAGATAAACTCTTTCCCCAGCCGCGACACGTGCCGGGCACGCTTATTGCCTTTTTGAATTGCGTGAGTTATTTTTGTTGTCCCTCACAAAATTTATAATTAAAAGCAGCGACTTGCATCTGCTAGATGCGTACTGCATCTTCTGACGCTTTTATGTGCCATTTTAGGAACAGTTCTAGCAATTTGCGTATCTCTAAACATTTTACGGCCGCGTTTACTATCGCAAAATAGAGAAACCCAGAGAGATGGAAATTATATTTATATAAATAAAGTGGATGTCGAGGCTTCCTTCGGATCGGTCTTTGACGTCGTCCCTCTCACTCTCTCTCCCTCTCGGTGTCTCTCTTTTTCTCCCTCTGCCGATCTCTTTCAGTTTCTGCGCTTTTTCTGCAGCTGCCGCCGACACTTATAAATATATGTACATATATTGGCGTGTTCTACAGATATATTATTGGATGTATGTCTGTTTATCTCCACATGTACTTTCATCCACGCGATTCTATATTAATTTTTGCTGCGACTGTGTCGCCCGTTTCCGTTTGATGTCGTCATTAGTTGACGCTGTTGATTTTCGGGCTAATGCCTAATTCAAAATAAAACATACATTTGTTGACTTTGTGTGATCAGTTCGGCAATGCTAAGGAAAATTAGGTTTTGTAATTTCCTGTTCTTTCCTAGAAAAATAAACGAAGTATTTTAAATACATTTTGCATTTGGGTTTTCCACCAAAATCGTTTAATTATTTGCCAAAAATATATCACACCTTTCAAGTATTTCCTGTATTTTCATTGATACTATTTATGAATAATTGCATAATTTTGGAATTATTATTTTAGGTATTTTATATATATTATACTACATGCAGTCCGTTTGCACTGATAATTAACCCTGCAAATCTGGCTTAACAGTCACCACAACGGTACCTGTTGGTCCTTAGCAGAACCCTTTGCTCTTCCGGCTACATTAATCGTATTGCAATTCAAGTTGGGAGGAAGTATACAAAAATCTAGAAGGTTATAAAAACCACATGGATTATGGCCGGGCACGTTTCTTCAGGCGGGAAATAGGGCCAAGATAAATGCGTTTGCTTTGCATCCGTGGCGGTGATTAGGTGATATTACAATCGCACTCGCCCATATCAGGATATGAGGAGGTCCCGGACCCGGGCCCTCATGGAGCCTATTCCGCTGCAAATTGAAAAAGGAAACGCAGCTCGGGCTGAAACTGACGCAAAGGCAGGCACACCCCCTCACTCTTCCACACCGAGTATCTGCCTGCCACTGCTGCAGCGGCTGATATAGCCAAATTCAATTTCCAGTAGTTTGCATTAATTTCCCAGCTTACGCCGACCGCCAGAGTGCGCCACCGATCCACCCAAACAGCCCACCACCCACAGCCTCCTCCTGCATTCGCATTCAATCAAATCGCAGGCAAAAACAGCAACAGCTTTCGCCGACCGACGGCGAGAAAATCCAGCGAGTGAGAAATTTCCTCCTGGGTATCCTTGTATCTGTGTTTCTGTGTGTGTATCCTGGAGCTCGATTTCAGCGCAGGATATTCGTTTAGCCAACGAAGTGAGATGCCGTGGCCGATGCCGATGCCGATGCCGATGCCAGCTTGTAATGATGCTGGCCGGGCGTAGCGAATTTCCCCACATTTTAGTCTTCGTTTGCCGAGCGTCGTGCGTGCAAGTATCCAACAGATACGCGGATTGACGGCCTCCAAGAAAATAGATAGCAGAAAAAAAAATAACAATACAGTACAATAACAACAGCGCTGGAGAAAATGTTACAATATTCAACATCAAATAACATCGTTAGCAAATGAAAAAGAAGAAAAAACCGTGAAAAGTTCAGTTCCCAAGTTACGGTTGCAAGAAATTAAAGTTTTTGTTTGCAGAAAAATATGTACTGAGTACTATAGATAATTTCCAGGCATCCGCAGAAGCAGCAGTTTGAAAATTTCTGCCCACCATAATGCTGGCGCTATGGTAAAGGCGATTATATGTTCAAAAATAAATTTGCAGACCCAAGATTCACAGTGCCAAAATTCCAATAACGATGTGAAAAATATTGAAAATCTAATGAAAAATTCGTTGCTTTCAATGCGTGCGTGTGTGTGGTGTGTTTTTGTGTGTAGTATTTTTTGTGCGCCTTGGCTCCTATGTATCTGTGAGATACGCAAAACAATTTGTCTGCGCCATTAGTAGCGAAGAGTTCCATCGGTGTGCTTGTGTGTCTCCTACGTGTATGTGTGTATCCTGCGCAGTCAACGAAACCAAAGCTGCGTTTCGCATGCTGCCAAATCCTTGGGAGCCATCCAAGGGGCACAAGCCAGGAGGCAGGGGGCAGCGCAATATTTGCGACGTTGACGCAGCCTCCACTCGCTGCCTTTCCTTATGTTGTTCTTGTTGGTCTTGCTTTTGCTGCCGCTGTGTGTGTATCTGCAAAATACAGATACAGGCAACTACCCATGTGCTGGTTGTTTTGTTGCTCGCTCTCCTAAATTTTGATAACATTATTATCAGTTTTTTTCCATAAAAACCTAACATTTCACACACACGATTAAATTGTGCTATTCCGCAGTGAGTTTTTCACAACTTAATAAGAATAACAGGTAATACTCATTTCCTGGAAGCTGTTGGCATGGAAGTTTTCACGAGAAAAGGCTCAGATGGCTTTTGTTCAATCATAAAAATTAAAATGCGAATTTTCCACGTAATGACCATCATTTTAATGTACAAGCAAATTGCTCTATTCTTGCTCTTGGAAATATATTAATACGATTACCTACATTTAAAACTACCTCCATTTTTCCCTTCTAAAATTATTTATATGTATTTTGAGTTTATTAAACATTTTAAAAACTGATAGATAACATTTTTTTTTATTATTAATAGTCCTTATTAATAAAAGCAAGATTCAAATTAGTTTTTATTCTTTCATGATCAAAATAATTCTGTTTTAAATATTACAATTTTTAATATGTGTACATATGTCTTTACATCAACCGTTTTGTAAGAAAGATTTATTTTATTTTCTTCTGCGAAAGCCCCAACTTTGATCTTTTTCAAAAATGTTGTTTTAATTTAACTAACTAAGATATCCAAAAGAAAGTATAACCATTTGTATGTATTTTTATATGTATTTTTCTGTAAGAAATAAACCTAATTATTTGCGAACTAGGATTAAAGTTATTGGATTACTTATAGTACATTCCATCTGCTGTACTAATTATGCTCCAATTTGAAATAGCCACAGATTCAACTTCTCGAGTGGAATCCGCTTCATTCCTAACTTCTAGCACTTGTCCGTGTCTTGAACTCTTGCCTCAGCCCGAGCTCGCTTCCTGCTCCTCGATTTTCCGAAAGGGGGACTCCAGGGAAGGTGAGTGGTTGGTCGGTTGGTTGGCTGGATGGGTGGCATTTTTTTCCTGCATGTGTAGTTTCAGTTAGTTGGCTAACCGTTTCCCCGCATCACCGCTACTCGCAGGACTTTCAGCTTCAGTTGCGTTTCCGTTCCGCACTCGCTGGACATTTCCAAGGAGCGGTGGGGGGGAAGTTGCGAGTTCTCGCTAGTTTTCCCATTTTCGCTTTTCTTTTTTACGAGGCGTGTTTTGAGCTCTACATGTGTATTCGTGTGTGTATTTACAATTCCGCTTTGTTGTTGTTTTCGCGACAGCCATTTTGTATAGCATACTTTGCGTACTATGAAGTTACACACACCAGCACACACCCTGCGAGGGAAATTTCCCAACTTTTTCGTTGCCATCTTCTATCCCAACATGGAATATATATTCCTCTCATTTTCGTCGCTTTTTTTTTGCTCTTTTCATGGGCTTGGGGGAGGGGTCCCAAAAATAATAGAAAATGCGAAAAAGGGAAAGGCGGGCAGCAACATCCATTTCTAACCCCAACTCTCTCTATCTGTATCTGCCCATCTCTCTTACACTCGCTGTCTATTACTAAGTCTCGTATCCATAGGAAAAACGAGAAAAATGTTTGCTGCAAAATCAAATAAAATAAATGCATTTTTCAGTCGGTAAGCGAAACAAATACCGAAAAGAAAAAGCCAGAAAATAGTATCTGTGCATGGCTCTGGCAGTATCTGTGTGTGTGTGTTTGTGTGTGTGTATTTGCGAGTTCATGTGGCTGTGTGTATGTGGCCAAGCGAAATGTTAAAAGTGAAATTGTACGACGCCCCTCGAGCAGAAGAAGCTGCCAGTGTCTATACACGAAAAAATAGATTTGATTCAAAATGCTAAATAATTATGAAGAAATCCATTTTGACATGTGAACATCAATATGAATATAGAAATATATGCAGATTTGGGCCACTAGAGATATGAATCGTTTTGAAATTCCAAAATCAATCTACAGAGAAAAATGCTTATTAAAAAGCTAATTGATTTATGGATTTTCGGATATTAAAAATTATTTTATCAAGGAATTTTATTGAGGGCAAGAATATCCTAATATCCCAAAAATTTAATCTTATGGACATGTTTTTTAAAACAGTTTGGTGATTAAACATTATTTTGCATTCCTTATTGAAATTATATTTGTTGGGTTTTTTATAACAAATAAATTTTTATGTGAGGAGTAGGAAGAATATTTAAAATTAGTTTAAATCACGTTAGGCTTTTTAAATATACAAAATTATACGAATTGGAGGCAATGCATAGATAAGGTTTTATTATTCCCTAACCGTTTATAGTTCCAGATAGGTAATTTTTAAATTTAACATTCCGAGTGTCTCTTAATTTAAAGTTAAACTACAAGAATTATAAATTTAGTACCAGCAGTATTAGTATTTTTCTCTAAACTAATTCGTTATAAATACCAAACCTAAATACTTGTAAATGGGTTTAATATGTACACACGCGATTGGTTCCAGGCCAAATCTGGCAAATTGAAAATTGCAATCAGCTTGGCATTTGTATCTGCATCTGCATCTCCACCTGAATCTGCCTTTGGCAAATGGCAGGTAATCGGAAGACTATTATCGATTTTTGCCCTTAGCCTAAAGGGAGATTCTGTTTTCGAGCTGCCTCCAAAAAATCACGTTCCGTCATAAAAGACGGCCTTATTGCATTTTCGGGTCTTTGGGCAACACAAAAGTCAATTGTTTGCCTGTGGGGCAGCATTCTCATTGATTTGAAAAAGGGAAGGAAAAGCGGAAAATGGGAAGTAACTGCGAGTGCTCGGGCCTTGATACATGCGGCTGTGTGGGTTGGCCAAAACCTAAGCCGATGCATTATGAAATGTCATTACGTGGGCTGCATTTGCTCGTCAAAAGCCAAACGTCAAATTCTGATTAATTGCTATATTTTGTTTCCCTTTTGCAGATTCAGACGGAAGTGGGGGCTGCAATTAATTAGGACACACACAACCGCCTCACCTTCCCTGGGTGATAGCTTTAGCGATGAGCTGTTTTCACTTGAAGAACTTTAAACGCGCCAAGTGGTCGCAATCTTTACCGAGGAGTTAAGGATATAACGAGAATATAAAACTACAATCTTCACATTCAGACTTATTTTTTTTCGTGGGAAATCTTGCACTTGAGCTCCGAAATTCGTTGGTGGAAAGAACCGCTTCTCCCGAGAATGCCACCGCTCAGGCAGCTGGTGGTGCTGCTGCTGGTGGTTCTGGCTCTAATGGCAGATCCATCCCATGCCCAGCGGCCGTTGATCATGAACCACACCTTCAGCTCGCTGCCGATGTCCCAGCATCCCAGTTTTAATAGCTGGCCAGGAGCGTCCGGCAAACAATTGCGAAATGGAAGACTCCACGAACAGCCGCAGCCATTGCCGCAGCCCACTTTGCCGGTAGCCACGCAGTACGAGGATTATGAGGTGGCTCCGCTGGGATCTAGGCGTCAAGATGCCAAGCGACGCCAGAGCCTGGCCCAGCTTGCGCCACGTCCTGGTAGCGGAAACGGTGCGCGGCGCGGCATCGAGTCCCTAAGGAAGGAACTGATGAACCCATCGGTGGGCGGACCAGGCGGTGGAATCTCCGGAAGCAGTGCCGCCTATCCTTCCTACTCCGCCACCTCGTCCATTGGCCGTATTGATGGCCTGGGTCACGGCATTGGATCTGCCGATCGCTATGGCGAACAGCTGAGACAGCCCAATGGAATGGCCGCCATGACCGCCGGTCCCCTGGGCGGACCCTACTCCACCAGATTTCCGCCGCTCTATGGAGGCGAGGATGAGCCCCCTAAGCGTATGTATCCGCGCAAGAATTCCATCAGCGAGCTGTACAAGCTCAAGAAGATCCTGAACCAGGCGGATGAGCCGGCAGGCGGAGTGACCCACGGCAACTTTGAGGGTGACCCCCAAGCTGCATCAGTGGATCCGCTGCAAGAGATCAAGGACCGCATCCGGGACACGGCTCCACCAGCGGTGAGTTTTTAAACTTATTTACTAAAAATAACTAAAAACAAACCAAAAGTTTGTAAGTTTGTAAAGCAAAAAAGGAAAAAGGACAAATCTCCGACCCTATAAAGTATATTTGTATATTCTAGCCTCTATATTTTTCTACAGAGACTAGTCTCTAAGTTCTTATTATGATTACTTTTACTGACTCTAAAAGTTCCATAAAAGAACGACCTATTAAAGGAACGATGAAATGGGTCATTGAGCATAACTTAGTGGCTTGAAAAAAGATAATGAATTCAATCTTAGAAATTATACTTTTAATACGGATTAAAGCCGATTTGGGTTTGGAAATTTACAAACAATCCATATCCTATATTTGACTTACAAACTATTACAAACGGGCTTAAGAGAGTTGGGTGAAAGTTTTACTAAAATAATCAAATATATCCTCCCCTTAGAACACCTACGCCCCTCAAACGGATGCCACACCCTCGTCGGAGTACGAGTACGAACTGGGCGTAAAGTGCAACTTTGAGACCCCCTGCAGCTGGTCGTGGGTGGAGTATCCGGATGGTTTCCAGGTGCTCAGCGGCACGGAGCTGGCCAAGCGGAATCTCACAGGCCTGATGCCAGGACCGGCAGCAGACAGCATTGACGATGCCAACGGACACTTCCTGTACGCCCGTGTCCAGCCGAACTCGAGGCCTCTGAATCTCACCTCGCCGGAGTTCAGCACCACCATGGAGAAATGCTACCTGGAGGTGTACATTCACCAGAGCGACATGAGTCACGGCTTGTCCCGCGTTGTGGTGGAGCCTCTCCACACCCAGGAGAGCAGCTGGGTTCCGGCTGAGATCCAGGGCGACAATGTGCGCCAGTGGGTGCGGAAGACCTACCGCCTGGGACGCGTTTCCCGCGATTTTCGCATCGTCTTCGAGATCGTTCCCGATCTGCGGGTGGGCCAAAAGGGTCATGTAGCTTTGGATAACCTCCGAATGGTGGACTGCTTCCCGGAGGGCACCAAAGCGGAGAAGTGCAGCACCTCGCAAGTGAAGTGCACCTCCAACAAGGTGCCTGTTTGTATTCACCTGCCGCGCATCTGCGACATCACCAGGGATTGTGACGAGGCGGAGGATGAGCAGCAGTCCTGCGGTATGTAATCTAAAAATATATATATAATATACGTAGGAAGCTGTTTACATTTCTGGCTTGACAATGAGAAATCGAAATTTGGTGTATAAAAACATTTTTCTTGCATTTAAAACTACTCTTCATGATTATCGGTTGAAACAATTTTTGAATTTTCAATCAGTTCAATTATTTCACGAAAATTGTGGGTTGTTTTTTTGTAGATATGAGTTTTTTTTTTGGCAATACAGAACATAATGTTTTAAATACCAAAGGATCAAGACAAAAAAAATTCGCAAAGCACGTGACATTTAATTAATTTAGCTAGTTGTTGTGGCCAAAAATAAATTAGCAATTCTCACATTTACTACAACAAATTTGTTTCACTAAAGTTTAAATAAAATAAATTTTTATTAATTTCACCCCTTCTCAACTATTGCAGACAAAATTCCGTATGGCGGGCGCTGTGACTTCGAGGAGGACTGGTGTGGTTGGCGCGATTCCGGAAAGACGGTGCTCACCTGGTCACGCCACACGGGATCCTCGCCAACCCACGACACCGGACCGGATGGTGACCACACCATGCAGCACCTTCTAAATAATACCAGCGGCTACTACATGCTGGTGAACATGAACCAGCATATGAACAACACCGAAAAGAACTCGATCATTGGCTTTGCCAGCAATGCGATTATGGTGAGCAAGACCTTCAATCCGCCGCCTTCGGTCCATGGGAATCCAGATTCCCCGTACCGGAACTCCTGCGTGGTCAGGTTCTTCATCCATCAGTTCGGCAAGAATCCGGGTAGCATCAACTTGTCGGTGGTGGAGATGAAGGAGAAGGAGAACATCACAACGACGCTGTGGTGGAGCACCAAAAACCAAGGCAGCGATTGGCTGAGAGCGGAATATGTCCTGCCCAACATTACGTCCAAGTGAGTCAGGCCGTCTAAGCATTGCTTGAACCGATACTTATTGCATATTTGTCCTCTTTCCTTCAGATACTATCTCCAATTCGAGGCTCGCATGGGCATGAGAATCTACTCAGATGTGGCCGTGGATGATTTCTCGCTGAGTCCCGAATGCTTTGGCCTCAATATACCAGAGGATCACCTCAGTGGCTACAACTACTGGGATGTGCGCCAGAACCTGAAGAGTCCCACGTACAAAGACTTTGAGCATACCAATTGTAAGTGGCAATTCAGTCTAAAATTTAGTAAATTAAGGGATTATCTCAAAAATGATAAAAAATATAAAAAGAAGAGATTATATATAAACTCAATTGGAACCATTTCCTTAATTTTATTACTCATTCGTCATGGTGACCGAAATTTTAAAGTCATTAAAGGGAAATTACTATTACTTGAAAACTATAATTATCAAAACAATTGAACTACATTTAATATTTTGGTTTACAAACAACAGATATTAAACAAGATTTTATAAAACTATATATTTATTTACCAACGATTTTTAAATAGTAAACAACTAACTATTAACCATTTTCATACAGATCTTGAGCTAACCAGCTGCGACACCAGAGGTATGATAGGACCCTCTCAATCGCAATGTGAGAGCGCCTACAAGGAGCAGAACAAGACGCATGTCCTGCGGGAAGTGCATGTGGTTGAGGACCAGAGCACCTACAAGGGCATGCAGAAGTGGAAGGTGCCCCACGAGGGTCACTACACGTGAGTTTGCAAACCGATTTTCTAATGATTTTCCATAATAAAATATGGTATCCCCATCTCCATCCAGGATCATTGCCAAGGGTGCCAGTGGAGGTTTGGGTTCCGGTGGCGTTGGCAGCTCGCGAGGATCGGTAGCGGTTGCTGTTCTGGAACTGCACAAGCACGAGGAGCTGTATTTCCTGATCGGCCAGCAGGGCGAGAATGCCTGCATCAAGTCAATGGGAGTGCTTAAGGAAGCGGGATGTGGCACGGATCATGATCTGGACTTGGGACAGTACAGTTTCCGTTCCAAGCAGGACATGGTGAAGAATATCTACATCGAGAACGGAGCCGGCGGTGGTGGCGGAGGATCCTACGTATTCCTTCTTAATCAGGCCAAAAATGAGGCTGTTCCCCTCTTGGTAGCTGGAGGAGGAGGTGGCCTGGGCATCGGTCAATATATCGACGAGGACTTCCAGCACGGGCAAAAGGCTAAGCCGAATCAGGCTCCGGAAAGTGGGCAGATCAATGGTGAGCCTTTAAACAAAAAGACCGCCGGACCTGGTGGTGGATGGCGGGCTAAAGAGGATCAGGCCCTGAGTCCCACCTATGGAGCTGCCCTGCTCCAGGGCGGTCGCGGTGGCCACTCCTGCTACGTGGAACTGGCTGACAACGGCACTTCCGTGCACCGACATGGCCAGGGAGGATTCGGAGGCGGTGGCGGTGGCTGCAACACCGGAGGAGGCGGTGGTGGCTATGCCGGTGGCGATGTTTACCTCACCGAATCGAACGGCGAGGGAGGCAGCTCCTATATCAGTGCCAGTCGCAGTCTCCGCGAGATCAGTGATGTCCATGCGGGTGCCAGCAGTGGATCGGGAGCCATCATAATAATTCCGGCCATCGAGGGTTGTGGCTGTGACTACAGGTGTGTGGCCTTGGATGAATTCCGCTCAAAGGTGCGATGCATTTGTCCGGATGGCTGGAGCCTCAAAAGGGACAACCACACCGCCTGCGAGATCCGCGAGGAGGCGGGCAAGTCATCCTTCCAATATCTGGTCTCCATCCTGATGATCTCCCTGGCCGTGCTTTTCATCTGCATTGCGGCGCTCATCTTTATGTTGTGTGAGTTTCTAAAAATTCATCCTTAATCCCTAAACCTTATCCTTTTAACTAATATATATTTCAAAATTTTCTTCCCAGACAATCGCTACCAGCGCAAGAAGCAGTCGAAGAAGCGCCACAAGATGCTCGTGGAGCAGGATCTGCAGTTGACTCGCCTGCGGAACAACATCGACGACTCCAACTTGAACAACTTCAATCCGAACTACGGCTGCGATGGAATTCTCAATGGCCACATCGACGTCAATAGTTTGCCCCAAGTGGGTCGTGACAGTCTGCAGCTGGTCAAGTATGTTTCGAATCCTTATATCCAATCGATTTTATCCTATTAATATAATGAACCACTTTCAGTGCTCTGGGCAAAGGCGCTTTTGGTGAGGTTTATATGGCCCTGTATCGTCACCGGGATGGGGATGCCGTGGAAATGGGCGTGGCAGTGAAAACCCTTCGCGAGGATCCCAAGCGGGAAAAGGAGGAGGACTTCCTCAAGGAAGCCGCCATAATGGCCAAGTTCAACCACCCGAATATGGTCCACTTAATAGGCGTTTGCTTTGATCGCCAGCCGTACTATATAGTCCTTGAACTACTTGCCGGCGGAGATCTGCAGAAGTTCCTGCGGGAGAATCGGAACACCCCCGAGAGACCTTCTCTGCTGGCCATGAAGGATCTGCTCTTCTGCGCCTTGGACGTGGCCAAGGGATGTCGGTACATGGAGAGCAAGCGATTCATCCACCGCGACATTGCAGCCAGGAATTGTCTGCTGAGCAGCAAGGGACCTGGGAGGGTGGTTAAGATCGCCGACTTCGGCATGTCCCGGGATATATATCGATCAGATTACTATCGCAAGGGAGGCAAGGCCATGCTGCCCATCAAGTGGATGCCACCGGAGGCCTTCCTAGATGGCATATTCACCTCGAAGACAGACGTCTGGTCCTTCGGCATACTCCTGTGGGAAGTCTTCAGTTTGGGTCGCTCGCCATATCCCGGCCAGCACAACACCCAGGTGATGGAGCTGGTGGTCCGCGGCGGTCGGTTGGGATCACCAACCGAGTGTCCGGTGTCCATCTACAAGGTTATGGCCGACTGCTGGAATCCCACACCCGAGGATCGGCCCACTTTCATCAGCCTGCTGGAGCATCTGACCACCTGCACTCAAGATCCGAGCATAATGAATGCTCCCTTGCCCAACATCCTGGGGCCCACGGCCTCCGAAAGGGATGACACCATCATCCGGCCGCCCAACGGAGATGAGTTCTGTTTGGCGGTACCAGATTACCTGGTGCCCCTGCCACCGGGTAGCGTCAGTGGCGTCAACCCATTATCGATGGCCAGCAGCTCGGGCTATATACCCGAGGTCCAGCGCCAGCAGATGAGCTCCTGCACTCCTCCAGCGATCACCTCGCCCGCTGCACCGCATCCACCCAGGCCGGTGGCAATTGAGAGTATGGCTCCTCCCACCGGCGGCGATTGCTGGGAGACGTCCTTTATTTTGCCCAACTCGAAGAGTGAACAGCCAACCGGCTCCAGCAGCAGTAGCAAGGACATCATGCCCCTGGTCACCGCAGGCGACGAGGCCAAGCTGATCAGCCTGGACACGCCGCAGCCCACGCCAACCACTATCCAACCCCCACTGTCCTTCGCCTCCCAACTGGACGGGATCACGCTGGATCCCTCAACATTATCGAAGAGTTTGCCCAACGGAAATGCCAAGCAGTCATACGCAAATGTTCAGGTGAAGAGTGAAGCCGATGGCAAGGTCAGCGCCAATGGTCCGATGGTGGTCAACGGATCGGTGATGGTCAATGGCGACCTATCGACGGGAGCGGGTGGAGCAGATTCGCCCTTCACCATCCAAGGATATGCGGACCGGTACAAGGACAACAACAATCATTCCGAAATCAGTTGTTAAGAGCACTGAGAAAAGAAAAGTTGTCATGAAATCAGGAAGACCCCAGGTGGTTAAAAGTATGTTTCGATTTTTTAAATCTTTTATTGAGGGTTGTTCCGCCACCACAGAACAATTGGAAATCCAATTGAAAGCCATTGTTTTTAAAGTGGGCGCCGATTGCAGGAGCATTCCCGAAAAAAATCCAACCGACTTTTAAACAACAACCACTTTAAGCATCATAAAATTCAATACTCTAAGAATTGAAAAATGAAATCTAAGTATGGAAACAGTAATCCTCATTTTAGGCAGCAGATTTGAGCTCAGTGTGTTCGCTCTGCAATGCCCGGGAGCTCGTCTTGTTTTGGGGCAATCAAAATTTGTTTGCGTCTCTCCAGCGCAGTAAATAAATTAATTCTTGAATCTTAAAGAGAAAAAAAACAAACAAGAATATGGTATAACAAAAACCGAGTGAGAACTTCACCAAAAATTGTATTGTAATTTAAACGAATATTTGTATTGTGCAATGGGAAATCGCATTGCACACTATTGACAAGTAACACTAAAACTTAGTTGGAATATATAGTTTAGTTTTTTACCAGAAATTAGTTTGCCAAAACCAAAAAACAAGCGACAAATTAAAGGATAAACAAATTTTGCGAGAGGTTGTATATATCAATTCTATCTAAGTTTTACAATTATATTTTATTCGATTATTATGGTATTATTTTATTTCTTTTGTTAGTTACCTTTAGTTAACGTTTTAAGCTGATGACTGAAATGCCAAACAATATTCCTAAATTAAAAACAAAAAACAACAAGTGAAGAGAGAGTAAAACGTTATCTTATTTTTAATACGCAGTCCAGAACCGGGAACCAAGATGCAAATTTAACGTAGTTTAAAGTGTCAAAGCAAAGTGCTCATTTAAATTTCGCAATAATACCATAAATGTAGTCAGTGAGATACGCCACAACATATGTTTTTAACATAGGATATTTTAATTTAAGGTTCTCAATTCTCTTATTATTTACTCCTAACGAAAAAAAAAAACAAAACCAAAAACAAAAACAAAATATAGTGTAAATAAAAAGCTTCCGTCGTAGCGATTGTATGTATTTAACTAATCTTAAGCGAAATAAAAACCAAAACAAGTAGCAAGTAAAGCGATAGAGAAAAAACTACAATTTACAGGGTGATTTTTATGAAAATTCAGTTGTATGTTTGAAAAACAGAAATTAGCATTAACAAAACCAAGTTGACGCCGAAGTTGAGGTCGAACAACTTTCTGCTCAATTAGAGTTGGTTAAAAATGTTGTACAATATACTTTCAGCACAGCCCTGTATTTGTTCATCGTCATTAACGGTCTTTTTTCAGGTGTTGATCGGCTTTCGGAAATTTTGTACATTTAGTTGAAACGTAACAAACAAGCTTTAAATTATATAATTTTTATAAAGATATATTAACGATATACAAGAAGAGAGGCGGCAACATTATATTAACCAAAACGAAAACCAAAAACAAAAACAAAACCAAAACAGAAAATAAATAAATTATACAAGAGAGGGGAGTGAAAGTAGGTGGTTACATTTGATTTACATTGAGGTATCTGTACATGCATATGCATTTATGTGTGTATAACGAGGCCTAAGCTAATTGAGTGTGTTTAAAACAACAAAACCAGAACAAATAAGAAACGAAACGAAAAAAGAATTATATACATATTTAGATAATGATACCGAAACATACATATATATATAGGAATGATAACGTTACGTCTATGTTTTGCTTTATGTACAAGTCTACTGTTATATGCGCATACATCTATATACACGCAAACATATTCTCGTATATACACATATTTATAATCGACTAATATATCCAATATGTATGTACGAACATCAGCGAAACGTAAAATGCTGAATACGCGGAAACCAAAAAGCATGTAAAGTACATTTAAAATTGCATAGGTCTACACCCACACACACATTCAGCTGCATTCACGTTTTCACTTTCTCGCATCTCGAAGTGAACATTAAATCGAAAATCACCAATAACCATCAGTAATTGTTGAAAACTGGAGATCGGCTGAATGTGCATTCTACATTATACTTTATATGCGATGTGACACCCAGACAAAACAAAAACCGGAACAAAACAAAACGCTGTACAAATAAAAGAAAAAGAGAAAAATATTTGAAAATAAATGGATATAAATGGAGGTAAATAGAATAAAATTAAATTATACCCATTGTACGCTCAAATCGAATGCTCAATTTAAGTACGAAAATATTCGAATATGGTATATCTCAGCATCCACGTCTTACACTTAGTACTTAATTGAATCGATAACTTGCAGTAATATTTTGTTGTATGTGTATCTATTATGGTTGTGCCGCGGCATCTAAAGTAAGCGAACTTACTCGAATGCATTACACACACACACACACACATACATCTCCAGGCGATCCTTTTCAGCTTTGAGGAGAGTTTGTCCGATTACATACATGCATATGTATAAACACACAGATAAACACACACATACACATACAGGACTCCCACACATTTTTGTACCCTGAAAACAAATACCTTGTGTACCTAAAGCCCAGAACCTGAAAGATTAGAATTACATACGAGTATGCATATATCCACAGATTGTTGTTGGTTGATTGATATCACTGGTTCGGTTCGAGTTTTTTGGGTTTGAATCTATTTCCAACGTAGACCAGTTGGGTTTTATTTATATTTTAGCATTTCTCAACTTACCAATTGGTACCAATTTTAAGATATTTTCACGAATTGGCAGTAGATAAATCTGCGGTATTTGTAAAAATATTTTCACTAGCTGATTAGTTCCCCTTGAACGATTTTCGATGCATAGAACCAGGTCAAGGCATTTACTCCAGGCGTGATAAATCGTTCTCAACGGCTTAAACGATTTTGATTGGAACATTTTGTAAGCCAATATCAGTAGCTTCGCATACCCTTCATTTCTCAACAATAAAAATTCGCAACGAAACTTAGAAACAAGAAAACATTATTGATATATACAAAAACAAACAATGTAAGGGATGGAATAAGTCACACAATAAACGGTATTTTTATATATATAAAACAAAAAACGAAAAAAAAACAAAAAAATGAAAAACAAAACTTCAAAAAATTGAATGCAAGTTTCGTCATGCAAAAAGGCTTAAACTTAGTTCTAGCTATAAAAAATATGAATTAAAACAAAAAACATTAATGGTTTTCATTTAAAATCGTAAATTATTTTGTTACATTTAAAAGGTAAAGAGAAAAACAAAAAATAATAATAAACAAGTAACAGAAACGCAAAGACTAGAACAACATTTTGTAAGCTGGATGGATTGAGTGATGGATTGGTGGCAAGTTATATATAATACAACCTAAGCGACTAAGTAAACCAAACAACCACATCAGCAACAGTCCATTTAGAGAAGATGCCATGCTCCACGAAAAATGAGAAATAACCTTTGTCATAACTTGCTGAAAATGAAATGGAGAAAGAAACGCGAACCACAACTCTGTATAATTTTGAATTCGATCTAAGCTATAAAGATTACCAGCTAAGAAATGTATAACTGACACTTACCCATGCTCGTACTTCACCTCCTCTCTCCGAAGCAAATATTTTCCCCTAAATTCCGATTTCCACAACTCTGTGCTTTCCCACCCTTTGTGAGTCGAGGATAAGTTATGAAATTATCTAAACATAAGCCATCTCACAAAGCAAAATCGGAAAAAACGTATAAGTATATCTAAATAACATATATATTTGAGCATGTGAGAAAGGAGAAATTTTAAAGTTGGTAGCGTGTAATCGCTGGAAATGCGAAATGACAAAAACTGAGAAACTGAGATAAGTAATAAAAGATGAAATTCATGTGTACAAAAACAAGATGCAACTGTGTACTTATTTCGATCGTCGATCTTCCGAGATCCGATTCCGAGAAAAACACTGACCCGATCAAGTTTATTTTTTCATTTTATTTTATTGAGTTCTGTTTGGATTGAATTATTTTTGTTTTTAATTCATTTTCATCAATTTTCTTACTAAAGTCAATTTCTTGTCATGGCCAATAAGAACTAAAACTTTATATGGATTACAATTTGTTTTTGTATAGTTTTCCTTGGTTTTTGTTTCGAAATATTATCTTTGGATAGTTTGTTTGTTATTATGTCTAAAATCTAATTGAACTTTTTTAGTTAGAAAAATAAAAAGAACGCGTAGGTATATTTATATTATTATTTTGGAAGTGTATTTTTATTGATGTACTGCAATTTACAAATCGATTTAAAAATAAAACATAATAAATTCTAGGCATAACATAAGATATTTAATAATTGCACGAAAAACAAACCCGAGAACGAACTATCTTGGCCGTAACCATTATTACGGCCATTATAACCTGGCCCATATCGATCAAACGAGACGGGAAGCAAAAGTCCAAAGTGGAGGAAGAGTTTGTTGATGACCCGATTTCCTACTGACTGGATGGAATGTTCTTACTATATGTGTCTTGGTTTCTGTGTGTGTTTCGGTTTTCATGAGTTTTATCCCATTTTAATATAAATTTCATAATCATGATTTGTTCTAATTGCGTTTGTCTCAAAAAACTTCATTCATCATAGTTTATCTTTTTTTGGAAACTCTTTTTCTGGCTACGCTTAGATTTAGGTTTTAGGCTGCAAATGCTAAGAAATTATGTTTCTGATGTTTATATATAAATATAATTTTTGTTTTCATTAATTTATTATCATTATGATTTTTTTGTAGATTTTCGCTTTTGTTTTTGTTTTGTTTTTTGTTTTGTTTTTGTTGTCATATACATATACATAAATTGAATTTTGTATATCTGGATTTTGTCTCCTGTCGTATATAATTCCACTCCTTCTGCTTTCTTTTATATAAATTGAAAACTTAATTGTAAATGTAAAAATGTTAAAACTACATTCAATTATAAATAATGTTGGTTTTTGTGTTGTCGTATTATTTATATGCAATGTTCGCTCGTTACGTAATATAATATTTATAATTAATATTAATTAATTAGCATAGTTTACGTTACGTTTATATAATTTGTAAAGCAATAACAAGCCATTCTTTTAATTTAATTTATTTTCTTTACTAATCATGTTGTTAATCGCTTTAGGTTGTCTTTTCATTGAATTGGTTGGTTTTCTTTTTCTGTGTTACTTCTCATGTATAGTTTTTGGATGTACTATGTAATTCATGCAAATTGCTTCTTTATCGATGAATCCCGCCCGGCCATAAATTAACTTGAGTCCCCACATCTCTTTATGCAAAAGGTGGAATATACTTCTACTTTGGGTTGGGTTTCTCTGTTCGCATTTAATTATTTCACAAAATTGTACAATCTCACAGAAGAAGAGAGATAAGTGGAGACAACAACTGAAGCCCTCGCACCTGTCCTATATTCATTGCACCTGAATAAATGTGGGATGTGGTGTGCGCCAATGCCAACGCCAATTTAATTACCCCATTCGGTTGTTAATATTTAATGTGTTATTTCGCTGATGTTCTTGTTGTTGTTGTTAATGTGGGTTCTGCTGTTTACTCATTTGTAACATATATAAAAAATATGAATATAATTATTTGCTAAAAACCTCCAAAATGTACGCCATGTTAAAGCATTTAGAAATCGCAAAGAAGAAGAACATTGCAGATCCTGCCAGATCCCAACACATATACATATGCTGTCTCCAAACTACCGCATCCACCGCACTCTCGCCGGTCGCCGATCGCCAGCTGCAGTTAATTACAAAAAGGGTATCAAGCGCGCCAGCTTCAGCGCGTTGTCCAGAAAGGCGCTCCACAAGTCGTTCAGGCGCTTGGAGCGCCACATCAGGAAACGCCAGGTGAGGAGCACCGCAACCAGTTTGGCCAGCTGGTGCAGGTAGTACATCCTGTCGAGGGAAAACATATACATATTTGTATCAATTCTTTCTCATGTCTTGTATACCAACATTCTAAAAACTTCAGATTTCGAAAATAATTATTAATATAAAATTGGTTGCTTCACTAAAGTTAATTCGATAAGTATAAAACATTTTGGTATAGCATTTAGGTGTGGCATTTAGGTGTGGCATTTAGGTTTTGCAGTACCAACAACAAATAATCACAATACAATTCGAAATTTAATTTTTTATACCCTTGCAGAGGGTATTATAATTTTGACCAGAAGTTTGTAACGCAGTGAAGGAGACGTCTCCGACCCTATAAAGTATATATATTCTTGATCAGCATCACCAGCCGAGTCGATATAGCCATGTCCGTCTGTCCGTCTGTCCGTCTGTCTGTCCGTCTGTCCGTCTGTCGGTTGCTATGTAAACTAGTCCCTCAGTTTTAAAGCTATCGGACTGAAACTTTGCACCAACCCTTCAATCTGTTGCAGTTAGTATATAAGTCGGAACGGCCGGAATCGGAACACTACATCACATAGCTGCTAAGGAACGATTGGGAAAAAGTGTCATAAATTCGCCATTTTTAAAGTTAATAAATTTATTTCTTAGAACGCTATATTAAATGATTATTTTAACATATCCTGAAAGTTTCATCAAAATCGGACCACTATATCCTATAGCTGCCATACAAACAATCAAACAGTTTTAAGGCAACTGGTCTGCAAGGGTATTCTAAGCTTCGGGTACCGAAGCTAGCCTTCCTTTCTTGTTAGAAATTATTTAAAGGTTTTCGTACCCAAGAAATGATTAAAAGTAACAAATAAAAAAACCCAAGCAAATATTAGAAATGTTTCTCTGACTATCCCTCACCTTTGCATGCGCTTTCTGCTGGCTGGAAGCGAATCGGGCCGCTGCTTGAACAGGAATTCCCTGAAGCCGAGCACGTAGCGCTCAACATACTTCTCCCAGTGGATGTGGCGCACGTCGAAGACAAAGATCTCGCGATCCTTGGGACTCAGCGTGTTTAGCAGGGCGTGGACGTTGTCGTCCTTGAAGCTCCATTGGCGTGTGGCAAAGTACTCTAAGCATTCCACAGCTTTGGCAATTTTATTTTGTACGTTGACAACGCTAAAAAGCAGAAAGCGGATAGAGAGTTAATAAAAACAATGCCTCATAGGGGAGCGGCAAATACTACTCACAAGGGCTTCTTGCCCATGATTCTTGCCACTCCGTCCAGAATGTAGGCCGGTAGAAAGTGTTTGACTATACAATTCAGCGTGTTCATGGGGCGGTTCATGCGCAGGTCGCCAGTCGGATACCACAGGCAGCCCTCTGGGAAAATACAACAATGTATCCGGTAATTATAATAATTTGTGTTGTTGCGAGAGGAGGGCTAAGATCATACCCAGGGGATGCTTGCGCACACTGGACATGGCGTGTTTGACAAACTCCGACCAGACGATTGGATTGCGCTGGCCAGTGCAACAATTGTAGATTAGAAGGTTGTTGGACTTGCGGGTCGCTGTGCGCCAGGCGGCGGCAATCATCAGGTTAATCACAATATCGACAGGTACCATATCGGCCACATAGTTCTTCTCGCACATCATCGTGCGGAACATGCCCTTGGCCAGCGCCGAAACCAAACCAGTTGGCCCATTAAAGTTATCCACCCATCCGGCAAACGGTTCATTCAGACTGGCAGTCACTGCCGAGATAAAATTGAATTTAAAAATTATCCTACAACATGGTTTTTGATCTCTGAAGCTAACTCACCAATCGATGGCCTCACAATGGAAACGGGCAGATTACCAGCCTCCTTAAGTAACATATGCTCCGCTAAGGCTTTTGTAAATGTGTACGTATTGGGACGCTTGCCAATCAGACGCGGTGTCAGCTAACAAATAAGATACATTCTGGATATCAAAAAACATAAACTGGAGTTGCATTAATCCACCTGATCGAGTATATCCTCTGGAAGCCAATTGATTAGTGAGATGATATCGTCGGGATTGTAGGGCGGTGCATAAATAACCTCTGACACATCGGTTCTATCGCAATTGCAATAGGCAGTGGAGACATGGATTAGTGCCTGCAAGGTACAAATTGAGCATTAAGATATTTTCTCTTTAATTGCATATATAAATTCCAAACTTACGTCCAGTGACAGCATGCGATGGCAGAGCTCGACGAGGCGTTTCGTGCCCAGCATATTGATTGTGACAGACAGTTTGAGCTTCTCATCGAATTTCACAGTGGCAGCCGAATGAAAAACAACGGAAACATTGCGACAAAGTAGGTTCTAAAGTATACAAAATAAAATTGGGTTATTCAAAGCCATTGTCAAGCTGGTGTAAAACGCACTTGATCCTTTTCTGAAATGCCCAGTTCCTCGGAAGTTATGTCGCCTGAAATTGGTATGACTTTGCTGAGTTCCTTGGGCTTCTCGCGACGCAGTGATTCAAAAAGCTAAAGTATAGTTGAAATATGTAAAGATCAGTTCCAGCTTAATATCATTGTTTGGGGAACTTACTGGGGCATTTAGCAATTCCGTGAGACGTGCCGATACTTCTTGACCGCGTTTCGGTCGTATCAGTAGATATATATTCCTTATGTCTGGACATGAGCGCAGCAACTTCTCCACCAGCACCTGCAGGACGGAGCAGATTGGGAATCGAATCGTAATTAGTCACCCAATCATTGAATACAGCCATTAAGCAAGTAAACGATTATTGTTACGCCCATCAGGACACACTTGACCCACTTCGGCCGTGTCTGCGGTTGGGCTTCATTTAACTTCTTGGTTTGGGACACGCCCCGAAAACGATGTGAGAATTGTATCGAAATTAAGCGACAACTACCCAAGGCAGACAAAAAGGGGTAGCTGGGTCCCTTGGGTTGTCCAGTGGGTGGTGGTTCGATGGTTGGGTGGGTGGCGGGCATGCCAGGAGCACAAAATCGATGAACAACACACAGCACTGTGAGCTCAGAGTCTGGGCGGCGCCGTAGCGATTTCATGTCATAATGACGCAGTCGCCGACATGCAATATGCACGGGGAAAAAATGGGGACAACTACCGCAAATCACTTTTAAAGAAATCAACAAAATATGTGTACTATTTCAAATTTTTGTTTAACATTTTAATGAATTGAATATTAAAGAACTGTTTATATTTTCTAAATTAAATATGAAATTTCCCTAAAGGTTTTCCTCTCTATGTGCATGTATTTAACAATGAGTTGTACCAAAATTGGCACAACAACCAAATAATGTATTTGAGAAATATGGAACGAGTTGTTTTTTCCACCACATGGGGAACAATTAGGAGAAGTCCGGAGAAGGAGAACCGCACAGAGTCGCTGTTGCAATATTATGAAGCCTTCGCATGGCAGGCGACGATGAGTCAACATCGTCTGGTGCAGCCGGCTAAACTCTACTCAACTCAAGCATTTCGGATTATAAAAAAAACCAAATCCAACCCAACCAAACCGAGCCAAGCACACACGCACATGGGCCGTAAACAGCTTACATGGAGTGCATCTAAAATTCAGTCTGACTGCGGGGCTAACACAACACAACACCCATCGAAGCCGCCCACCCAACACTTTATTGCCTGACTTTTTGTTTGGTTTACAGACACGGCACACACAAATATTTGTGCATATTTTATGACTGAGAGCACTTCGAGTTCTCAATCGAGCCCAACCAGGCAAGCGGGTTCAATAGTTCAATTCTGAGCCAATAAACACGCTGCGTATGCGTGACGCGAATGCAAGAAACTTGTCGCTGGCCCACAAAACTATGCAACAAAAGTCTGGAGCCAGCTTGGAGTTGGCCAGTTGGATTTCGAGAAGGAGCGAGATATGTGAAGATTAAGGTCATGGTGGAAATATGTTCACTTTAAAAGCATATGTACTTTGGTTTTGTAAGATAACTTCAACTTTAAACAAAAATGATATTAAGCTTTACCAACATTATTGGCGAACAATGAAATAAATTTGTAATAATTAATATTAGCAAAGACAAGATTAAGCTCATAATAAGACATTCTACCTACAAAACCAGTAAAAGTGCCTTAGTAAAACCAGGAAATGGTTTGGAAGTTGAATTTATATTAAATTAAATTTGTTTTTTGGGCTTTAATAAAAATAAATTCAAATATGCAGCAAATTTTAATTCCATTTTACGGACCTTCACCAAAAATATATATATATATTTTTTGTATTTTGGAATTTTGTATACCAAAAACGAACTCAAAACACAACAAAAACTCACCTTTCCCATGAAGCCAGTGCCACCTGTGATGAAGACGCTGCGTCCCGCGTAGAACTGGGCGATGGGCACATAACTGGTGTCGTCCGCCCGGAATCGTTCGTACGGCATCGGGAGGCCATTGCTGCTGGGCGGCAATTGCATGGCGTTGGAGGGGGCCACCGAGGACAGGAGGGTCGTCGCTGCTGCCGCCGCTGCTGAGGTTGAAGTGGCGCCTCCGGAGCCAGAGCCGGATCCAGCCGCACTCGAGCCATAGCCGGAGGATGAGGTGGCGGCTGAGACGGCTGCGGATGCGGCGTGGGTCAGGCCATTGGTTCGGGCCAAACTGCCATTGAGGAGCTTGGCATCGTGACTATTTGCGAGCGAAGACTGTTTGAGGCTGCTGTTTGTGGCTGCTTCCGTTAACGCTTTGTTGTTAGCGACCGCGTTTGACATGTTCGATTGTTTGTTGGGTTGTGAGTGCCGCTTGCTGGTTATTATCCTTCGTTTGTCCTTCGCTTAGGTTAAATTAGGAAGCAGTTGTTTGTCATTTGCAGTGTGCCTACGAGTTTCGCTCTGTTTTGTGTTTCCAAGCGATTTCCGTTCTCTCTCTTAATATTTAATTTGGTTTGGAAGCAATTTTTGTTGATTTTCCCGTTTGCCTCGGTTGGAAGTTTTTGAATTGTTTTTTTTATATTTTTTTTTTTGTTATTTCTTGCGGGCGGGCGGGAGAAATTTATGCAATCAAATCCGTTGAAAAGCTTGCTGAAAATCGTTCTGTTGCCGGTGAGCGTTTATCCATGTTTCCATTAGTCACGTGTCCTGGAGGTTGCTTTGGGTTGGGTTGGTACAAAAAAAATTCAGCAGGAAAGTCGATGTCCTTAGGTGTATCCTGTTAGTTGGGTGGGGGTGAACAAGACCGATTTAAGATCGCTGCCCAGAGATCCTTTACTGCTGAACTGTAACGTAAACACAAAAAATGCACATTCACAATTAGTAAGCTATAAATATTGTCCTTTATACATCCTTTTAAAAAAATTATTCGATGCTAATGTGTTTCTGTAAATGTCTACATCAGATGACACACAATTAGCTGCGGACATGGCAATGATGTCAAACGGAAATTATCCCACCGAACCCAAATCAAAGCCCTCTTGTCTATCCCACGTCCACTCATCCATCGATCTATCAAAACGTCATTT
Organism: Drosophila setifemur; assembly: GCA_021224005.1. Taxonomy (NCBI): domain Eukaryota; kingdom Metazoa; phylum Arthropoda; class Insecta; order Diptera; family Drosophilidae; genus Drosophila; species Drosophila setifemur. Next base: position 5,797,876 of record JAJJHY010010898.1, read on the forward strand.
ATCCTTGGGCAGGGACTAAAATTAGCAACCATTTGAGCAGCAGCTGATTGGCAACCCAAATCTGAGCCATGACGTCTTTGGACCGCTTGGCAATCGGCCATCACAGAAAAGGACATGCAAATGACGTCGAAGGATATGCAGGGGGGCCCACTTAAATATAAATTTTAATCTTCAATAGTGGTAGGACGGCCGGCTGCAGTCGATTTTAACGCCCAATAGAACTAAATATGCCCAATCGGCTTAATGTCTTAGTCGAAAATCGGCTTACAATCGGCGAGTGTTGAGAACTGGAAAACCGCGGACGAGAACGCAAAACTGCGGCGCAACGTGCTGAACAGAGCCCGGGGAGACGATACTTGTCGATAGCAGTGACAATTGCCGAATGCTCACTCTACCGCTGGGAACACTTCATTCTATATTAAATAATTTTTACATCTGCCGAGTGGAGCTGAGCTTGGGCTGAGACGAGTCAAGAGCTTGCGACCCGCATGATCAAGTGCCACTAGAGATTGTTTTACACGTCAGCCGTCTCCTCGGGTGCAAAGTGTATGTTTCAGTTCCTCGGCGATTGCATACATCAAATTCCTGAAAACCTGAATCTGACCCTTCAAAAAGAGAGAAATGGGGGCTGTCCGGACGAACTTATCAAAGCCATAATAAAGCTAGCTTTATGACGTGCCAAGGAAATATATATTTTCGATATATTGAAATCGACAACCTTCGTTTGGAAAGGGCAGCGCGCACTTAGCCAATCCAAACAACAGGTTCTCTACGCAGTTCCTGTCTATGGTATTGTAAAAAACCTAAATGAATTTGTCAACAAGCGTTCGGTTACAACTTGAGCGAGCACAACAGGGCTAGCTAAAAGGAAAACTATCATATAAACAAGAAACCGTATTTGCTTCTACCGCGAAGTTCGTTTCCCTTTGCGTCCCCAATATTTGGATTTGGGAAGGGTTGGATAAGGGAAGAGTTTAACCTTCGAACCCTTGCATCAGACCCCCCATACACAATCACATCGGCAATGTAATTCACCGAATGTGTTGCTAATTGAAATTCAAATTGATTGTTGACCAAATATTGATCGTAACCAGGAAGTACGGGAGTGTGTGTGTATATCTGGCTTGGCTTGGCGGATAGATTCAGATACTTCTGGCGTGTGACGTCAGGCTCAGATGACAACGACTGCGATGATGATGATAATGATGAAGATGGCTATAAGCTCAGCACACAAAATTCGTGGCGCGTCTCTAAAACACATTTTTGGAAGTTCAAACTGCTGCCCATCACTTTCACTTTTTATTTTTGATTTTTTTGTGGGTTTTCGGTTTTTTCTTCTTTTTGAATATCTAAATTCCGCAATATTTTTTTCCCCGCTCTCCGTATTTAAATTTGTTTTTGGGTTTGGGTTTGGGTTTGGGTCTTGTTTTTGGTAAAACTTTCGTTTTCAATTTTTTAGTTTGTACAAAAATCTGGCGCTATTTCCCTTGGTCATTTGCATTTGAGGGTTTCTTTTAATGACTTGGCAAAATTGGCATCTTCGCATTCGCCATGTTTCTCTATGTATCCAAGAAATGTGTTAAGAAATTGGCACATTGGCTGTTGTTGTTTGCTTTTGGTTGGGTCTTGGGCTTGCGCGGAGATGTTATCAAATCGCTGGGCTATATCCGCTAAACTAGTTGGGGCTGATGCTGCTCGGCCCCGACGAGAGAGCTCTATAATTAAAGTTTAAACATCTTTGAGTCGCGGCAATCAGAGCGGACTCATCACGTAACTGTAAATTTATCAATGAAGCCAAGAGACCTGGGCAACTTCTTTTACAGGTTCCTCTTCATTCTAAAGTGAAATTTCTTGAAAATCAACTTTTTCTCACCGCCTCAACCTCTGGCTCTCCCGCTCGCACGCTGTCTGTCGGTCTCTGTTCATTTCTGTTTCTTACCAACTGCAACGAAAATTCGCGGGCCAGCGACAAGAGGCAAATGAACCAACATCGACATCCACATCGGACCATCGCTTTGGCCCAGCCACGCCTCTTTCCCTCAATTCCCGAACCACCGCCCCC
>JAJJHY010010898.1:5799952-5892776 GCA_021224005.1 Drosophila setifemur
AGCCCCACAACCGCCACACGGAGCGTGTTAACCAAACATGAAGACCGAAATGTATCTGTGTATCTGTATCTGCGTGTGTGCTGTTAAACGGTAAACATTCAACGTTCAACCTGCCTTGACAAGGTAGTTACACACCAGTCTTGCTGACCCATTTCCTATAATCGTGCCGCATTATCATCATCAAACCCAACCTCATCATCATCATCATTCCCATCCTCATCGGCAACCTCAACCTCGTCATCGTCATTATCATTATTAAATTCTTCGTCATCGTCATCGACAACCTGGCCATATCGCCTTGCCGTACATCTGGAAGCGACCGATTTACCAGCCATCATTCCCAATTTCACATAATCTGCATGGATGGATATACTTTTCATGGATAAAAAATATTTAAATTTTGAAAAGAGACTGCGACATTAATAAATCAATCAATAAATCAATTTAAATCAATGATTTAATGGTATTCTTTTTTCAAGGAAAATTTCGGAAGGGATAGCCTTATTAAACTTATTTTGTAATATTTTGTAAAATGCTTGGTTTCTTTCGATAATTAATGATAATATTGGATACAAAATACAATATACTCATGTAAAATGGCAAACCAAAAACAATGGAATTTTCCATTAAGAGTATTATTTGTGTCGACCATATCAAGTTGCCTGTACTTTTCTCCCATGGCTGAAGACCCGTCTTTAACCGCCTTTCTTCTTTGCGCTTTTCTACACTGTCTTCTCTCCTCAGCCCACCTCTACCCGCTGTAGCTCTGGGCCCTGCTATTTCCTCATTTGGAGCTTGTTGCTTTCGGATTACGAGTCTTTAGCACCCAGGGCTTCGACACATGTCCACATATATACACAGCCCAGTCGAATGCTTCCGCATGCACAAGATGTTGCAGAGTATCTGTCGGATACACCTGGACTTCCCATTGCGATTCTGAGGGTTTTTTAGAGTCGGTGTCAACCTGTTTGGTTCAGTTCGGCTTCGATTCATTTCGTTTAGTTTCGGAACGAATCGAAGTAAATTAAACGCAAACGAAAGTTCAAATATGCATTTTCACTTTTCAACAATGGGAGGCCTCTCATTATGTAAACCCGTAGACCCCGAGCGGCGGCGGATGCTGTGGACATATATGTAGGTATGCGTATCTGTGTGTGTGTGTAAGTGTATTTGTGCTCATAATGGGTCTGTGCCCTCTATTCTATTGAACCTTTGAGTGAGGCTCTGGAATTGTTGCTCGTCGTGTTGTCGCTTGTCGGTTGGCAGTTGTACACTGTCCGTTGTCCAGTGTCCGTTGACTATGTCTGCTCTTACAGTTATCGTAAGCTATCTATGCTTTGTGTGTAATTGAATAAATCTGTAGGGGGTTGGACAGAATGGATCTCGGATCTGTCTCCCTCCCACTGCCCATAATTTGTGTGCCTTGATTAACAAACAAAAGCGATTTCGCAGTTTACAGCATAAAAGTTAAATTTAAATGTGTATAATGGGGGCTTCTCCTCCACACCGCCCCCGCCACCCGAGGCCCCTATTTGGGGGTAGTCAGCAGATTAGCTACCCAATTTAAAAGCTTAGCTGAGTCGAGTTAAGCTTGCCTCTCGCTCGTACCCGTACGCCCTACCTAGATATTAAATAATCCACAATTATAATATACATTTTATTTATTTTTAGGCGGTCACATGAGCTCGGACGAAATGTCTACTGTGGCAATTAAAACATTCTTTTAGTCGGACTGCAATTAAAAATTTTCTCTCGTGGCTAATTTGAATAATCAAAAACAATTTGGACTCTGCAATGAAGATGAAGATTTATAGTCGACTAGACCTTAAGAAAAACCTCTTTTTCTTACAACTGTGCACTAAGGCACAATGCCCATTCATGGAGATTCAGCGAGAATTCCCCAAGTACAAGTTTAGTTGTGAAAAGTTTCGTAACATTTCCTTTTATCTCATCTTATCCAGCATTCTATTTAAATGGAGGTTTAGGTAATCAAAATAGTAGTTAAAGTGTTAGGTTAAAAGGAGTGCAATTGCCTAAAATTAAAAACATTTTTAAGTGTATGTAATTAATAAGAGCTAACCATTAAAAAAAAAAAAAAATCTGACATTTGTATGTAATGTATGTATGTAATTCAAAGAATTTAAATGTTTTGTAAAAAAACGCAAATGTTTTAGTACTAAAATCGAGATTCAGATAATTGAAGGTTTCGTTTCACTTTGCCTTATTCGCATACTATTCTGGGAATTAAATATATGGTTATATATATCCAGCGAAGGCGTCAAAGCTCGAGTACATTTTTTGTGTTTCGAGGAAGTGTACATATTTACTAGAGCCAAATATTCCTACAGAAACCCCGCCTCAACCTTTTCGCTTTACGTCACAGACTGCGAAAGTGTGTGCCCAATAAACAATCGATCTGAATGCCAAGTGGCTGGCTTAATGGCTCCGTAACCCATTTTGAGTAGGACCATTAGACCCGGGCCCAACTAGAATGTAGCAGTAGAATTTGGCCCAGAGTTGCGAAAGTGAAAAAGAAATTGGAGGGTCGCTCTAGTAGGCAGGGCACGTAATCAATAGAAATATGTCGCCTCCTTCTTCTTTGGACTGACAACCCGCAACCGCGGACTTTGGCAATCATTTTCGCTGAGCTCAGCGCTTGCTGTCGATGCATTTGCGCATGCGTCTCTTGGCCCAGTCATTCCACTCCCAGGCCAGCCCGAAATGTGGGTCAAGTCAATGTGGGTTCGCAATTATGACACATTGTCCGAGAGACAGATATTTACCCCACAAAAGCAGAAATCGTTGTAATGATATTTGTAAATGTAAAAATTAAATAAACAATCAGACGCTCTCCCCCCGTCCCCCTCTCTCCCACTCTGTGTCCCTCTTGCTCTTTCTGCTTTTTTGAGGGTTTTTCGATTATTTTTTGGCTTTCTGGTTTTTCTTTTTTGCAATGTGAGATTTTGTATCATTGTATCTGCAGTTGTGTGTATGAGCTTGTGGCCATGATCCATGTTTATTTATTATGCTCTGTCGTCTTTTCGCTGTCGTTATCGTTTTCGTTTTCGTTGTCGCTAGTCGTTGTCTCGTCTGTGTGCAAATTTTATTTGTAAATATGCAATGATTAATATTACAAATATACAGCAACAAAAATTTCGAAAATATTTGTTGCCTTTAAAACTTTCTCGAAGCGACAACCTGGATATGGACATTGGATACAGTCCAACTTCTATAGGTCAAACATTCCAGACTGAATTTTATTAACCAAAAGAGACTTTAATTCTTATCACGTTTCTATAAAATTCGATTAAAATGATAGGCGTTCCCAAAAAAATCAAAGAATTTTTTTAATTTTCCAAAAAATTATTTTTTGTTAATTAAAAAATATTAATGAAAGATTTAAAACGATTAACTTGAAATTAATTTAAAAAATAATTTTCTTTTTCAGATTTGATTCTCGTTTTAGGGAAGTTCCACTGTAAATGAATTGGAAACAATAAACTTAAAATTCATTTTAAAAATAATTTTCTCTTTCAGATTCGACTTCATTTGACTGCAGATGGACTTAAGCCCAGGGTCAAATATTAGCTAAAACTGAAATTACATAACCGGACGAAAAAAGAAACGGCTCAAATATTTGAGGGCCAAGCCTGTCTTGCACTTACTTGTCAGACAAACATATAGCAGTTGATGTTGGCTTTAATCGATGACGATGAGGAGGATGCTGCACCAGCTTTAATAATTCGATTGAATTCGATTCGATTTGAATTTCCCCTCTTCGTTATTCCGGGAAGCACCGAATTTAGGTCATTGACATGCAATTCGTAACGATTGACGATTTGTTGACAGGTTTATCGGAACTTAAGCACTTGCGGTTTCTTTTAAGGGTTTTGGTCGGGGGTTGGTGAAAAAAACTTTGCACGGAGAAACGAGAAAACGTATATCGTTTCGATTTCAGTTGACAAATCTCTGCAGCGATTTTGAATATGTTGTTGACACTACAGGCAAGGCAAGATACGAGTATTATTAGTATTGTACCTCCTGACACACTAAATAACTCCACTCCAGTGGTCCGAAATTCTTCTTCTGCCCAAGAAATTTCTCCAAATATTTTCACTTTTGCGACGTTGCAGACGGGAGAGAAAGAGAAAGAGAGAAGAGAAGCGAGGCGAGAGAGAGAGAGAGCGCGGTGGACCGGAGAGTAACCGTTGCGCATGCGCAAAGAAATCGACTACGGACGACTACGGCTGCGACGGCGGCTTCAAGAGAGCGTTGCGAGCGCGGCTCAGAGAGAGCTTGAGTGTCACGGAGAGAGAGCGGCCGCGGAAAGAGTTCACTTTGGGTTCTATGCTCGCTTTCTTGCTGCTTTCCCACTCGGCTACAACTTTTTATAGCTCTTCGTCGCTGTTATCAGTTATCGGGGCTTTTTTCGTGCGCTTCGTCGGCCGGCTGGAACTAAACTAAACTTGGCTGGCGAAGAAGTGAAAGATTTATGCAGCCGCCGTCGCCGCCAAAGCACAGTGGGCGCCAATAGCCTTTTCCCCAACATACAAAGTACATATATTACAACCGTAAATCTGCTAAGCTTGAAGCAATTTGATTGAAAACAAGAAAGGAAGGCTAGCTTCGGTACCCGAAGCTTAGAATACCCTTGCAGAACAGTTTCTTTCAAACCGTTCGATCGTTTGTATGGCAGCTATAGGATATAGTAATCCGATTCTTAGGTTTTTATTTTCTAAAACGGCTTTAATGTCTATGGAAACTGTATTTCTCAAGAATGAGTTCATTGTCTTGAAAAACACCAGAGTTATGCTCAATGACCCATTTTCTCCTATCGTTCCTATGGCAGCTATAGGATATAGTGGTCCGATTTAGATGAAACTTTCAGGATATGTTAAAATAGTCATTAAATAGAGTTTCCCAAGAAATAAATAAAATATCTTAAAAAATGATGAAATTTTGGCATTTTTTCCCAATCGTTCCTATGGCAGCTATGTGATGTAGTGTTCCGATTCCGGCCGTTCCGACTTATATACTAACTGCAACAGATTGAAGGGTTGGTGCAAAGTTTCAGCCCGATAGCTTTAAAACTGAGGGACTAGTTTACATAGAAACCGACAGACGGACAGACGGACAGACGGACAGACAGACGGACAGACGGACAGACAGACGGACAGACGGACATGGCTAGATCGACTCGGCTGGTGATGCTGATCAAGAATATATATACTTTATAGGGTCGGAAATGTCTCCTTCAATGCGTTACAAACTTCTGGTCAAAATTATAATACCCTCTGCAAGGGTATAAAAATTTGGTTCACTTTTTATCTATGTGAGGAGTTCCAGTTCAAAAAAACTAAGAGCTAAACTATAGACCCGCTGACTCAATCCGTCAAATTCAAATCGGTCCCATAAACGGGAACAGTCTCATAGTCATAAAATAGGTCATTACAAAAACGATATTTGCCACAAAAAAAAATCAACAAAAAACTTTTAAAAATACAAGTAAGTTGGGTCAGCACACATAAACACTTAAAGTAAAGTAAAAATCTTTTAACAGATTTCCCAAAGCTAGCTATTGTGCAAATAAAATTATTTTCACATTAACCTTCAAACACCTTAGCTCTTGTTAACTAATTAACTATTAAAATAAGATGGCAATTATAATAATTTTAAAGTTGAGCTATGAGAGCTTTTATAGTAGTAAATTAAATGAGGTATTTTAAAAGGAAAGCTGCAGTTTTGCAGTCTGTGTGTTATACACTAAGTAGCTAAAGGTTACGCGAATGCGACTCCCATTTCCATAAGTCTAGTTTATTTACAATTTTATTCTGAACACTTAGGACTATGTTAATGTACTCGTAAGTTGCACAAGCATCAAATGTACATATGCATACATATAACTGCAATTGATGTAGGTTCATTTTGCTATTCAAATATTTAATTGATTTTCGATTTGTTTATGTTTGTTATGGGTTCGAGACAAATTATTTATAGCTTTTAATTAGACAAGATCTAAGCAAATTTGTGTATTCAACAAAAATTCAAATTCACCTTTACTCTCGAATCTTTCAAGTATTTTTCAAAACAATGATTCTAAAAATGCGAATTTATATATATACTCGTACATATATATCATTACAATCTGAATATTAATTTTAAAGCTTTGGAAAAATAGGTTGCTTTTGTTTTGTGAAAAAATCGAATGACCCACTGTGCGCAGCCGGCGACAAAGCTGCGCTGCCAAGAAAGGCGCACAAAAGAAAGCAGCGTGGAGAGAGCGGCGGACACGTAAACCAAGCTTGGTTGAGATTTCAAATTTTGAGATCCACCTGCGAAGAGAGAGGCAGCCGGCAGCGACGCCAGCTGCGACGCCGACTGAGTCAGCATGCAACAAGCTTTAATTGAAAAAGCCGCAAAAGAACGGTGCGTGGAAAAACGAGTCGTGGAAAATAGCGATGGATATGGATATGGAAATGGAGATGGAGTTGAAGAAGCAGAATGAAAATGGGAAGATGGACAGGGAAAAGGCCAAGAGAAAAAGAAATTCGATATGTGGACAGGCACTGACATTGACCACTCACGATGACGTTGGCAGAGACGCCGGCAGTGGCAAAAGAGGTCAAAGTACACACATGAGCTTCAACAGTATCGGGTATCGTTTGCGTATGCGTGTGCACCGAATAATCATGCAGTAGCCACCAGGTAAGAACTCACAAAAAAAATTCCTAAATTGGAAGTCTAATTGGAAGTCAAGTCACACTTGCAGTTAATAAACATGGGTTGGGGATAAAAAGGAGGAGTGGCAATTAATTCCCCTTACTAACTGATAGATTGATTACACTTCGAAAAAATAAGGCGCAAGTATTCATCGATACATACATTTATATTTATGATCCAGATCAAATTGCAAATGGCATTTCTCCCCTCAAAGGAAAACAACTTTTATTATTTTAATGACTTCTAAAATTTATTATTTCAACACAAAATGAAAAAATATAAATTTAAATGATTCCGCCATTAAAATAAATAAAAAATTGATTTAATTTACTAAAATTCGAAGAATTTAATATTACAGTTTCAAAATTCCACATCCACATATTTACATAAAATTCAACAAAAACAACAATCTTGAAGCGATAAGCTAAAACGAATTTTGAAATGATTCATTTTAATTCATTTCATTTAAAAGAAAAAAAAATGGACGACTAGCTTAGAATGGTCCGAAGCTTGGAATACCCTAGCCGACCAGTTGTCCTCAAGCCTTTGCAGGTATAGGATATATTTTTTTTATTTTTTATTTCGGCTTTAATGTCTAAGAAAAGTTTATTTTGTAAGAAAGAATAATCTTAAAAAACACAAGAGTTAAGCTCTATGACCCATATCTTCTGGTAAAATTTAGAATACCCTCTGTAAGGGTATAAATACTCACAAAATAGTTAACCTACGCAATGAGAAATCACACAATGAAGAGCACATGGCCCGTCAAGTTATATTTTTGATTGAGATTTGCGGGTGTGTTCCATTGACCAGCCTGCCACGTGCCACCAAAATCCTGCTAATTGCCCTGGTCAATATTGGAGTTTTTAATTGATTTAGCATACACCACCACTTCTAAAATTCTCTGGGCGAAGCTGCCTCCATAAGCAAGCGGACGTAAAACGGAAACAACCGGCCAGATCGAAGAGTTACCCGAGCGTGGCGACTGTGCTCCATTGTTGTATCTACCGGCCCACCGCCCCCCGTTTCTGACAGTACAGAAATACAAGCACAGTCGCCGCAAAAGTTTCCTGCCAGGCTACAGAATGTATACAGTTGTGTTCGTGGAGAATGGTCGTTGAGAGGGTGGAGGTGGGTGGAGGCTGATGCCGAGACTCATTTGCCTACTTTCAGGCTGAGCAAATAAATTCCAATCTGACCGGAAATGGAAAAGCATAAGACAAAAGTTTTTCCTCAGTCAAGTTCCCGTTACTCTCCCTTCATACATAAAATGGCGCTCAGGTGAGTTGGGTTTTTCGTCTTAAAATATACCCTAGCAGAGAGTATTCTAATTTTGACCAGAAGTTTGCTACGCCATGAAGGAGACATCTCCGACCCCATTAATATATAAATTCTTGTTCAGCATCACCAGCCGAATCGATCTAGCCATGTCCGTCTATCTGTTCATCTGTCTGTGTGTTTCTACGCAAATTAAATTTTTGAACAATATACTTTTCATACACATTTAGAAAATGTTTTTTTTTTCTTATGCCAAAATAAATTTTTTTTTGTTAAAAAAAAAACATCGGTTTACATATTAAAAAAAAAAAATTGTATATTTACACCATAAATTAACGTTAAAATACAATTATTATTTAATTGTTTAGATGTATTATTTAATAATATAATATCCTTGGCCTTATAAATATTTCATTCAGGTGGAAGAGCCCTTCAACAGCCCAGAAAAATTAAGATTGATGTCTACCTAAAGCATGTTCATGCTGCTTTATCAGCTGGGCAAACTGTTCAGCATGGTCGTTGAAGTGTCACACTTTAGTGGCTTAACATACACAGCCCCCCCACTACTACTACCACATCCCTGCTCATTTATATTTTTTTAATTACACAAAGTTACGGCATTAGACGGCGCCCTGTTGACAGGACGTCCTCGTCCTCGTTCTTTATTTTTTCTCGGCTGTGAAATGGCAAGCACTCGCACACATGGTCACAATGGGGCAAGGAGACAGAGGAGGCCGGTTGGGTGTTGGGGGATGGGGGATGGTAAGGTAGACAACAAATCGGGGAAAATGACATAATGCACTTGAAATGTTATCGCCTCGCTCGTGATTGCAGCAGTACACTCACTCACACACACTCTCACAGGAGGATAGTAAAATCGGCCGATTAAATTGAAATTATATGCGAGCCCAAATAATGGGCTAGCTGTCAACGGCTCTATTCAAATCGAGACATACTTTCGGGCTGAGACCGACTGCCACCACCCACCCGTGAATTTTCCTGAAGTTTTCCGGGCGGGCTACTATTACTCACACATCATTTTTTATGCAATCAGCGCTTAATCGAGAAACTTCCCGTGCATTTTTCTCGCATTTTCGGAAACATTTTCACACCTCAACAAAAGCGAACAACTTGTGCGGAATTTTATAAATTTTTTAAAAGGTTTTTTTATCGAAACTTTCTTTGGAAAGAACTCGCGTCGACCGCCTTGAAAATCAATTGGAAAATGCCTGTTTCATTTTTTTTCTCGCAAGCTCCCCAAGATTATTTCACGCGCCTGCTCTCACTTGGAGAGAGCGAGTCAGGACTTGCGAAATCAAGAGAAAATCCCTGAGAGACTTCCAAAAAGAGAGAATTGCTCTTTCGATACTATTTCAACTATTGCTACTATTTTCCTGGGCGTCTGCCGGCTTTTCCGGAGGGTTGCTTATATAATGCCCAACCAGCTGACTCAGAAGCTTTATGAGACTCTGATAAGATAAACCATTATCGACGGGTGTTTATCGGTCCAACATGAAGGTGCAAAATCCAGTTATGATTGGGGTTCGGTTGAGGGTTTTTCTGGCCAAATTCATTAGTTTATTAAGCATAATTTCAGGCTGCCCGCTAATCCGCAGAAACTCTGCCTTTCTCGCTCGCTCTTTTTCTCTTCCCAGGCTTCTCCCTTCTCTTTCTCCTTCAGTCACTAGTTCTCTCCTTCGCTTAAAGCTTCAGTTCTCTTTGACGGAAACACAAAACGGAAATGTCAGATTTTCTGCTAAATTTTTTACAACCGTCGACGCCAAAAAGCAGCGACATTCTCCGGATGAGATAATAAACCCAGCGACATACATTTTTTGTAGGGAACCAAAGGAGGGGGTGGGATGGGTAGTATAAACAGGGGCTGCTGCTGGGAGGGGGCTAAAAATAAATGGCGAGCAAAAGAAAAAAGGCCAAGAACTGGCGAAAAATCATGTACAAACTAGGCGGCTAAGTATGCTAAAAATATATATCGGGAATATAGGCAGCAAATAAAGGTGAAGATTCGAGGGGGCGATCCCCCAATTTTTTTTTTTAGGGCGTGTACGTACCGGCTCCAAAGCGAAAGTGAGGTTAGAAACGTTCGAGGCTGGGATGCTGCGGCAATTTGAGCTGAACTTGATTTCTGGAGCTCCACGGGGTTAATCTTTGATTTCAGATTTCCTTGGTATTTTTAATTAATTTTTCTGTTGTTTGCACATTCACACACACACGTTACCAGGCATTTCGCGTCGCGATGTTGGTTGTTGTGTTTCCTGTTTTTTCTATTATTTTTGAAAGCCTTTTAATCGGAAATGTACCGTTGTTTTCGGCGCAGAGAGGAGAGCAGCACTGCTCGAAAATGCGAAATGTGACTGAGGCAGGAAGAAGAAGCTTCTGGCGAACCGGGCCGCCTGCAATTCTCACCATTAATAGAGCGAGCTCGCGCTCTCTCTCTCTCTCCTTTCTCCACCCTCGCTAGCTGGCTCTCTCTCTAATGTTGCAGCAGCACTCTCTCTTTTCTCCCTTTTCTTTTTTCGGTGGTGAGTTGGCACTCACTCACACACGCACGCACACACTGGCGTATTCTGGGGGCTGAATGCTATGATTTTTCACACCACCTTCCGCTTTTTGCTATTGAATGAAATCCACTTTGGTCTAGTTCTTCTTCCTTTTCGTCTCTTCTCCTAGTCCTCCTTCTACAGCTTGCTTCTCTGCTTCCTCTTCCTTTTGCGGCTGCGCTTCGAAAGAGCACAAAATTCACACAGAAAACGGAACTGGGATTGAATTTTCGCACTGCATTCAGAGATCCACCACTTTTCAAAATCATAAAATCACCGCTTGCTTTTCCAACGGCCGACAGTGCTGCCACCTTACCACCGCCCCACAGAGTTGCCACTTCGCGGGGCGATTCAATTCAAATTTAAATACGATTGAAATCGAAATCTTAAAATTCCAACCTTCGGCGAACCAAATGTTTGGACAATACTTTAGAAGGTCGACGGCCGATTGCAGTGCTTCCAAAATAATATGAAAATCAAAACAGAAATCCGACGTAAACAAACCACAAATGCATTGTCATTTGGTATGTGGGGAGTAGGGGGCCTGGGCCTTAAAGTGTCAGAAATGGGGGCCAAGGGGCCGGAGGCGGAGGCTGCTTACCACTTTGCATATTAATCAATTTTAAGTTGGCCGTTGAAATACATTAACACAAAATAAATTAAAGCGAAAATAATTGATAGATCAAGAGAAGAACAGCTTGAAGTAGGTAATTAAATCTAGTTCAATTAGACAAGGAGAAATGTTTTAAAATGGAATAAAAAATTAAGTAATATAAAATTAATATGAAAATAAAATTTCAAATCATAAATAATATAAGGAAAGAAATATTTTATAAGAAATGCATTTGTGGAAAATGCAACAAACTTATTTAATTTATATGAAGGTATTCACCATATGTAAATGCAATTCCGGTACAGCCAAAATCGGTGAATCCCTTCCCTGTAGAGTGTATGACAAGTTTAAAGCGATAACAAATAGGTGAGACATCGGCAAACAGACAAATGCCAAACACGAAATGAAAACCAAATCCAAACTCATTACTCATGCGCACTGGGAGAAGCCGTTTTGTGGAACAAAGGGGCTAATGCCAAGCCCAGACTATATAGCTCCTCAAGATGCCCCCTAAAACTAGCCCTCCCCTTCCCCTCCCCACACCATCATCCTGCAACTCACTTAAGATGACGCGGCAACAAAAAATCTGAGCGAGCGTTAAAATTCCCACAAAGTCATCAGCTCAAAAGCCCAACAACTAGCAGCCAAGTGGCGCTGACTAAGTGGAAATGCGTTTAACTAAAAAGAGGCTTTATTGCGGTTTTTCAGCTACCTATGTTGTTGATGTTCAATTGAAGACACGTTGCCATGCCTTATTGGTTAATTTGATTGAAAATTGCATTGTTAATGGGGCAGAGCGATTTGTTTGTGGTTTTGATTGAGATATTCGTTAGGACAAGGGAAATTGGGAGTTTTTAAGTGGACAATCATTTATGCAAATTAGTTTGGGCTGTTCCGGAAATATAATATTTAACTTATCCTTGCTATTTCATTAAATAATTAATGTTATCTAAGTTCTTAATGACAAAAAATTATTTATTTGTGACTAAAAAATACAACAATTTTTTCTATTTAGGAAATTCCACCTTAAAAATCGCTCAATTATTCTTGATTACTAGAATTAAATAATGATAGCTAACATTTTTTTCACTCTATCAAATTGAGTAATTTAATTGATTATAATTGTCGGTGTGTTCTCCAGGGAGTTCCATCTCCGGAATTATTTTCGGAGAGGTTAATTTTCCAACTGTTTATTTTGTGACCGCAGTTTCCCTATAGTTTCCTCCCTTTTCAACATATCTGGTGACTTTCCTTTGCGTGTCATACAAATTAATGCCAATTTTGACATTTCATTTGTGGTAAAGAGGGAATTCATACCCCCAACACACGTACACCTATAATAACCGCTCAGGTGTGTACACACTTGAGACGCTTTTGTTATTTTGGCTTTAGCTGCTTAGGCCTACAGTATTTCCCATTTTATTTTGTTTGTTTTTACCCACATCTAGGTCAGCTGCAATTGAACCCGCCCGAGGGGAAAGAGCGTATAAAGCTTGTCACCATGGGAGAGAGCGGGGTGATGGGAAGCGGATCACTTTTAATTGATGGTTTTGTAATAACTGATTTGCATTTAAGCATCAGGGCTATCATTTGAACATCTATCTCTCAATCAACTGACAAAAGTTTTGCATAATTAGACAATCAAAACGTGATCGCTGACACCTCATATATACGATATACGGGTGCTTTTCCTACTTTATGACGCAAAGCATTGACACAATAGTTAAATGATCAGAATCAGCAATATGTGTATATTGTTGGCCGCAATAATATGCACTTGTCAGCAAACTTTTCAGTGTGCTTGAAAATAAAAGATCAGGAAGCCAGATGGCCTAGTGACAAAAGTTCACGAGAAATGAGAGCAATGCCAAAATTGGGTGCACTTTGCATTATTTCACAAATTACAAATTTGTAAATGTTAAAAAGTATTTTATACATTTATAAATGAATTGCAAGTTTCGGAACATTAAATTTGCAGGCTTATTTATTTAAAAAGCAAAACTCGAGTACCTTTTCATATATGTAATTATTAAAATCTTTAAGGATGATTTGCAACATCATTAGATAAGATTAGAAATGAGAAAAATCAAAATTAAATTTGTAATCCAAATTTTTTTTTACCATTTGCAATGATGCTCAGTCCTTTACCATCTCAGTTAATTTATGAAATTTATTTGCCCTTAAATATATTATTAATAAAATTCGAGTGGTATTTGAAATATATTTTTTTAATTATTGCATAGTCTTTACAACTCAATAACGCATTTTATTTTTATTTTTGAATCTCTCGTTTGGCTTAAGTGGTGATGCTGGCCTTCTCGCATCTGAGCCAAAAAGGCAGAAAAGCATTGTCAGAGCCACTCAAACGTTATACCACGCTTTGGTAATAGATCCAACGATAGTGGACGGAGGACGGGTTTCGGGGAGCTGCCAATTTGGAGAGCCAGCTTTCTCAGTTACCAAAAACACCGACGTCGCTGCTTGGTTGGCCACTCAAAGCTCTCTCAGGGTTTTTTCTTTTCGTTTCGTAGTATTTTTTTGCTCGGCTGCTGAGTTTGCGGGTTTTGTTTCTCGGCCTGGCTCTTGATTATTTTCTGTTCCGATTTTCATTACGTGCTTTGAG
This sequence comes from Drosophila setifemur, assembly GCA_021224005.1. NCBI lineage: Eukaryota > Metazoa > Arthropoda > Insecta > Diptera > Drosophilidae > Drosophila > Drosophila setifemur. The sequence goes on from JAJJHY010010898.1 coordinate 5,813,745, forward strand.
GTCTTCGCGAGCTAAGCTCAGAAACCAGAGAAAAAGAAACAGAGACTGGTGAGCGAGTGCTTTTTGTCAGCATTAGCTGCGATCGTATAGTGTTATTTACTGAGCAGATCGCTCAGTCTTCATTGAGCGTGCGTCGGCATTGGCAGCAAGTTGGCTAAAAAGCGACTCCTCCTTCTCAGTGACTAGTGCCACCTGACTCCTACCAACTACCATCTACCACCTACCACCTTCCAACCCCGATCTGTCGAGTTCGGCCGATCGATATTTTTGGTTAGTTTGCACTTCGCCTTAACATCTATACAAAACATCGTGCTCTAAACTATTAAATTAAGTGCAAAGTGAAACCGCCCGGAAAGTGTTGCAATCAATACAAAATAAAATAAAAGGAAATACATATAATAATGGTAGTGATTGCAGTATTCGAGATTTTTAATCAATTGCCAAACAATTGAAGCGGAAGTGACGAAAGAATTAGATTTTGGCTAGAAAAGTGCACACGAAACTGAGATCACCTTTGTTCTTTTTAAGTTATTTTGCGGAAAATCTATTTAGAAAAGCTGTTGACTTAGCTCTTCGATTTTCAGCTTTTCGAGTTTTCCGCTCACGCGGCTGCTCTCTCTGCGTGGATTTTCGTGAGTGTGTGCATGTTTTGAGTTGGTTCAGTTTTTCGCGACACCGAGCTGAGTGAGTAGTTTTTCCATGTCGTTTTTCCACAGCTTGCTGGAAATTTCATGGGCAGCAAAACAAACAAACATTTTTGTTATGGTTCGACTCTTAAGGATTTCGCCAGAGTAGTTGGCTCTTGCAAATATTTTATTTTATTTTATATTCTTAATACTTGACGCGTGGCCAGTTTTAACCAGGCATTTCGACCGTAATTATGGCCCTATTATTTTTTTTATTTACATTGTATGCCGACAACCGGTTTCCTAAATGTATGGAAATACAAATAAATAAAAAATATAGAATTACTTCATGTCCATAACAATTGAAGCGACAACAAATTCAATTGTTGTCAAATGTTAAAAGCAAAGTAACAAGATGGATATGTGGTTCTTTTCAAGTTCGTTTCTTGTATCTTTTGATTGCCATTGAAAGCAATTTCAATTATTAAAATTGCCGCTAAAAAAGTTCAATTCGCTGGTTTTGTTTCTGTTTATTTTGTGAGGATTTCAATGTTAAGGTCCACAGCAACAATTTAATGCAAATGCCAAGCCCAAGTGTGTTTCGATGTTGTTTTTTTCTATCTTGGATTTTATGGCGCATTGAATCGAATTCAACTCCCCGCCACTGTCCCCCGCACAATTCATGCTTGGCATAAACAAAACCGAATTATTGTTACACATTTGGTTGCCAAGGCGGAAATAAAAAAAGCAAAAAAACTGTCAAATCAAATGGAAGCGAATTGAAAGGAATGAAATAAAATCATAACAATCCATGAAGAGAAATCAATGCTCGGACCGAGATGAGAGAGATCTGTTCATCGTAAAATAGAAAGTGACCAAAATGGATCTTTAGCCATAAACAAAACCCAAAAATTTGTCACAGTTAGAGCATACCCTAACCGCCATTCGCGGTCTCTCAGCTGGGGTTGTTAATTATTCATAATTTATTCATTAGGGTTCCCGCATTTTTTTTTTGCCACAAAAATCGCCTTAGGCTTGAATTCGCTATTTGCCATATTGAGGCTGCAAAAGAAATTTCCAAATATTTAATACGCAGCAACAGTGGCTCCTCTACCCACCCATACGTAGTCCGTTGCTCATAGATACTCACCTATACAGGTGGAATTGGGAACCCAGCTGAGTCTCTGTCATTTGTCTAAACAAAATTACGAACAAAGCAAAACGCAGACGTAGCAAAATTATGCAAATCTTAGGGCATATTCAGCCATAGATAAATCTGTAAATATCTGAATATATATTTACTCCATGTGCTTCTCCAGTCAAAATGCTAAATAGGAAATGAGGCATAGATATAAAAATGGCATTTTCTAAACGCCTCATTGCATTTCCCTTTTTTTAATTTAACAAGGAAGAACATTACAGTCGAGTTTCCCGACTGTAAAATACCCTGTCTAAGCCAAAAATAAATGCTAAAAAAAACTACCGAGTCTGGGGATCGAGCCAGGGTTTCCGGGTTATGAGACTAATATTTAACTATTGCACCACCAAATAAATTTCTACTCATATAGCTAATGCAGTAGAAATATATTGAAGGAGCACATTTATATGAATATGAAGGCAGTGCGTTCTCCGCGGCACTTTCTTGATAAATCAGCTTAAAGAACTCCATTTTGCAGTGTTTCGTAACAAATCATAATGAAATAATAAGCCATACAAAATTTAAGAGGTTTTCGTTTTCATATTTTGAAAGTACATAGTCTTTAAAATACACAGCCAATCTTAGTTAAATTTCATATAACAAATGTTCTACCCATTTTTATAAATTTGGTAAACCACTCCCATACATCAAATAAGTCTTACAAAATCTTCGTCCCGATTGAGATTACAACCAAAAAATGTCAAGTTCAACGATCTGCCAGCCTCCCAAGACATCAATAACTCAAGTTGTCAGTCCCTAATCGCCGAATCCAAAAACCAGTTAACTCAATCGAGCGAAGAACTTTACGAAGCTAAACAATAGTTTACAAATACGAAAAGAAAATATGACAAAAATGTAGCTCGGCCAGGCCAAAACGGAGTCTGAGATGGAGGAAATGAAATGCAAATCATTCAGATGAGGGCCAGGCCAAGAGCAACCGAAACCAGTTGGCTGCGATCTATCAGTTCAATGTTAGCCGATCTGGCGGCGTTCTGTGTCAGATCCCGGTGACCTTTAAAAACCGCCACTCATGTTGACACACACTAAATTTGCATAATTCTGGACTTCGGATCGGGGCACATGTGCAGACTGTTTCGAAAGCGAAAAGCCTTAAGTCGGCTTCACAGCTTCAAAAATCAAATGTGTTGAGTCAGCGCTTGGAAATGAAAAAGCCAGCGAAGTTTTTGTGGGCTGTCCGATCTTTCAGTTGGTCAATTACAAGCGAATCAATTAGCGCCTGGGTGTTAGCCCAAAAATTAAAAACGCGAACTATAGCTATATGTTTGCTATAAATGCTTGTAGAGAGATACATATGCTAGATTAGGATTCATCTGCATACGAAGACAGCGCGTCGATCTGTAGTGATCAGCAGCGATCTGACTCTGACCGTGACCGTGCATTTTGATTGAGCTAAGGTTTGTTTTTCGTTGTCGTCGTTGGGCCAAACTACGAATCTATGGTATTTGTTGGGCCTATAGATCTCGGCTGGCAAATCGGACAACTCCACTTCAGGTCTCTGGCTAGGCGGCCTTGACACAAATTTGGAAGCGCCGAACGAATCACACGAAAAAATGTTTAAAATTAATCTCTCCTCCGACAAATTGTTACGCATTTCGTTAATTATCTTTTCCACCTGCACTCGCCTCGGCTTGGCCAACGCGTCGTGTGAGATCTAACTACATCGGTTATACCTTGGTTTGATTTCTACTTTTTTATATTTTTTCGGTTTCTTTTTTTCGGATATACGCGTCGTTTGCCATTAATTAGTCGGGCTATTGATGGCTGAGGTTGGAGCGAACAAAGGGCGGCTAAGTGAATGGTCTTTGGAAGTGGCCGGGAAAGTGCAGTTAACAGTGTTGGGCAACGGCCATGGGTTAAAACGCGAGTGTGGCAAGTTGAAAGTTATGGGTATTTATTACTGCTTAGCCCCTGTAATTAACTCAGCCATTAATTCAAATGCCTAATTTGAGCGGAAGTGCGGAAAGGCTAAAGATACAATAGATATGAGAAGACTTTGTTTGGTTTGTCTTCTTCATTTATTCATTATTTTGTCAGAATTGGGAAAACACTTAGAATACATTATATTAACAAACTCAACCTTTCAAACCTCAAAGGCTTAAACATTTTAATTCTAGTACTTAGCAACATTCCTATCCGATTAAAAATAGGAGAAACTGTTATAGCCTTTGCCGAAATCACCATCAGATTAAAGGTAGTTGAAAACTGGCTTACTCACTATAAAATACGTTAGTATAGTGAGAATTCTTTACTGCTTATTTTATTATGATCACGAATTTCGAATTAATTCACAGAAACGATTACTTTTAGTACTTGTTTACTAGATGCTGTTAATTTATGCAATTAAATTCCATTTATTAAAATTCCCATAAAATTTTTGTGTACATATATACAAATGACTAATTATGGAATTATTAATACCCCTTCGGGATACGCTGGAAACATTCCGCTAAAACGGAAACTTTTGACCCTATTCAAGTGTATTCAGAACTGAATTCTAATTAAGCACAATTTTATGCATTTTGTTTTCCTAGCTAATACGATATTGGAGATTTTATTTGATACCATTTATATACCTATTAAAATTCCTGTATAATTATTTGCAATATATAACAATATATTGCCTTTAGAACAAGCTGGGCTAATTTCATTAAACTGAAATCTTAAACCAGCAATGAGCACAATAAAGTTGAAAAACATTTTATTACATCATCCGTAAAGTTAAAATCAAACCTCGACCTAGTTGAATCTAAAAAATCCACAAAACCTTTCAGAATACACTGAAAACATTTCGTTAAACCAGAACTTTTAAAACCACCAATCTTGGATCCCGCACCGAAAACCCAACTAGCCAAACAATTTAAAACGTCTTTGATTTCCTCGTCAATATAATTATTAAAGCTTTCTACTATATTATCATCTGTGTTGTTAATATTGAATTATATCTAGTTGAATTTGGCAAATCCAATAAAACTGTTAAGTTTCTCCTGCAAGTTTAGTTGGCATTGGCCTTGGAGAAACTGCGCCAGGCCTCGCTGACGGACCTGCGGAGCATTCCGTTGTATTCGCTGGGTCCGATGGGCCCAAGGGGCTCCTTGCTTGGTCGTCCGGAATAGCTGCTCACGGGCGCTTGGGGACGGACCGCGGGCTGACGGATGACCTGCAACCGGAATACCGGAGGTTGAACCGATCGCCTTTCCTTTTCGGGCTTTTTTTCGTCCTTTTTCTTTTTCTTGGGCACCAGTCGGTTGGGCAATGGCATGCCCGTTTGGGAGTGGTTTGCGGGGTCAGGAGTCGGAAGGTCGGGGTTTTGGGGCAGCCAGGAATCCTGGTGCTTGTGGGCAAACTTGTGAAACTGTTTCTCCAGCGAAGAGGGTCGTCGCTTCCGGAGAAGGAGAAGCGTTTTGGCCTTTAGCCGGAAAGCTGACGGAAAGGAGTGAAAGCTTCGGCGAGGGTTATCGCGTCCATAGGAGGGTGGGTGAACCGCTACCTTCCTGCGCTTTAAATGTGGCTGCACCTCCTCGGTGGTCTCCACTTCCCGAGAGCTGGGGCAGGTCTGCCAGGAGTGCCAATACTTGGACTGACTCTCCTCAAGTTTCTTCTGCTGCCAATCCGCACTGCCTTGATATTCCTCGGTCGCCTCCAACCTCTCCCTACGGCTCTTCTCCTCCGCCAACGCTTTTTTCTCCTCTTCCTTCTTTGCAAAATCCGGACGATAGGTGATGCCGGAGGTATTGATCTCCCTTTTGGCCTCCGCACGGCTTAGCCACTTGCGGCGATTCTGCTCGATGATCGCCAGCTGGCGCTTCTGATGGTCCTCGGGATCCTGCGAGATAGAGCGCTTGCGATTCTCCGGCTCGTGTTGGGCCAAGAAATGATTTTGAACCCGCTCCTGGGCACTAGCACGACGCTTCTGTCGCCGCTCTGCATATTCTCGCTGTGCTTCCATGGTCTTGTTTTTAGTGGTGTATAGACGATCGTTGCAGTGCGATTCGTAGCCCAGCTCGTCCAAATGGCTCTCCTTGAAGTCGGGTGTGAAGTCCCCGTCCTGCCAGGGATTCTCCTCGGCCGTCTCGATTCGTGCCTTCTTCTGGCGATCCATGTAGGCCTGAGTGTTGTCGTCCCAGGTGATACGATGATCGTTGCGATGATCGCTGCGATGATCGCTGCGATGTCGAACTTCTCCGGAATTTAGGGGAAGGCACTGCAAGCAGGAAAGAATCCCAAAATGGTTGGCCCTTTGGCCACAGAGCCACCAGCAATGGTTTAACGATCGTGCCACCTTGAGAGTAGTATTCATCTTTATAAAAATAATAAAAACTTATTATATTTCTGTACAGTTAATTTTGATGAATTAGCCCCAAATAAAATTCCTTTATATATTTTTTTGACACCGAGTTTTGGTAGTTTTAAATTTTCAGTACCGAAAAATATAAAACTGGAATTTTGGAGACTGAAGGCTTCACTAACTGAGGGTATGAGTGTAACTATGCCAAGACAACTTATTTCTCGAGTTGAAGCTTATAGCCATGCTAACACATTTGATTTAATCCTTGGGGATGAGGCAAAGGCCTACTGGGTTCTCGGTATCCGATAGTTTGGCCAGTGCCCGGTTTTAAAAGAGCAATCATACTAAAGGGTCTTTCAACAAGGACGTGTCTGTGTTAATAACATAACAATTTGTGTTTTTACGTTTGCACCACACTGCGTAAGCTAGAATCTTGGGCTTTAATACGCGCAATTGGAGCATTCATTTCTACCGATCCTGAAAATTTCATTAAGATTGGTTAACTAGAAAGCGCACAATAAATATGCAAAGTTTACAATGTTATTATTCCTTGTTGAACGACCCTTTATTTAATAATGAACCATTATATGACCCTTTTTATTAAGGTTCACAATACAAAGCATACAAATAAAATTAAAAGAAATGAAAAACCAAACTTTTGTCTAGACATTGTCAAATTCAGGTCATCACCTAAGCACGTTTACCGGCTTCAACCGAATCATGTACTCCACTTCCATCTAATTTTGATAAGAGATTTATGAGACTGCACTTCCGCCGCTTCCGGCTAGATCAACTTGACACACTGAGAAGCGAAGCTGGTTTTGGTGTGGGCTCTGCTCTCGATCGCCTCACCAGCTTAATTGTCAGTCCGATACAGTTGGACCAATGGGCTAATGAACTTGAACCAACTGATGTCACGGCTCGTTTCCTTGTCTTCTCTTTCAGCTTGCCCAACCGATTGCAACGCGCAGCTGCAAATTGGCGCCGCCGACGAATCTCGAGCCCTACACCATGGCTGTCATCACGGAACATGGCGGCAAAACATCTCCCCCGGAAAACAACAATAGGATCGTTGGGAACGGAAAGCCCCGGATCAGCACTGGCAGCCAGCAGTTGGACACGGCCCTCACCATACCGGAGTTCTTTGCCCACAAAAACATTTTCCTCACCGGGGGCACTGGATTTTTGGGAACGGTTCTGATCGAGGCTCTGTTGGACACACATCCGAATATTGGAACCATCTATGTTCTGGTCCGGGGCAAGCGCAAGTTTGACCCCAGCGAGCGAATCCGTCGGCTCCTCCAAAAGCCGGTAAGTCTGGTTACGTTTTAAAGCTTCTTTTCGGTCTCGGTCTGTTTTGTTAATTCAGCCAAAAAAGGGCCTGACACCGGGCCACGCCCTCGGGCCCGAATTTGCCCCCAGATGCGCCGTCTACAAAGCGTATCATTAAAGCCAATTACGAGCCTCTTTATGAAGCGTTAATTTGTTAACGTCGTAACCCCAACGACCTCTTTTGCTATATTGCTTACCTATTGCAAGCCGCGATTAGAGTGGCTTTTAATTTAATTAATTTACTTTTCTTTTTTAAAGTACAAAACAGTTTCAAAATAGTTACGATAGTTACGACACTCTTTTCGATATTTAGAGAAAGTTTAGCTTTAGTCACTTCTTACAAAAATAATATTGTTAACTTTGAATATTTGTTAATATTGTGAATCTTAATTTATTTTTTATTCAAAAATAATTTAAGAATTTACTTTTAGCTTAAAAATTAATATTCAAAGAGTACTTCGAACTTCGACCAGAGTTAATCTTCTTTTTATGTTTGCCTCACCAGCTTATTGTCTTATCGGGCTCTTCACATCTTGTTAATTATAATTTAAAACGCATTTTTAATGGCGTATCAAAAAGCGCTAACAAATGTTGTTTGCTTTAGAAATTGCTAACATGTGTACGAGTGTTTCCCAAAAAAGAGCTACAAAGCAGACGAAAGTACTCAACGCTAACAATCATAATTTGGTCGGAATGATGTGGGCGTCATCCCAAACTTTATACATCAGCCATCAAGCTTTATGTATTTTATCTTTAGATTATTCCATCAATAGCAACATAAATATCTTTATAGCCTGATTAAATACAAGCTTTCCTCAATTAATTTTTGAAAGGAAATAAACCGAACATTACTAATCAAAATAACCATACGTAATTATTTTACATGAATATTTCTTGTGATCCGAACAGATTTTTGAAAAATACTCGGAAAAAACTCTGGCCAAGGTGGTCCCCGTGGTTGGGGAGCTGAGTGAACCGAACTTTGGCTTCGGCCCAGAGCTCCTCCAGGAGCTGATCGACCGGGTAAACGTGATCTACCACAGTGCTGCCACAATCAAATTCAGCTCCCCGCTGCGCACCGCCATCCGGACGAATCTGACGGGGACAATGCGCACCATTGAGTTGGCCAAACAACTGAAGCACCTGGCCGCCTACATCTACTGCTCCACGGCCTTCTGTAACAGCAACAATCGCGGATTGATCTCCGAGGAAGTGTACAAGTCGCAGTTCGATCCCTACGAGATGATGAAAATGGCCGAGGACGATGCCGCCTGGGAGGATTTCACCGATCAAAAGTGCAAGGGCTATATCCGGGACCATCCCAACACGTATACGTTTACCAAGAACCTCTCGGAGAACCTGCTGATGGCCGAGATGTCTGGACTGCCGGCAGCCATAGTCAGGCCATCAATTGGTAATTCAGTCGATAAAGGGGTTTCTCTAATTGTTGTTGTAAGGAATGAAACGGTGATGTCATTTTTTACATCAGTAGATCAAGTAGTACTTAAAATCCACTGGCTTTTTCACAGACTCGCTATAAGCCAAATATTAGAGTTCAAACACATGAGTTATTAGCAGTAGACAGTAGGCTATTTCACAGTTTACCTGTGTTTATGTTTTTAAGAGGAATGTGTGAAGCTGCCTTTTAATAATTATTCAGTTCAAGCATTACAGAAAGCAATTATTTACAAATTACCATATAACAAAAGAAGGAATGCACTTGACTTAACTATTAACAGTTCAAAATGAAATCAATACAAGAAAGGAAATCTAGCTCATGGGTGGAAGCTTGGAATACCCTTGCTGACCAGTTGCCTTCAAACCGTTCAATCGTTTGTATAGCAGCTATAGGATAAAGTGGTCCGATTTTTGGTTTTTCATTATTTAAATTGACTTTAATATATATGAAGTATATTTTCCAAGCATGAATAAATAATGTTGATAAACACCAGCGTTATATATAGATATCTCCTTCACTACGTTAATTATAATATCCTCTGCAAGGGTATTTTAAGATATGACAACAACTAGATAAAATGCACAAAAGAAAACAAATATATTTTTAATAATCGGTGCATTTATTTTAATTCCAGTTTATGGCACCCTGGAGCACCCCATGAAGGGTTGGGTGGGCAATGCCAACTCCGGCCATCTCGGCTTCCTGGCCGGATTCGTAAAGGGCATTTTCCGGACAATGTGCGGGAGTGCGAATGCTGTGATCGACATCATACCGTGCGACTACGTGATCAACTCGTCGCTGGTCATGGGCTGGTACGTGGGCACACGCACCTTGGAGAAGCCGGAGATCATTCACTGCACCTCCGGGGAGGTTAATCCGCTGAACCTCTCCGAGTTCTGCACAATCATCAACAGCAGCGTGGAGCGGCATCCGCCGAATAGCTTCGTATGGAAGCCTGCGACCAAATTGCGCAATGGCTGGCGCTACAACCTATTCTTCTATCTGTTCCATCTGCTGCCAGCGATGGTGTTTATCATTCCAGAGAAGCTCTTCGGGATTGGCATGCCACAGCACACGTTAGTATAACGCAATTCCAAGATGGATTTTATTTAATTGTACTATAAAAGCGAATTTCAATATTAATTGAAATATTTCTCCAATTGCAGGGCGTACGAGTACATGCGAGTGTTCCAGAAAGGCACCAAGGCCTTCGATTACTTCCTTGACAAGGATTTCCGCTACTCCCTGAAGAATGCTCTGCGAATCTCCGCTCTAATACCCGAAAGCGATCGGAAGCGTTATAATTTCGATGCCAGCCAGTGCGATTGGTCGGAGTTTATCGATCGCTGTTTGATTGGCATCAGGAGATTCTACTTCAAGGAGTCGGCAGTCACCACAGAGTGGCATCGAAACTACTGGAAGGTGTAAGTAAATTCAATTAATACATTTCCATTTAAACGTTTTATGATTACTTACAAAATGTTATACAATTCCAGCTTTAATTTCCTGTACTATGCGGGCTACGCTGTCATCTTTGCCGTCCTGTTCTTCGCCCTCACCCCCTTCCTGGGCCTGCAGATCGGTCTTACGCTGACGGTCTTGATCTGGGGATTCTTGGTCTGGTTGTAGCCCGGTATCTGCGCCACTGGATTGTGCAATATTCCCGCTAGAAATTTCGATCCTACCCCCACATGGTTGTTCGAATCCATCCGTAGTTTGTTCTTAGTAGGGTATCATGTATTTTACTTTTAAGTCCTCTTACACAAGCCAAGTACAAGTCAGAAAAGAGCATCATTTTGATTAACGATCAAAGCTAAACTCGAATCTATTCACACAGCAACGCAAAAGAAGCCCGAAACTTAGTCACTTTAACAATAAAATACTAAACATAAAGCTTATGAACGAGTGTAGATTGTTGTTATAATCATCCGGTTTATAGTCAAATAGTAGAACGAATACGAGAACTAAACGTCAAATGACTAATGTGTAACTATTATTCAAATAAATATGATTTTAATGTTAAGGAACATTTTTATTGGTTTTCATGATTATTTGGGTTCGGAATGTTAATTAATATGTAAGCACCGGATATATTTATTTAATTAAAAGGCAAAACAATTTGAATTTTATTTATGAGGGTATACTACAAAGCAATTTATTTATTTCGTTTTAATGACGCATTTATATCGAATAAGTCAATGAAGCATTTTAAACATTATAATTTGCAAATTTTTCGCGTTACCAAATTTTTTAAAACTAAGTACACTGTTGATCGCTCATTTACTTAAAATTTTAACTGTTACATCTTTGGTCAAATAATTAATTTAATAACGGTATTAAAAGTGTAAAGTTTTGTTTGCTATTTTGTATTAAGCAATTTAATTTAAATTTTTTTTTCAAGCTAATCGATTTAGTTATTAGAAATAACCTTGACCGATCCTGAACCTCCCATCAAAACCAGAATGCCAATAGCTGCCATATTAAGAACGGAAAAAATGGGTCCTTGAACATAAATATAATTCATTCATTCAATATTAAGGCCGACTTTAAAAATTAAATAGAAATCGGTATATTCTAAAGTTGCCAAACAGACGCCATAGAAAGGTGCATGATGTGAATTCCAAAAAAATGTCTACAAGAGTTTTACATGAATCAGTGGCGACAATAATAAAGCGTGGCTGTTTCTATAAGCTTTGCTTGAGTAAGTTCCATAAACTACCGACAGAAGCGCTGTCATACGGAATTTAAGATGAGATGGTTTCTGATATCCCTATCCTTCTCCCTCTTCCATGTTTTCTTAGCGTTCAGTATGTTCATTATTACAACCGCAAAAATATCTAGGTATCTGAGAGATAACTCACTATGAAAATGCAAATAAGGCTTAGCAGCCAGTAAGGATGTTAGCTACCCCGTTCGATGACGCCTCTGGGTTCGCAGAGCGATAATGATGATCATCAACATTTAATTTTTAATTATGTTGAATTTATTATATAATAATTTATAATATAATATAATAAATATTATTAGGTGTTCAAAAAACGGCTGTTGAAACGAGCAAGTTCGAACAGAATTTAGCTTATTCACTACGCGTGATACAATATTTATTTGCCTGTGCTGACTTTGCTTAAAATTAATATTTGTTTTTATTTTTGTGCTTAGAAAAATAGCTACCTCCTCTTTCATTTAACATTCGAGTCAGGGGTACCACGAAGCTTACTTGTTAATTTTTTAAAATTTAATTTGCCTCGACAAATATCGATAGACAATATCACGGTTAGAATATCGCACTGATATTATCGAAAAACAGCTGCAAAACATCGTTAATTTCGATATATCGATATAAGATCAACAATCCTCTAGCTGACTTCATTTAAAGTTGTACTGTTGCCGGTAAAGGTTCGAAAATCGCAGATCGGATCTTCCAGTTTGCTCACTCGCGCACAGATACACACACACGTGCAGGTGCATTGGTGTTTGTACTTTGTTTACAGTCGCATCACAACAACAAAAACAACGGCAGTGAAGTAAATATATAGAAAAGACAGAAAGAAGAGGAGGAGAAAAAAAGATAAATACGTGGAAAAGAGAAATTCAGAGGTTCTAAGCAAAGATCCGGAGTAAATAGGAATTGAAACTGCAACTGGGATTCTATCATTATAATTGAAATTAACCACACCTGCTGAGAAACCATGGCCAGGTAAGTGTTACTTAATTTCAGCCCAAAGAAACGGTTTGTCGAGACTTTTATTTCGGTAGCCCGTTTGACAACTTTCAGCCTGGCTTTTCTCTCTTTTCTCCCAGCTTTCGAGCGCTTTTAGTGAGGCTAGAGATGCGGTGCAAAGTTCGAAATCCCAAAGATAAAGGTATCTGTTAGTGATTTGTATTGGATACATGTATACTGCCGCACAAGTCTTTAACGATTTAAACTTTGCTTTTAACCGGGTTTCTTGTTTTTAAGAACCCAGCAATAAAGCAGCAGGTCATTAAGCCAAAAACTTTCTTCCACCAGAGGAAATCTGTCACCTAAAAGTCACCTGCACTGGAAAACAAGGGAAAATTTCATTCACCTGTCGGAGTGTGTATGAGCACTGAGAAAATGAGATGCAGATAGGGCTAGTATTTTACTCGAAGTTCAGTTCGTTGTAAGAGGAGATCACCTCTCCTCATTCATGACGCCGAAAGTATTGAATATTTATCAGCAGTCAAGCGGAAAATTACAGGTTATAAATTTCAATGAGCTGAAGGAAAACGAGACCATTACATATTATAGCCACAGCATCCCGACAGGTTGCAAAACATTTTCGGGACGCTCGTTAATAACAGAGTCGGAGATTTATGGACCACCACAAGGCTGACCGCAGTTGGCAGGGTCAGTTACCCAAAGGTAACCAAAGGCCCTTGATTGCTGAGGTGGGCAAGCAATTAAGTTAATGTGCAAGCTAATGATATGGGGTTTCTTTACGCCACCCATAAAAGCAGTTCACTTTTGCTAAGCTATTGCATTTAAGTACATATGACGCACTTAGCAAGTGCGGATTTTTATGACGTATTGTAAATCCATTGTAAAGTGATTTTAAAAAACAGTAAAACTAAGGTTAATGAAAAAAAAAAAACATAAAACTAAGTTCTGATTAGTTCACCTTTAAAAACTGGCACACTAAGAACGGAAAGCTTTCCAGACTCGTACCACTTTTTCAAGGCAAACCAAAACCTAATTTGAAACAAATTTCAAGTAGCACTGCCACCATAAATCGTGCCTCTTAATTACACCAGATAAGCCCAAACTGGCCAACAGGAGAATCTAATCTCAGAAGCGGACAGTTGATGGCAAACTGATAAGAAGCCAATTTGCCACAGCTATTGAAACGAACTAAAGAAATATAAGAGGATTGCAGAAAGCCAGAAAGACAGAAGCTTACCAAATTAGCGAAATCTGCTCATTAGGTTATTAGCCATTTGACTTGATTGGGCCGCCTGTCTTTCCGTTTTCCCCTCCCCCTTCCTCTCTCTCTTGTTTCCATTTCCCAGCCACAAAGTGAAAGCTCCATTTGGCGCTTACCAACAAACTCTCGAGCTGCGAGCTGCGAGCCTTGCCAAGACAATGACTTGGCTCTTTGTGTGTGTAAACATGAGCAGCTGCAAAGGCTTCAACCGCACTTCATCTCCCTCTGCGGTGTGTGCAACCTCAAGGGTCTGCTAAAAATTTGCATTCGGTTTTCTTTATGTTTGCATATTCAAACATAGCGAATGTTGCATTCGCTGCCATCAATATGCGATTTGTTATATAGCAATTATATCACGCATCGGGGAGTTAGGGAAGTCATCTTCAATGATCGTCATTATAAAATCATTTGGCATAACAAAAAGTGAAGACAGCAAACTGCGATGGAGGTCATTAAAAGAGAAATGCGTTAGGGTTGGCTAATTGAACGATAAGGTTGCGTGTTTGAGCTGAAATTGGATTGCAGGTTTGCTAATTCGATCGGAACCGTTGGCAAATTATTATTATTATTATACTTTATCCTATAACAATACTATAAATGAAAAGAAAGGAAGGCTAGCATCGGGGCCCGAAAATTATAACACCCTTGCAGACTAGTTGCCTTCAAACACTTCTATAGTGTGTATGGCAGCTATAGTATATAGTGATCCGATTTTTGGGTTTTTCATTTTCTAAATTGGCTTTAATGATATGAACTATATTGTCCAAATGAATTAATTATATTAATAAACACCACAAATATGGTCAATGCCCATTTCTCCCATCGTTCCTATAGCAGCTATAGGATATAATAGTCAGATTTTGATAAGATTTATGGGATATGTTAACATAATTATTAACAAGTTACTTACATAGAATCAATTCAATATATTTAGTCTGCGTAGAAACAGACGGACATGGCTAGATCGACTCGGCTGGTGATGCTGATCAAGAATATATATACTTTATGGGGCGTAGATGTATCCTTAAATGCATTGAAAACTTCCGGTCAAAATTATAATACCATATGCAAGGTAATAAAAACCTTAGAAAATAACAGATATATATTGTATACGTATGTATTAGTTCGAAATTATAATGATGTTCAGAAGAAATATGAAACTTTACACTTCCAGATATTTAATTAGCATGGCTTACAAGTATTTATTAGGCATCAAAAACAGCTTTGATAATCAATTCTACAAATCCCAAAATTATGTACAATTAGTAACTATTATTCTGCTCACCCCTCAGTTAGTTTTCTTAGTCAATTTACGAGATGTTCAGCTGCAAGACAAGTTTTCAGTCAAGTGGGTCCAAAGTACTCCACAGTACCATAAGAGCCCCAGCAACACCCACGAGATGGTCTCGAATTCAAGAATTGACCCGGCACTCGACACCTGCTAACAAATCATTAGTTAGATCAATATTAGGGGACCGTCAAGCGGCACTTAGAACTCGCATCTAGCGGGATGAAACAGGTTTTTATCGGACAGACACAGACAGATTTTTGCCTCTCCGTAGGTTTTTTCTGGGTGAGTGAGTGTCGTAAGCAACGCTGGAACCGGCGATCGGCCATTTGAATGGGCGATGAGAGAAAGTTTGGTTTGGTTCATCTTTTATGGCATCTGTAAATATAGACGGAGCTTAAGTCACAGTGGTTATATAAGTACAGAAGACAGCGCCCAACTAATGAGGGAACTCCACTCTACTATACTCTATGCTAACATGGTCAACTCTTCCCCAGCTCACCCGTCACAGACTTCTATTCGGGTCGCAATGTGTTCATCACGGGCGCAACTGGCTTCGTGGGCGTCACCATCGTGGAGAAACTCCTCAGGGACGTTCCCAACGTGGGCACACTGTACCTGCTGATGCGGGCCAAGAAGGGCAAGAATGTCCAGGAGCGGCTCGAGGAGCTGAAGAAGAACTCCGTCTTCGACAAGTTCAAGGAACTCCAATTGGAGGCTCGTTTCTCCAGGATCGTGCCCATCGAGGGCGATGTTGGGTTGGAAAATCTGGGCATTTCGCCCAAGGATCGCCAGACCCTGATCGACAATGTGAACGTGGTCTTCCACTCGGCCGCTACTTTGGACTTCTTCCAGTCCCTGAAGGAGACCACCAACATTAACCTGAGGGGCACCAGGCGTGTGGTGGAGTTGTGCGAGCAGCTAAAGAAACTGGACTCGCTGGTCCATGTCTCCAGTGCCTATGTGAACGCCTACATTACCAAGGTCGAGGAGAAGCTCTATCCCTCGCCCGACGATCCCGAGAAGATCATCCAGCTGGCCGAGACGCTCAACGACGAGGCCCTCAAGGAGCTGGAACCAAAGTAAGTATCAGAATATAATTGCATAGGTTTACACTATTTTTGGGGACTTAAATGTTGGTCCCGATTCAAATATGATTTTTACGTTGAATCTGTATCTGATCATTACATAATGGATAGGCTTTGGTTCTCAAGAAATTTACCTCTAAAGGTGCGTTTGCGCTTGATTGAAAAACTACTCTCATGATCTTGGGACTTCAAGATCAATTGTAAAGCTTTAGCTTAAGACAGTTTAATTATTTCGCGTGATTGTCTAACAGAGGTTCAGTAAGAGTCATTTACAAGTGAACTGCACGAAATCTTGAGCCGATCCAATGAATTCAGAGCTAGAATCATATTTTAAGTAAAAAATATTATAAGAATCGGCCCCAGCATTTGAGTCGAAACGGAATTTTCAAATTTTGTTGGCCATGTTATATATATGTACAATACTAAATGGCGCAAATCCTTGCAGGCTGCTTAAGGATCACCCCAATACCTACACCTTCACCAAGCACCTGGCCGAGCATGAGGTGGCCAATGCGGCTAGCAAATTCCCCTGCGGTATTGTCCGCCCCAGTATGAGTGAGTCTTGGCAAAATATACACATTCGTGTAAAGATGTAATATTTTCCTTATCTTTAGTCACTGCCGCCTGGAAGGAACCGATTCCCGGCTGGACCGTATCCAAGAACGGGCCGCAGGGCTTCTTCATGGGCGCCTCCAAGGGAGTGCTGCGTCGCCTGCCCCTGGATCCGAGCATCATCATGGACTACATACCCATCGATGTGGTCGTCAACGGCATCATTACTACCGGCTACTATGTGAATTCGCTGCAGGCCAAGAACGGAGGTCGGCCGGCTGAGCTGCAGATCTTCCACCTGACCTCCAGCACGTACAAGCCCTTCCGGTTCGAACTGTTGGCGGACAAGATCAATGGATATCTGCACGACTATCCACTGAACAGTGCTGTGTGGTATCCCAACCTGCGCCTGGTCAAGAGTCTCTGGCTCTTCCGGCTGAGTGCCATTCTCTTCCACTTCATTCCTGGCTTCTTTCTGGATATGGTCACCAAGATTGGCGGAGGCAGACCCATGTGAGTACATTATTGGTTATCGATATAGAAAGTATCTTTACTTTTTTGTAACACCCATATTTAGCCTGATTCGCCTGCACAAAAACGTGTGGAACTCGCTGAACACCCTGGAACGCTTCATCTTCACCGAGTGGCACTTTGATAGCAAGCGCCTATTGGCTCTGTCCAAGTCCTTGGACCCGGTGGACAGAAAGAAGTACATCATCGACATCGGCGAGCTGACGTGGGATGAGTACTTTGCCAACACCATCATGGGAGTGCGTCAATATCTCAGCAAGGAGTCGCCCAAGAACCTGGAGAAGGCGCGTCGCAAGGACAAAATGTGAGTAACTGGGAAATAGCCAACCTAGAGCACATATTTATCGAATTTGTCCAATAGCCTCCTGGGTCTCCATGTGGCCCTGCAGCTCTCGTTCTGGTACGGAATCTTCAAGCTGATCGTTTGTGTTTCCGGAATTTCTGGCGCCAAGGCGGCTCTTATTTTGCCCGTTCTCTATTATGTGTTTGGACTTATTTAAGGCGGCGAATATCTTTCCATAAGTAGTTCAACATTCTCTTAATGTTATTTATGCTAAATGCAATTTGTACGAGGTTTGGTTTTACAATAAATTCAAGAAACACAAAAGTTGGCGGGTCAACGAACCCTGATAGTCTTATCAAAGCCGGGCCACTATATCCTATAGCTGTCTTAGGAACAATGTAATAAAATGGGTTATTGACCATAACTCTGGTGTGGTCTCAATTGGACAATATACTTTCCATAGACATTAAAGCCAATTTAGAACAATAATAAATCGGACCACTAAATCCTATAGATGCCACACAAACTATCGAATGGTTTGAAGGCAACTGGTCTGCAAGGGTATCCTAAGCATCGGACAATAGAAACTAGATTTCCTTTTTTGTTTGTTTTGAATTGATTAACAGATGTTAATAGCAGAGAACTGTTAGCTTACAGAAGATATTAGCAGAGTGCTCTCTGCTAAGGCTATAGAGTGACCTTTTTGGGAGTTTTGTATTTTCAGTATTTTGTGGTATTATTGTTGCTATTTAGTTTTCATTCGTGTTTCCTTTGGAATACTTATTCCCGCTTTAATTGCGGGTTAGGGATCTGCTCATTTGTTATTTTCCTCCAAAAGTATGGAAATTTGATAACATATCTGATATCTAAGACATATCGCCGCTTTCGATATATCGATACAATATCAACAATCCTAATATCAACAACCATTGCAGGTGAAAAGCAGGAAGAGCGCTTTTCACCTTGACCAAAAAAACAAACTTTCTGGAGATTTGCAGTCATGAATTAAACTGGCAAACTGACAATTAGGCGCACAGAAATGGAAAGCGAGCCCTCCGATACGGATTCCTCCGTGGCCTCCAGTTGGGAGGAGGCACACCACGGGCGGAGGGGTAGCAAGAGGAGCGGAACCCAGAGGGAGGAGGACAACGCGTTGATAACCATGACGCCCAGGTGATTCAATGGGGCAAAGTCCCTCCTCCTCCGCAGCTTATCTCTAAACTCGAAATTCCAATCGAAAATCTTATCTGACCCTCCTCCACTGCAGACCCTCCGCTGGACCCGGTGGCTGGCTTTGCCTGCTGATTCCTGTGGCCCTGGGCGTCCGCTTGACGCACTCTCCGTCCGGCTGTCGGGATGAGGACTGGATGCAGAGATTCCTCACGGTGGCTGCTGCCGGAATGGCCCTGGACACGCTCTGCTTCTACATCTACGTGTTTGCCCAGACGGGCATACTGGTCAAGTGCCTGGTGAGCCTTCTGCCGGGAGTGACCACCAGCCTGTGCTTCTGCTTCCTGGCCAACCTCTCGGCTCTCTCCTCCGTAATTTCGGGCTTCCTGCTCACTGTCACCTACCAGCATCTCTACATTGGCATAATGAGAGGCTTCGAGAAGTCCTTCAGCTATGGGGAGGCCTCGGTCTTTGCCCAGGGTGTGTACCTCTTCGCTCTGAGTGTGCTGCACAGGTTCTGGGTGCTGTTCAGGGATGGTTCCTGCTACACGAATGACTTCGATAACCTGAACCTGATCATGCTGGTGAGTAACCGAAACGCTCTCTCAAACCCCTAAGAACCATTCTAAAACGCCTCGTAATCCCCTCCAGAATGCCCTCTTCTGGTTGACGAACATCTGCCTGATGCTTGCCGTGTATCCCTGGCTGAGGAAACCGATCCGCTTCTACCTGCTGATGGGTCTGCTCGTGGTAACTGCCACTTGCATGCCCGTTACGCAGCCCATTCCGCTGGTGACCCTGCTCCAGTTCCTGCATCGCAGCAGAAAGCGCTTCGCCATCCTCGGCTTCTATCTCATGCTGGTGGGGCTAACCTGCATCACGGTGTCCTGGCAGCTGAAGAGCTCCTCGATGGCCAACACGCGGGTGCGCAAGATCTTCCACCTGCTGATCGTGCTGGTGTATGTGCCGGGCTTAATCTTCGAGTGCTCCCTGCTCTACCTGGCCACGGGAGTAGCCTTGGCTGCCTTTGTGGTTTTGGAGATGCTGCGCCTGCTGCACATTCCCCCGCTGGCTGGCCGATTGGCAGAGGCTTTCCGTTCCTTCAAGGACGACAAGGACGCGGGCGACTTGGCCTTGACTCCATTCTGCCTGCTCATCGGTTGCTCCATGCCCATTTGGATGACGCCCTGTCCCTGCTCCGTCGGGGATACGCTGGCCCTGCTCTCGGGCATCCTGGCCGTGGGTGTGGGTGACACCGCAGCCAGCATAGTGGGCTCCAAGTACGGACGCAACAAGTGGGGCGGTGAGTGCAGATAAAAAAGAATCGAATTCCGCAGAAAGAACTTATTTGAATGCATTCCTCCTTCCAGGATCCACGCGCTCCCTGGAGGGCACCGCAGCCTTTGTTGTCTCCATCCTGGTTGCCGTCGGGCTGCTAAACGTTTCCGGCTTGGTGGCCATGACCCAGGCCAAATGGTTTGCCACAGTTTTTGCGGCTCTGAACTCGGCCTTGGTGGAGGCCTTCACCGACCAGGTGGACAATCTGGTGCTGCCCCTGATATTCTACATAATCGTAGGCCTAGCCTAAGCGTGGAGCATGTGTCTGTGTGTAAATAAGTAGTGATGATCGCATTCCCCGGTTTATTTAAGTGTATTTAAGAAGACAAACAATACAAATTCTCTGTGTTAAAGTCCAGTGATGTTAATTAACATGGAGTGGGGTGGGTCCGTAACAGGACCGCAACAGGTGGGGTCAGTGTTGGTCGAATATCGTATGTTACCCAGTGCAGCCCAGTCCCTGGGGGACTTAATTCAGCTAGAGATGGTAGTTTCAAATGGTTTCGTGACCAACTCCAAAACCAAATCAAATTGAAATAAAATCTTATAGGAAAGAATTCGTTTGTTCCAATTGCCTCCCTGCAACTCCCCAATAAGAATTCCAATTGCGTTCATTAAATGTAGTTCATTATGTATATAATTACATATGTATATGTATATAGATTGTTGTTGGTGTTGTACAAAATTTTGAAATTGTATAATGCATTCCTGAACTTTGTGTATCACATTTCGATTGAGGGACTTGCGAGCGTCCTCGAGAATCGTTTGACATTTAACGTTTATCAGCTATCAGCTATCTGCTATCCGCTAGAGTTTATCGGCAGTAATAAGTATACGACGCGACACGGTTTACGTTTACACTTAGCTTACGACTACAAACATATTAAGGTATTCCTCCCTCCGGACCCGACTCCGGACCCGACTCCGGACGCACATATTCACTCGGATTGACATGACGAAAAAAAACACATAATGTTTTCACTACACTTAAAGGAACATTGTAACAAGAGCAAAGCGACGCTGCACCACCAATATGGCAGTCACTTCCATTTCCTCCACTCCGGCTGATGGCCAATATCCCGGGGCTAGAGCGGCTCCTGCTGGTAGAACTCGTGCTCCAGACAGGCCAAGGCAGATGGTCGCAGCCGGATGTCGTAGGAGAGCATTTGCTGGGGGGATAAAAATCGGTTTAAAAACTAATGAAAACAAACATACTCGTAAGTAATATGGACTCACTTTCAATAGATCATCGGACAACTCGCATAAACTGGGACAGAAATCACGGGGCCTCTTCGGGTGCCTCTGTGGAAAGTGTTCCCTGGCCACTGAGATGGTTTTCGGCCACTGCTGGTCTGTGGGTCGACCCGTCAGTCTGGGTAAAATAAATAAACAAATAGCTTAGCACTTTGAATAAACATGGCAACACTCGAGCAACACCCACTCGAAGATGCGGTCCAGCTGGTTCTTTTCGGAGGTGCCGGGAAACAGAGCCTTGCGGTTGAACATCTCGAAGATGATGCAGGCGGCACTCCAGATGTCCACGGTGCTGTTGTAGGGCTGGGCGAGGAGCACTTCGGGTGCCCGATACCACAAGGTGACCACCACCGAGGTGAGCTTCATCTCCGAGTCGTAGGTCTTGGCCAGGCCGAAATCGGCGATCTTCAGGTGGCCCTGCGAAGATACCAGCAGGTTCTGGGGCTTCAGATCCCGATGGACGATGCGGTGTGCGTGCAGGAAGTCAATGCCAGTGAGCAACTCCCTCGAAAGGCGCTGGGGATTTACAATAAAGGTTAATGTCATTCAAATATTACGGATTTTCATTTCTTATATACTTAATCTAATGGTCTAAAATGTTTTAGGATTTATTTAAATACAATTTTTGAACTAAAATTGAACCATTTAACTAAAATTAATCAAATTTCTTTAAGATGATAATTTTGTTTGAATACTGAATTTCTTCTATGTTTAATTATTTAAAATGGTTAAAAATGTATTAACAGCCTTAATAAAAACCTTCAAAAAAAATGTACTATTGAAATACATATTCAACAAATTGTTTGGAGTTTAAAAAGATTTTTATCAGATAAAGATAGCTATATATTTAATAAATTTGTATTTATTTTATTTGTAATTTTTACCTGCACTGTGGAGGGCGACATGCCCGATTTGGGCAGCCTGTCGATCAGGTCGGACAGATCCTGCTCCAAGTGCTCGAAGACCAGGAGAATCATCAGCTGCCCGTCGCGCTCCAGAAACTGGCATACTTCGAACAGTCTGCAAAGGGAGGGGAAATGCACAATTACTCTGGTATTTGCTTATTTGCTGGTGTGCGGGTGGAAGGGAGATGGGTATAGGCGCTGAGGCGAGCACATGGAAATGTTGAGAGAGCTCGAGAGCTGTTATAAAATGCTGCTGGGCTGCACTAGCGCCAGTGGCCATACTGCGATCATTTCGCGAACTAAGCAAAACACTCCAGACAAACACATGCCCACGCTTACGATACAACGACCAAAGAGCAGAAGAGAGTTAAAAGCAATAGAGTGAATAGCGTAAGTGCAAAAGAGCAACAAGTAACATAATGTTGAAATACATTGTAGGCAAGCCATGTTAAAAGTATCTATGTTCATCGCTTCAAAATAAAGCAATGGTGTAGAATGTTGTTTACAAAAAATATTTAATCTTTGGAGGTTTTTTAATAATTTCTATGAAAATTGTATATTCAAAAATATTAATTTAATTAATGCGTATAAAGTAGTGCCTCAATTGAAATTTAAGACTTCGAACCGAAATATACTTTTAATTTCAAACAACATCGAACCGACAACATCAGCGCCATCTGCTGCCTAACATTCTGTTATCTGATCTTGCTCTTCCAAACATACGGCATTCGCTTGCTCTCCTCCTCTGTATCGCTCTCTCTCTCTCTCCCACTCTGTTGATCGCTTTATCGTAAATGAGCGGAGGAAAGACAGAGAGAGGGAGAGAGAGTGCAGCAGGGTGAGTGAAAGAGCGCTCTGTCGCCTATCGACTCTCAGCAACATTCTGCTATCGGGCCTGTTAGGCGCGCTCTGTTAATTCAAATTTCAAACGGCTGCCCCGCCGCATATTACTTAATGCCAATACGAATCAGCGAATCTGAGACTGCGACTGCAGTGACAGCAGCGTTATCAGCGGGAGCAGAGCGGCGCCTTCAGCGCTTCAGAGCCATTTGACTGGCATATGCCAAAAGTAAGGGGATGACATGGGGAGCGGGTTATTCACCAACCCCTCAACCTCGCGCGCTCCCCACTTCATCGTCTGCCACCTGCCGGATCGGCGGAATACCGCGGCTATATAGCGAGCAAAGATAAACAGAAGCGCCTGACATTGTAGCGAGGTTTTTCAATTTAATGGGCAAATAGCTGAGGCGCCAGCTCGGCCCCAATAACAAAGTGATAACACACTATAGAATTATACACCCCCTTTTGTATATAAACGATCTTAGGCTTGCAAATTACGCAAAGGAAGAAAGGGGAAAAATGATTTTAAATCTAAAAGGTTGTGACTTAATTATGAAATTATTGGTAGATACTAAATTACAATACCCACTTGACAATATTGGCATGATCGCTGGCATTTAACTGTTTCAGCAGGGATATCTCCCGCAGCGTGGACATTGGCACTCCATTCTCATTTAGCGCGATCCTCACTTTCTTGATAGCCACTATGTTCCCGGTGATCACATCTCGGGCTTTGTAAACCGTTCCGTACGCCCCTGAAAATAAAATTCCCAACAGAAATTAGAACACAATTTCGAATTCGCTTAAACAAATGGGAATGCTAATCAGAAGCGAAAAAAAAGGTAGAGATACAAAAACAAAGCCCACAGCAAGGCCAGATTAGAGCATACGAAATTGCCCAAAATTCGCATGGCCAGAGGGGGCGGCAAGGGGAAGGGGAAATAAAAGGTAACCCAAAAGTCAGCTGTGCTGATAAGATGGGCAAAAAATGCCGGCTGATTTCCGATAACTGGCAACTATTCTGCTTGCTAAAAAGTGAGAGGCGCACAGGGAGAAAAATTCATTCACTTATCTACCAAACAAACTTATCAAACATTTTACCTATATTTTTAGCATATCAGTATGATGTATTTGACAAAGTTTCCTGCCACAAACGAAAATTAAATCATAATTTAGTGTCACCAGCAGTTTATCTCGTGACGTATGCACATATCTCATTTATAGGTAACTGAATAACTGGAAGTTCTAAATTTAATATTTATCATTTTGTCAGGCTACAAATTAACAATCAGAATTTCATAACAAATTGAAAATGCTTGAATTCCCAAAATACAAACAATCAATTAATGAGACATATTCCTTTTAAGTTTACTCAAATGCTGCTCAATCATATCTATAATTGTATTACGATTTTATAGGAGTGGACGAAATTTTTCGCTCTGTAGCGGCGAAGAAAGGCCGAAAGAGACTGCGAGAGGCGGAGATTCGCAATCAGAATCAAATGCCAGAGACAAAATGTTGTCACCGGAAATTTATCGCCCGTATGGACGGTCAGACGGACGGAGACGGAGACATGCGTGGGGGACAACAACAAGACACCGGCTATTTCGGGCGACATTGACAGACAGAAACACACAAAATACTCAAAAGGGGGATTGGTAACCAAGGGGGTGGTAGGCTAGAGGGCTGCTCCCCCACTGCCGCCACCTCCACTTGGCTTTTGTGAACTGTGCCGCAATTCGGTGTTGGTTTTTTTTTTTTGTTCGCGAGTCAAGCACAAGGCCGAGAGCCCGACTTCGACATCGACATCGACTTCGACCATTATTTCGACTCGTTTTGCCGTCGGCTACTGGGCTCTCAGTTTGATTTTGTCAAAAAACGAAATATCAAAAAAAAAAAAAGAAAAAAAAACCAACCGGCAAACAACAATGAAAGGTTGGAGCGAAAGCGAATGGCAAGGGGCAATAATTGAATGAATACGAACAGAAACAGAAACAGACACACAAAATGTAAGTGTGCGCCGTATAACAGATGAAATTCAAGGGGATCTTGGGGGGCCATGGATGGTTAGCCATCCCCACTCCACGTCCCTGACCAATCCACAGCCAGTAACAATATCCATCATTAACATTCGCCTCTTCACAGCTCTCGGTGACGTAATTGATTTTGGGTTTATTTGCCAAAAAGCTAAAAAAAAAAAAACGAAGATTGGGAACTGGTGCTTCAAAAACGATCGGGAGCCACTTGTCAGAGCATCGATCTGGGATCGATATGCCTTTTAGATATTGCCAAGGAAACACGTGGCCCTTGGGAGCAACCTAAAAGTATGCAAGGAAATTCCGGACTCCATGGAAAGGGGAAAGTTTGAAAGAAGGGAGTTACATGGAGAGCATTTCCCCTGACTCGATTTTCCACGCTTAATTACTCGGTGTTCTAAATTTTACCTAAGGTTCGGCTGACAGCGTTCAGGGGGTGCCCTCCAAAGAGCAAATATGGTATAAAGTTGGTAACACAAAAAAAGTTAATGATACTACTTTTCTAGGTCAATTACCTTTAAAGCTTAATTAGGGGTTTCAGGGTTTCAGAAAGCCACAAAAAAAAGAAAAATAAACAAACTTTGTGAACATAACATAAGTTGAACATAAGACCTAGTGGTTCCTAAGCTTTGTAGTAATAGTAAGCAAATAAACAAAGTTTGTAAACAAAACGGAACCAAATCTCGAATAATCCCCCCCTTCTTGCTGCATATTCCCACCAAACAATCAACAAACAAACCGAACTGAAAACTATGAGAAACCCACATTATGCCGGACCTATCCCAACAACAAATTCCGCTTACCAGTTCCGATGACGTTGAGCTCCTCGTAGTTGAATGGGTCGCCATCGCCAAAGCCCTTGTGGGACTGGGGCTGCGACTGGGACATTTTCTGTCGCTTGAGATGCGGTGAATGTGACATATATGTGGCTTTATTTGATTCCGATTCCGGTTGCTATTTTACTCTTTACTCTACTTGGATATCTCCCAAGTCGCGCGGATTTCGCATGTGTTGGCTTCAGTAGACTTAATATTCCAGCGAGCTGCGATGCGAACCAAAAAGAACGGTGAACTGAAAGGTGGAAGGTGAGGAGAGTTATCGATCTGCGTGGGGTATATCGATATGTCCTGCGATAGTTCAGCGATAGCAAGGAGAGTGGGAGAGAGAGGGAGAGAGAGCTCCCTTTACCTGTTGCCCACACACATAGATAACGTTCCACTCGCGATAAAGACTGGTGTGACAGGTGTTAATGGGTCCGAAAAGAATTCGGCTGTATGCTCTGCTATGCTTTTTTCCATCTACATCAGGCATAGGAGAACCCATACACATGCAGACGCCGGAGGGGTCGTTGAACCTGGTTAATGATTTCGTTTATTTGTACTTTAATTTTATGTCTAACCGATCGCAAACGAGAACAATAGCACTAACTCTAGTTATGATTTATGCATGTTGTTCCCTCTCCGCTCCCGCTCCCGTTCCGTCTCTCCTCTCTCGTTCGCTGCGCTCTCCCCCTCTCTTAGCATTGCTGATCGCTGCCTTCCTTTTGTGGCTTCTGTCCGGCATCCTGTTACTTTTCACAGCTCACGAAATGCAGCTTATTCAAGGATGACACCAACTAAAGAGTTCACTTTGACTCAATTACAATGCCCAATTACAATTATTGAACATTTTTCGCTCAGTGCCTGCCTTTTTTTGTCAGTAAGTTCCCCGCCCGTATTAACGCAAAAAAGAACCCGAATAATTTGTTGTTGCCGTTTGTCAATTAATTCTAATCGCAAGCGACAATAACAAGAATAACAAATAACGCAACAACAAACCAACAGCGACAAAACAGCAACAATTCCACAAAGAGAGTGGCTCGATTTCGCGGAAAAAAGAATTACTAGTAAGTAATATATGAATCTGGAAATGTTATTGTTGCACTAGTTGCTAGTTGCTCTCCGTCTCTCTCTCTCTCACATTGCTCCATCCCCCTTCCCCACTGATAACACACTTTCCCCTGCCTTCTGTCCTCTTCCTTTTGGTACTATTTTTCTCGCTTCCTTTTACTTCGCACTTAATACTTTTTTCGGTGTATTCCAGTGTCAATGTTGCTCTTTTCGTGTTTTCGGCGTTTTCGTGTTTCTTGTGTGTGCAAAATATTAGTTAAATATTAAAAAAATGTGTTTTTTTATTTGCCAAGACACTTACACGCACACTCGCACGCTAGCACTCACACACTCAACCAGCTCTCTTAGCGATCTTCACACGCACATACACATGCACACACACACTCACACTCACGCACGGATGTATATAATTTTTATATTCGCTTTGACGAAATTTTTGGCATTTTGGTTGATAATCAGCAAGAACCGCACGATCGGAGCAGAGCGACGCGAAGCAAAAAGCGGACAGGTGCCTGCCGGCGGCGGCGGTTTAATTAGGTTTTTTAAAACAGCGATTTACAAATTTACCAATATTCGTAAGAACACCGATCAGCTAGGTTGTTTTGGTTGCAATGCTCCCATGTCCAGTGGCAGCCGAAACTTACGGTATTCGCCACAGCGGTTTCTCTTCGCCTGTTAGTGCTCTAGCTGCTACCTGCTAGCTAACATAGCAGCTAACAGGACTCTGTGCGCTCTGCCAAATCGGTTATTCGTTAATTTCGAAAGTGTTATCAACAGCGGGTTGCGATCGAAACTAAATGATGGAAACTATTATTATTTCCTCTATTTATTTCATTTATTTATAAAACGAAGTTGTCCATTAATTTTGGAAAAAGTTTTTGGATATTTTAATAACATTCTATTTGGCGGAAAAAAGGTTTATTGTATGTGGAATGTGGTAACCTTTTTTTCTTTGGCTTTTTCCTAAGAATGATGAAAACATAAAACAAAATTGATAAACCAAAGCAACCCAATTTTGATTTTTTAAATAATCTAAAAACTCAGATTTGACCATGAACCCGTTAAGGTTATAGACAATAGCCCCCCACTCCCTTTTAGATTTTTTCTACATTACGCATTTCTCGAGTGCAATTGAAACCCCAATAAAAAATATTTAATATTTGTTTCTCCATTTAAAAGTGCTTAAATTATCTCGCAGAATGGCTGCATAAATCAAAAAGGCAACTCAAGCTGCCCACTAAACTCACTCAGTTCTAAAATTTATTGACATCAAACTCAAGTAACTCATGTAAAATACATTGCACTCACAGCTTTCAACTAATTTTTAGCTCAAACCAGTTTGAGTCAAAGCTGGGACCACCGGTTTTCAACGATCTGGCAACGCCCACTGTAGAGTTTCGAATTCGACTAAAGCACGATCGGTTGGGCGGGAAATATTTGAAAGCGCGTTTCATTTAAATGTTTGCTTAATTTGATGGCACTTAACACACTTACCCAATTCGTTTACTAATTAGATGGGCAAAATTTCCACGATGTCTTTGCGAAAACAAAACAGATTAAAGTCCAAATCAAATTAGTACTGCCGATGGTGGAAAGCGTGTGACGAAGCAACTGCCAATTAGCACCTTGTGTATCAGCCATCTAAATCCACAAATGACGTACAACTCTCAGGTCCAAAGTGTTAAGGCAAATAATAAGCCAACAGGATGGGCTTCTGGCCCGGTCCCGGCCCAGGTAATATGGAAACATCACTTCGCTCGACGACAGCTGGAACGTGCCCCTTTCTCACCTTTCGGGGCGCCAGCGAATGTGAATCAATGTGAACTCGGCGGAAAGCGCATCAAATCTTGGTCAATTAACACCTCTCGGTGAGTGGAATTCCTCCGCGGAAGTCAAAGCCCATATCTTTTCCAATTAGAACGCCTGCATTTCCCACTAAGTCGTGAATAATCCCTCTAATTATTTTTAGTGATTCAGTGGGCTAAGAATTTATCAAATTCACATTGGAACCGTGTATTGGCGAATCCGTTCGCGGTATAATCCCAATCCAAGCTAGCTCCGATCCCTGATAAGCAATTTTATTTATTTTTTTTCACTCCCTGACATTTGGCGGCCTGAGATGGCCCCGCTTATCGCCGGGGCCGGGCCATTTGTCTTATTGCGTTTCAAACCGGCTTTCGGACAAATAACTAATTAAACGAAATTTATTGAAGAAATATCATGGGCGAATTCGCGCCGATCCGCTCTGGCTAAAAATACCAAAGAAGAGGCTGGGTAAAAAAAGTCAACCGAGACCGCCAAACATAGACGCAGGTGAGAGAGAGTCTAGCGGAGTTCTATGCCCGGTTTTCAAGCTTAGATTCGGGGGTGTTGACGGGCAATTTGGCTAAATATTAGCCAATTGAATAAATCAGCTCCCAGAGCCGAGTCAAGTGAACCGGTTGGCCATTGACACGGCCAAGACTGGTCTTGGCGCTAGCGTCACAAGCTCTTAATGCTCATTGCTCAAAGCCATTAGCTCTTGACGCTCGGGGAGACATTCTCGAATCGGACAGATCTGCTTCTGATCACGTGCGGCAGGCGGGCGGGGGGCGTTTGTCTTTATCCAGTCGAGCATGCGGCTCATTACCATTAACAAGAACACTCGACCTTCGGATTCCCCTCAAGCATGAAAGCCAAGCTCAAGTGGGTTGACGATTTTCCAAGCATTCCACGCCCCAAGCCCCAAGACAGACATGCGTCACCAAACAACACCAAACACAACATAGCCGACACACAATTTGCATAACTTAAGCCCATAATGATCTCCGAAATTGGTTCCGACGGCGATCCGAGGTGTGAGAGATCGAGATCTGTCGATCAGCTTTACGACTCCCCTTTGGCTTCCGTGTCTAGAGATTCCACTTCCCAGTTAATATCCCATCCTGGGATCCAGTTCATCTGTATGTCAGATCTCCGCGGATTAGTGTCTTTGATTAGTAAGTGCGTCATGGAAAAAGTTTAATTAATTCGAATTAAGCATTGCCTTAACAATAAAACAAACAAATACATCTGACGCATATCCCCCTGGGAAGCCTCCGAGGCGTTAATTACGTGACCAGCTGGAGCGGCCAACTCTCGTATGCAGCAGAGCCAGCTATTTGGCAATTTGGATCAAGTCCAAATCAAAATCTTAATTTCCAAACCGCATTAAAAAAAAAAACAAATAGCTCGCAAATTAAAGGCAATCACAATTTATTCGCACAATAAAAAAAAAATTCGGATAATTGACACATTCGATACAATAAGAAATGTATCTCTATAAATTAGATTTACAATTACTATTGATCTTCGTATGTATGTTATTTTAATTTATTTTGTGAAACAAAGAGATTATTTTCGTACTACTTGTATACACCTTCCGAATTAAGACATTTGAGAGTGCTAATGATGGCTGTTTTTCTCTGTGCAACCTTTTTCCGAGGTGGGTACGCCGCGATATCGGCAACACTTAGCGACCGAAACCAATCCGAAACCCGTTCGGCATTCAAAAACATCGGGCAGGCCGTATAAAAGTGAATTGTGACAAAAATTCTGAACAGTTGAAGCGCACGCTCAGCGGCGACAGCATCGAGAATAAGTCAAATAGCCCGGGGCCAACAAGGTGTTAAGCCACAAATCAAAGATCACCGATCACTAGTTACTGATAACGCACAGTAATAATATAGACATCGCCAATTTGGAAACCATCAGTTGATCAGGCTTGAACGTTCCGCGAGTGCGCATCAAAAAAATTGGAATTTTAATTCGATCGCCATTGAGTGGTTAAGTGATCCCCAAAACAGGATAATTCAGTAATCCCAGACGGAGCAGCAATCGGCAATTAAGCGGTACCCAGCAAAGATGTTTGCTTACACTTGGCAAGTGAGTATCATCTCGAGATCGGTATCGTTTCAATTCGATTCGATTCGATTCCAAAATTTATGAGCAAAACAAAGAAACGTGTTTCGGCGATTAACATTTTCAACAGAAATTCACAAATTAAAGCTGCAAAACGGACAGCGTACTCTGATTATTTCTGCCGCCGGACAAGGCCAAACGCATTATCGAATCAAGTTATTCTATTTCTATTCCTAGCGCTCGATGATCTTGTGATCTTCATGAGGAAGTGTCATAAAAGCTCGGCTTTATGGCACTTGATCTCCGGATATTCGGATAGTTATTCGGTTATTTGGATTATCGGCGGGGCAATCCTGTTGGAAGCCTTGATATCGTTAACCCTGAACCACAAAGCCCAACCGGTTACAGCTCGCAATCAGCTTGCTCCCATCTCCATCTCCATCTCGATCTCGATCTCCTTTTGCCCGCTGCTGATTGAAATTAATTTGTTTTGTCTGCGGTTAAGGTTTTACATAATTCGAAATCCAGCGCAAAAAACACAACCGAAAAAGGTCCCATCCCCCGTCGCTGTGAGTCACGAGATACCTTGATAGTTTCCTGGAAATGTTCCCAAGACATTTCCATCAGAGATATGTACAGCATATATTAGAGAGTGGTGCATCCGGTTCGATGGATCGATCCACCTGGCGCCTGGAGATCAGCTGCTGGGTTCTCGGATCATGCTTGATGACGCCTACCAAATTCGAGACGTGCTCATGAATATTTTACGTGCGACTATAAATTAGATTTGATTGCGGTTATATCATTGACTTGGCTCGGCTTGTCTTGGCCCCCAGCCCGTCTCCAGTTCTCGGTTCCCCAGTTGGTTAATTTAAATTAATTATTGTATGCTAATTCACAGCATAAGCGCTAAGAGCGTCGGACAGGTTCTGGGTTTGGTTCTGGCACCGCTTGGCTCTGGCCTGGCCTGGCCTGGCCTCCACTGGCTATTTACACCTCCAACTTCCAAAGCCCGCAACTTATTCCGAATTCCCTTTTGTCTCTTGCAGGTTTCCTCGGCGATCCTGGTGGTCCTGGCAAGCATGGCCGCTGCTCGTCCCCAGTCCCAGGAGGTTCAACATTATCCTACACAGTTGCTGGACATCGAGACCCCCAACCAGTTCAACTACAATTCCCCGCTGCAGCAGCCGGACAGCTTGCGCTCCAAACCATACTTTGACTTCCTGAGCACGCTGTACGCCCACGACTCGGCCAAGTCTAACCTCTTCCGAACACGCCCGCGCCGGGATGCGGAGTCCCACAAGCTGGACCGACCACGTCGGGCCATCGTCTTCCGGCCCCTGTTCGTGTACAAGCAGCAGGAGGTCCGCAAGCAGGAGATCAGGGATAGAAAGGATGCCGAGAGGCGCCACGATCTGCAGTATGTGCACCGCCAGCGCCTGTAGTTCCTTGGCACTGCACAGCTGTCCTTATCCAGCCAACCGGGATAACCAGAACCCGGTTGGCGTTCTACAGGGTCCTCTAGCACTTAGCCTTCCACTGTGTCCTAGCCTTAAGCCTTAAATGCACTGCAGCACGACTAAAGAGAGAACACTCATCGCTATATTATATATATTATTATGAATACTCCATTCGCACCACTCACCAGCCAGCCAAAAGGGCAACCACCAACCACCAACCACCACCCACATCCTCGTAGCCTAAGTCCAAATGTTTGTTATGCAATTGTTATCGCGATATTTGATTAAAGCTAACAAAACTGATTTTGATACGAACCGAGGTCTCTTTAAGGTGCGGGATGGGGGCGAATTAATATTTCATTGACTTCTGAGTTACTCGATAAATATATTAATTATCTTGTGACCGGATCCATGAATTCTAATTCTAATGCACCGTTAAAGCTTAAATATAGCATTTTTTACTGGGTTTGAGAACTGATCAAACAAGATATTGAACTGAAGCATTTTATCAGGGATCACATTTAAAATATGCCAAAAAACTCGCCTTAAATTTCGATAAAAAAAACCCGTGAAAGTCAAACAAGCTCTATAATTTATGTTTTTTATAAGTTATTAAAATTTTGAATTGAAAAGAAAAGTTTAAAAGGGTGTTTAAAAATAACAATAAGATTCAATATAATTTAACAGAGCTTAAAAGGTTTTTTTTTTAACATATAATGAAAGCTTTTGTTCTGTTGCTTAATGTTTTTAAATGCAACAAATTCAGGGGAATTTAAATTACAATACAAAAATACAATACAAAAAAAATACATCTAGGGGATTTCAAACATTCACTGAAAAGAAATGATATGATTTAAATGTAAATTAAAATGTATATTCAAAACTTTTATATGGCATCAGCAGATCTCTGTCTTACTCTCCCCACACAATGTTCTCGATCCAATCGGTATAGAGATGGACCTTTGTGTAAACACTCGGCAATCCCTGAACGCCACATACCAAACCGTACGAGGTGATGCCAATCACCTGCTTGAGGCAGGAGTACCTCGGATGTTGACGGAAGACGGGTCCTCCAGAGTCCCCGTAGCAAGTGTCGGCATTTCCGTTTCTAGACCCGGCACAGAGCTGGGTTCGGATGTCGATCTTGTGCTCTAACCGCTGCTGGCACTGGATTTCACCAAAGCGCTCCAGGGTGACTTTCAGGAGATGTGATGAGGAGCGCCCGCCCTCCGAGGTGGCTCCCCATCCTGCGGCTGTCAGAAGAAGATTCTCATCCCCGCTGGCAGTTGGCAGGCAAGCCGGGGCCACATACTCGTTGAATACGGCATCCCTCTCCAGTTCGAGGATGGCTATGTCGTTCTGGCGACTCCCATCATCATCCTCCTCGTATGCCGGATGAACCACATAGTTGACAACCACGAAGTCCTGCGGCT
Organism: Drosophila setifemur; assembly: GCA_021224005.1. Taxonomy (NCBI): domain Eukaryota; kingdom Metazoa; phylum Arthropoda; class Insecta; order Diptera; family Drosophilidae; genus Drosophila; species Drosophila setifemur. Next base: position 5,847,555 of record JAJJHY010010898.1, read on the forward strand.
GGGCATCGTCCGTATCGTTCTTGAAGTCCAGCTCTCCCAGCCTTACCACATACTTGGGGCAATCGTATTTTGGATCCAGGCGCTGTTCCTTGGTTCTGAAATAAATCAGCAAAGATTTTATATCACTAGTTGCCAACTTTAATAAACAAACTATTTGCTTAAGCTGCTGACTTTTATTTAAATGTCATTAAAGATAAGTTTATTGTATTTTTGTATTCACCAAATGGATTTGCAAATATACAAAACAAAATAAATTTCGCAAAATAAAATGCGAATACAATAAAAATATTTTGACGGATTTGTATGGTATATTAATTGGGTGTTTATGAATTTTGAATACTTGAATAAAACTAATTTAATGTGGTTTGATTTGAATTTTGATTAGTTAAAGCTCTAAAGTTAAAGTTTTGAACTCTTGTTTATCAATGTAATGTTAGGGAAACGAATTTGTATTTGGTAAAAGTTTATGTTTTTTATGTGATTTCAATGTTTTAGCATATTTGCTCATTGTTTGCATATCTGAGAACCACGGTTTCAGGAAGTTGAACAATTACCACTTACTCGCTGGTCTCCAGGCAATGGGCGGCGGTGAGCACGAACTTGGGATGAATCAAAGTCCCGCCGCAGTCCCAGTCGATGTGCGAGGCATTTTTCCCACGCTGCCCCAGCAGCGCCATGAAGGGGAACTCTCTCCCCACTGCTTTGGTGCCACCCACAATCAGCGGCGTGGAGCGGCAGGAAGCCCTTATCTCATTGAAGCGTCGACATTCTATGGATGTGGATATTCAGCAGAAATTATAAAAGTTTGAATATATAAATCTTTACCAATTACAAACCCCTTTCGAATCTCTTCACCCCACTGATGGCGGAGAAGTACTGCGGTTGCTTATTGCGAGGAAGAGGGCAACAAACAATAGCGTTTGCCTCATCGCAATATTTTAAAAACGGTGCCATCAAGGGCATGTTGAAGAATACAGCCGGACAATCGGTGGGCGTCAATTCCTTGCACTCTCCAGTGCCATTCTCGCAGAATTCTGATACAATTTGGGGAACAATAAGCCCCAATATCATCAGCATTTCACGCACTTGCATATTGGTAGCTCACGATTTTAAAACTGACCAAAGCCAGCTTCGGACTTGAAAAATCAAAGCAAGCTGATAAGCAAAAAAGAAGAAGAGTGGAATTCTACATATTACATACATATTTTTTACTTCCAGTGTATCTTGATGGACAGATATGGAAATATTAGCCTTTCTGCAGGATTTGAGACTTTAACTTTATCCATTTCTTCGCGGTTCCAGCTTTTAATAATTCTTTAAAATTGAATTTAACTGTTGTTGCTTTTAGAGGGACTGCTTCTGTTTTACCAGATTAATACCAAAAAAGTCGCGTTGCCAACCATGTTAAGTTTATAGCAATTTCTTCTTCTTTATGTAGTATGTGATATATTTATAATTTATGTTGAAAAGATGAAAGCTTTTTTAATTCATTAAAATTTTTAACTCAAGTTTAAAATGTAATCGAAATTTTTTAATGATTTTCGCGCCAAACAAATCGGTAACGAATGGGTCCCACACAGCTTATGTTCCACATATCGATTTTTCGATGGCTTCGAGAGTCAGTGTTGCCTAATACCGCGGTTCTTTGGTGCCCTTTCGCACACTGGCACTGTCCACGCGAGATCTATTTTCTTTATTTTTATGAATATTTGTTGATATTTAAGGTTTTTGGTGAACCTAAGACGCAACCATGAGCACCATTTTGGAGAAAATCTCGGCCATCGAGTCGGAGGTAAGTGTTCCCGTCAAGCAATCACCTGCGGAACTCACAGAAACTAACCTGCGAATCTTCCCCGCACCGTGAATTCTTCTCCCCCGCCTCGATACCCCTTGGCTCCACCACCACGTAGATGGCCCGCACTCAAAAGAATAAGGCTACGTCGGCCCATTTGGGTCTGCTGAAGGCGAAGCTGGCCAAGCTGAGGAGGGAGCTGATTTCCCCCAAAGGCGGCGGCGGTGGCACCGGCGAAGGTAAGGGGAAGATCCCATAAATCAAGCTCCAATATATAATCCATACTACCCCTCTAGCCGGCTTTGAGGTTGCCAAAACAGGAGATGCCCGGGTGGGCTTCGTGGGCTTTCCCTCGGTGGGCAAGTCCACGCTGCTTTCCAATTTGGCCGGCGTATACTCGGAGGTGGCTGCCTATGAGTTCACAACGCTCACGACGGTGCCTGGATGCATCAAGTACAAGGGAGCTAAAATTCAACTGCTCGACTTGCCCGGAATCATCGAGGGCGCCAAGGATGGCAAGGGTCGTGGTCGGCAGGTGATAGCCGTGGCCCGCACCTGCAACCTGATCTTCATGGTGCTCGATTGCCTCAAGCCACTGGGGCACAAGAAGCTGCTGGAGCACGAATTGGAGGGCTTCGGCATTCGGCTGAACAAGAAACCCCCAAACATTTACTACAAGCGGAAGGACAAGGGCGGCATTAACCTCAACAGCATGGTGCCGCAGTCCGAGCTGGACCAGGACCTGGTGAAGACTATCCTCTCGGAATACAAGATACACAATGCAGACATCACGTTGCGGTACGACGCAACCAGCGACGATCTGATCGACGTGATTGAGGGCAACCGCATCTACATACCTTGCATCTATCTGCTCAACAAGATCGATCAGATCTCCATCGAGGAGCTGGACGTCATCTACAAGATCCCGCACTGTGTGCCCATCTCGGCGCACCATCACTGGAACTTTGACGATCTGTTAGAGCTGATGTGGGAGTACCTTCGGCTGGTGCGGATCTACACGAAGCCCAAAGGCCAGTTGCCGGACTACAACTCGCCGGTGGTGCTGCACAACGAGCACACCAGCATCGAGGATTTCTGCAACAAACTGCATCGCTCCATCGCCAAGGAGTTTAAATAGTGGGTGTTCCCGGTTATTCCGTTTTATATTGTTTTTGAGATCCTTTTTTCATTTCAGTGCGCTTGTCTGGGGCTCATCGGTGAAGCATCAGCCGCAAAAAGTGGGCATTGAACACGTTCTCAACGATGAAGATGTGGTCCAGATTGTGAAGAAGGTCTAGAACTGTGCAACGAATGAATTTGATTTGTTTGATGGCATTTTATATTCAAAAATAAAAAAGAAACGAATGTGCTTAGTCTGATGGGAGATTTTATAAAAAAGGTTTAATATTTTTCAATCACAAAATTAATTAACTGTCTGCAACAGGTTCAATATTACTTAACTGGGGGATCTGACAACAAGCTGGGTGTGAGCTATTAACATTGCTAAATTAAAATTGTGATATTACAATTTTATATATTTGATTTAATCTACAATATAGTACCTGTAATCAGGAAATTTAATAATAGTTTAAACAATCAGCCAACAATAATGAAAACTTATTTATATATATATTTAATGAATAAATATTTTTAAGACGAGAATTTCCCGCCATGAAATTTAAATGAAAGTGCCATTTAACAGCACTATTTCATCAGATCTGTTAAGCGTTTACCAACACCACGGCTGCGTGCATGCTGGTTTGTTTTGGTTAGTTGATTTTTGATTGAATTGAATAAAGCGAAATGGTGGAGCTAAAAAAGGGCGATCACAACATGGAGACAAGTGCCTGGGATCCCGGCGACAGCAAGGAGTGGGCCACACCCATCAAACCGCTGCAGGAGAAGTGGAAACTGCTGCCGGCTTTCCTGCAAATAAAGGGCCTCGTGAAGCAGCACATCGACTCCTTCAATCACTTCATCAACGTGGATATCAAGAAGATTGTGAAGGCCAACGAGATGGTGACCAGTGGAGCCGATCCGCTGTTCTATTTGAAGTACCTGGACGTGAGGGTGGGCAAGCCGGACATAGACGAGGGCTTCAACATCACCAAGGCGACCACCCCGCACGAGTGCCGCCTGAGGGACACCACCTATTCCGCCCCGATCACCGTGGACATCGAGTACACGAGGGGCACCCAGAGGATCAAGCGGAACAACCTGCTGATCGGGAGGATGCCCCTCATGTTGCGCTGCTCCAACTGTGTGTTGACTGGCAAATCCGAGTTCGAGCTATCCAAACTGAACGAATGCCCTCTGGATCCGGGCGGTTATTTCGTGGTGCGCGGCCAGGAGAAGGTCATCCTCATCCAGGAGCAGCTGTCGTGGAACAAGATGCTGACAGAGGACTTCAACGGCACGGTCCAGTGCCAGGTCACCTCCTCCACTCACGAGAAGAAGTCACGTACGCTGGTGCTGAGCAAGCACGGAAAGTACTACCTTAAGCACAACTCCATGACGGATGACATACCCATTGTGGTGATTTTTAAGGCGCTGGGCGTGGGCTCCGATCAGGAGATTATGGCGCATATTGGCATCGACGCCAAGTCCCAGAATCGCTTTGGGGCCTCTTTGCTCGAAGCTGTTCATCTAAAGGTGTTCACCCAGCAAAGAGCCCTGGATTATATGGGTAAGGATTTGGTACTCACTCTTGGAATATTATTTTAATGGTTACCCATTTTAGGGTCCAAATTGGTGGTGAAGCGCTTCCAAAGTGCCACAACAAAGACTCCAGCAGAAGAGGCCCGAGAGCTTTTGCTGACCACCATCCTCGCTCATGTGCCGGTGGATAACTTCAACTTGCAGATGAAGGCCATCTACGTGTCCATGATGGTGCGCCGTGTGATGGCCGCCGAGTTGGACAAAACGCTCTTCGACGATCGCGATTACTACGGTAACAAGCGCCTGGAACTGGCTGGCTCTTTAATTTCCCTGATGTTCGAGGATCTGTTCAAGCGCATGAACTGGGAACTGAAAACCATAGCGGACAAGAACATCCCCAAGGTGAAGGCGGCGCAGTTCGATGTGGTAAAGCACATGCGGGCAGCACAGATCACAGCCGGATTGGAATCGGCAATAAGCTCAGGGAACTGGACCATCAAGCGCTTCAAGATGGAGCGCGCTGGCGTTACCCAGGTGCTATCACGATTAAGTTACATTTCCGCTCTGGGCATGATGACGCGCGTCAACTCGCAGTTTGAGAAGACGAGGAAGGTGTCTGGACCACGGTCCTTGCAGCCCAGTCAGTGGGGCATGCTGTGTCCCTCGGACACGCCCGAGGGCGAGGCTTGTGGTCTCGTAAAGAACCTCGCCCTGATGACGCACATCACAACGGAGGTGGAGGAGCGGCCGGTGATGATTCTGGCCTTTAATGCCGGCGTTGAGGATATCCGAGAAGTGGGTGCCAATCCCATCAATAATCCGAATGTGTTCCTGGTCTTCATCAATGGCAATGTGCTGGGACTCACGCTGAATCACAGGCATCTCGTGAGGAACCTTCGCTACATGCGCCGGAAAGGGCGCATGGGTAGCTATGTCTCCGTGCACACCTCCTACACCCAGCGCTGCATCTACATTCACACGGACGGCGGTCGTCTGTGTCGACCGTACATAATTGTAGAGAAGGGTCGTCCGCTGGTGGAACAGCATCACCTGGACGAGCTGAACCGAGGCGTTCGAAAGTTCGACGACTTTCTGCTGGATGGATTGATTGAATACCTGGACGTGAACGAGGAGAACGATTCGTTCATTGCCTGGAACGAGGAGCACATTGAGGAACGCACCACGCACTTGGAAATCGAACCGTTCACTCTGCTGGGAGTGTGTGCTGGCTTGGTGCCCTATCCACACCACAACCAGAGTCCCAGGAACACATACCAGTGCGCTATGGGCAAGCAGGCGATGGGTATGATCGGCTACAACCAAAAGAACCGCATCGACTCGCTGATGTACAATCTGGTGTATCCGCAGGCGCCGATGGTCAAGTCGAAGACCATCGAGCTGACCAACTTTGACAAACTGCCTGCTGGCCAGAATGCCACTGTGGCTGTGATGAGCTACTCGGGCTACGACATAGAGGATGCCCTCATCCTAAACAAGGCCTCCATTGATCGCGGCTATGGGCGCTGTTTGGTTTACAAGAACTCAAAGTGCACGGTGAAGCGTTATGCGAACCAGACATTCGACAGGATTATGGGTCCGGTAAAGGACGCCCTTACCAACAAGGTGATCTTCAAGCACGACGTCCTGGACACAGACGGCATCGTTGCCCCTGGTGAAATGGTCCTCAACAAACAGATCATGATCAACAAGGAAATGCCGGCGGTGACGTCGATGAACCCCCTGGATGGTCAGTCTCCCCAGGTTTCCTACACAGCAGTGCCCATCAGCTACAAGGGGCCGGAACCGAGCTACATCGAACGCGTGATGGTGTCCGCCAATGCCGAGGAGGACTTTCTTATCAAGATTTTGCTGCGGCAGACTCGCATCCCGGAAATCGGAGACAAGTTTAGCTCGCGGCACGGACAAAAGGGTGTGACTGGCCTGATTGTAGAGCAGGAGGATATGCCGTACAACGACTTTGGCATCTGCCCGGACATGATCATGAACCCTCATGGTTTTCCCTCTCGCATGACGGTGGGCAAAACCCTGGAGCTCCTTGGCGGTAAAGCTGGCGTCTTGGAGGGCAAGTTTCATTACGGCACCGCTTTTGGAGGCTCCAAGGTGCAGGATATTCAGGCAGAGCTGGAGCGACACGGCTTTAACTACATGGGCAAGGACTTTTTTTACTCAGGCATCACGGGAACCCCCCTGGAAGCGTATATCTACTCCGGACCAGTTTACTACCAAAAGCTGAAGCACATGGTGCAGGACAAGATGCATGCTCGTGCCCGCGGACCCAAGGCGGTGCTGACCCGTCAACCCACACAGGGCAGGAGTCGAGAGGGTGGCCTTCGTCTCGGCGAAATGGAGCGCGACTGCCTCATCTCTTACGGCGCCAGCATGCTGATTATGGAGCGCCTGATGATCTCGTCGGATGCGTTCGAGGTGGATGTCTGCCGCACCTGCGGCAGGCTGGCCTACTGCTCCTGGTGCCATTTCTGTCAGTCGTCGGCTTTCGTCTCCAAGATATCCATGCCGTATGCCTGCAAACTGCTTTTCCAGGAGCTGACCAGCATGAATGTGGTGCCGAAGATCATTTTGGAAGACTATTAATGGGATTGAGTTATCTGAATACGAATAAAATGTTTGTAACTTTGTCATCCTTTGGGCTATTTTTGGTACTCCCATAATTTTATCGATGGATAAATATTTAATTACTCTGTAATGTCGAACATGAGCTAAAGGTATTGCAAAATCCCAGCGTGCGATGTATACATTGTTCATGAATATATATGCATATTCATTACGTTCGTATCTACGCCCACCCAGCAAATGTCAATGTGAAGAGGTTCAAAGGAAGTCGGCGGTTGAAAGGGAATTTTAATGAGGTCGTGTTGAAACCGCAGTCAAGTTCTGTTAACTTGCAGTCTGTTCTAAGCTGGTAACTAAAATGGGCTTAGCTGTGTTGAATTGATTCTGTTATCCCTTTTTTCGGGCTCGCAGGATAATTAGTTTTGTCTGCTTTCTGTTTGGAAGCGGACTAATTTCCATTCCCGAGGCGGACAAAAAGGCAATTAAAATACGTAACAATCTGTTGAGCCGGAAATTCATGGGGTCTTTGTTTCGCATTTTTGTCATTTTGCCAAAATGTTTTTTTAATAACGGTTTTTTGTTTAAACTATAGGTATTACCCAGAAATTCAAGGAATTCTTAAATATTATTCAAAGTGATTATTCTATTGCTATGTGAGAGAAAAATATTTCAAGATTTGTTGATCCTAAACTAGACAATGGTCAAGCAAAGGGTTAATCAATGACATCGAAATTGCCAGGTGTTGATTTATTGGCTTCCCTCACTCAGTGAGTATTGTCCGTTACCTACTTTCCTGCCGGGGCAATTACCTGTCACCTGCCTTCAAGTGAAGCCTCAACCCAGATTCCGGCCAGAGTGTCAACGTCTCTGTGGTCAATGCTCCGACATGGCACGTGACCTGCGAACTATGGTGAGAGATGCCACCCACACGAGCCAATGTCCTTGTGCGTCTTTTCAAGTGACCTGCGCTTAAAATAGTCACAGCCACCTGCTCCTCCTCCTTTGCCACCACCCACTACCCCACTCTCCCCTCCTGCCGCGTCTTTTCGTGCTGTGGCGTTGGATATATAGTTATGCAGTGCAATGACAGCAAACGGGGCAAGCTGCCAAGTGCAGAAGAGCCAGCACCAGGCAGCTGCATCAGTAACCGATGGCGCGCGCAAGGATGACAATTTAAGGTTGCCCCCATCTCTTCGTTTAGATATAAAAATACCCATCCCTATTCCTGGCTATTCAGTTTTATTCCACAAGGAGAAATTAGTGTCTTTACTCATACCTATCTTTATAAAATTCTTTCTAAATCACTTTAAATTAATAATGATGTTATCCTATCCTGAAAGTCTTATCAAAATCGGACTAATATAATAAGGGTCATTGACCATAACTCTGGTGTTTATTAATATTATAATTCATTTTTGGACAATATACTTCAAAATACATTAAAGACAATTTAGACATTAAAAAATGTCATACAAACTATCAAACGTTTTGATAGTCTTGTTTTTTTTCAGTATAGCAACTAAGCTCAACTCAACTCAATCTAAAGCCACCTTCCGGCTTTGGCTTTCCTTTCATGTATTTTGGCCATTTGTCAAAAGTTTGCTTTTTGCTCTGCTTTATCTAGTCCGTTGATGTGTGCATAGGAATAGACGTATATAGATTTAAATGGGTGTTGGCCACTTGAGCAGAAAGTTAAGCGTAGTTTAACTGCCCTTTTGGGCGGCTTTGGGCGGGTCAAAGGGTACCGGATGGGGGATGGGCGATTGACAAGTCCGGATGTCAATGGACTGATAAGATTTTTTGTGCCCAATGGTCCAATTTAAATTCAATTAAATCTGCTGAGCGGAATGGAGATTAGTGCCAGGCCGAGACTTACACATATTCCTATTCAAAAGGCTAGGTTCTAGCAAACTCTGTTGTTTTCTATGCCACTAAAGGAGACTGGAGGCTGTTGGCCATATATTCAGCAGAGAGCCAGGTGTTCTTACTCTCACATGTTGTCTGCTCTTCTGTGAGCTTTTTATGGTTTCATTCCTATTTTTGGTAGCATTTCCCTTAAACATTAAAGTTAATGAACTGAACATAATATTCACAAGTTATTGTTTACAAGGGACAAAATATTGATTTAGAAAATATGATTTATTTATCTGTTCAAAAACTACATGTTTTGAGATTAACTGCGTAAAATTATAAAAAATTTAATTATTTGTGAACAAATGCATCATTTTCATTTCATTTTTTATAATTTAAATGTGCTTTAACGAATATTTCACTACTTGAATTTGGCACAAATCTTGTTTTAAAATTGAACTGTTTGGCTAACAGTGCTTACAGCCTTCGAGAGAGACTTAACATGTGGAAGCTTCGATAACAGCCCGCTTGTTCCCTTACAGAATATGAGAGCGTATAAAAGCAAACGCTCCACAATTTCACACGCTCATTTCAAACCGGTGCTCGCAAATTGCAATTCGCAATCAAAAGCTCGGCTAGGTCTCGCAAAAACGGAGCTCAACCACAAAATAGATAATAAAAAAAGACTCTTACTTCAAGTGCAACCAAAGTTTATTTGTTCAAATCAAAGTGGGACAGTTCGAAACCAAATAAAACAATAAAAACAAGCAAATCAATGTTAAAGAATTAAAGCTGTGGATTAAGTGCATTGCAAGTGTAAATATTTAATATAATTTACAACAAACAAAAGGACAATGCCCAACGCCATGGAGACAACAGTGAACTCGGGCGACTCCAAAAAGCCATTCAGAGTGAGTTTTGGGTTTATTTGAACTCTAATCAAAATGCCAATGCCAAAGGCCAAAGGCAAACACAAAGCGTGTGCATTATTTTCGCTGCCATGCCCTTTTTTGGGCGTTGTGTCTCAGCTAGCTGTTTTTGTTGTTGTTGGCCGCGTGCTGCGTTCGCTGTGTTTTCTTGTCTCCTTTTTGTTCTTTATGGAAACTGGGTTGAACTTCAAGTTGCTCTCTCGAGTCTCACTAAAGAGAGGAGCTCATGAAATCAAGAGAGAAAGCTCTGGATCAAGAGAGCTGCAAAAGCTCAGTAATGTGCGATTGCTGGTTTTGCATTTGTCTTTGAAAAGTCAAATCGCACATCGTGTGTTTTGCTGTATATTTGAATTTTTTTTTTGTTTTTCAGCCAAGCGTTGGGAATTGTTTGTCTTTGGCATTTGTTTTTCATGTCTGCTGCTGGGCCTTTGTTGTCGACTAATTTGTTTATCTGCCGATTAAACAGCACAAAGCCGTTTAAAGGCTTTGCACACAAATGTGTGCACATATCTCGAGCGTTTCGGTGGTTCGGTTCAGCTTGTTCGGTGGCTGTGGCCCGGTGGTTCAACATGGTCTTAAAGCCAAGCCGGTCAAAGGAACCCCGTCGGCTCACTTAACCACAATGCAAAAAGCCAGAATGCAACACAAAAGAGACCCAAAAATCCTGAAAGCAATTTCAACTGTCTGCGAAAGTGCGTAAACCTTCTTTCGGGAGATTTTTCAGATGTTTTTGATCTACGAAACTCAAACAGATCCATTAAAATGTTTAATAAGCAACATTAAAATAATTAATTCAAAAACCGGCAAAGACAAATCGGCTTAAAAGCTGTCAAATACCCAGACAACCATGAAAATGCCATTAATACGGAAAACTTTTCACAGCCCGACATGTCGCTTTAATTAGCAAACGACCACGCCCAGCCAAAAGAGTCAACGCACCCGCTCCCGCCAAGCATTCCGTAAATAATTTATTAAACAATTTACATAATTCCATGGCATAGTTGGAAAGCAATTTAAAGTTGTCGCCTAATTTCCCCAGCGACTTGGAAATCTGCGGCCTACGCCCATCAAATATTTAAAAGATGTGCGACTTGTGGATCTCAGCCGGTCTAAGATGCAGATGAATAGAGAATCTGCCGGCAGTTTCAGGCCCAGGCACGTATCTGACGGATATCCATGAATAAACGCAGATGCCGGAGGTCGTTGCACGTGTATTTCCAGCACCCCAGGGTCCTGATAGTTGAGCAGCTCGAGTTAGTTGTGATTTAAATGCAATCAGCCATGATCTGGGTTCGGAATCTCTTTTGCCTACAGTCGATATTCCATAATATATTTCTTAATATAAAAGATAGACAATGAACTCATTGTTAATATATATACACAATGTTATATTAATAGGAATTAAGAGGATTAAGGGATTATTTATTCACCCGTAAATGGTTGACTTCAAACAAGTACCACCTAAAGAAACATTACTGTAGAAGAAACAAATTCCTATATTTCCCAAATTTACTTTGCTTTTCCATTACTCAACTCCTTTGTAATATGTGTTTATGAATCTCCTTGTTGGTTGTCTAAAACTCTGTTTACTTTTCCTGTACATCTTTATTTTGGTTTATGTGTGTATTTGCCAGCTTGCTTGTGTATCATTTTTAAGGCAATTAAAGAGTATCCTAATTGAATTACTACTGCCAGCGAAAAAGACAGCAACTTCAAAGAAAATCGACTAATGTGATCAACGGAAACTTCTGGCAAGTTTTCCATGGAAAATAACTATGTTATTGTTTTCGCTGCCACATCCCCCGCCATATCCCACTTGTCCAATGCTTCAGTAGTTCAGCAAAGTTTTCATTGTTGCAAAGTTTCGCGCTTGGTATTATATGATTAATATTTAGCGCTGGCAATTCATAAAAGTTTGCTGGATTAAGCATTTATAAGATAATTTAATGACGACCTTCTGCCGTCTGGGAAAATGGAAATGCAGCGAATAAGTAAAATGAAATGCTCAAAATGCAAACTCGACTATATTTTCATTTAGTCACGGCGTGTTCAATTATTTATAAGGGACCTCAAGGAGTGCAGCACGTTTCTCAACGTTTCGGGGCTATAAATTCCGGTAGAAATGCGCTTGTGCCTCTGCCCCAGACAGGGCCTCATTGCCATTCATCTCCTGGCCACCCCTTTTGCCTCCCCTGGTCTCCCACCGATCTGGCCAGGTCTAATTTATGTTTCGTTTAACCTTAGTGGCATCATTTAACAGCGCATGCAAGTTTAATAGAGCCTGGCAAAGACGCTGTCCTTGCAGCGAGCACATCACTGTCATTCGTGGTATTCGCGCAGGAGCATGCAGCATAAAACGCTGACAGGCATAACTTGTCGCACACAAAAAAAAAGAGGAGACCAGAAGGGTGGAACTGCGGGTGGGAACAAAACGACAAATATTTGCGCCACAGTCGGACGAGAGCATGTCAAACTCAGTTCGAGTTCTTCAAGAAGAACTGTACACAGAGACGTGAATTTGCATTATAAAAGAATTCACCAAATTGGATTGTAGGTTGCAGTTTAAAATGACATCTCCCCCAGGAAAACCAGCCATAAATCCCAATTAGGTTAAAAGGACATCTGACAGCAGGACATGACGTGGGCGCAAATATTTCGTTTATTTATTCATTGCAATTTTATTAGAGAAATGGGGATAACATGCCACCTCCCAGCGATTTAAATTTGTATTTATTTATCCGTGTTTTCTGTTTGGAGGGATTTCTAAAGCATTATTCAGACCTGAAACTTTACATAGTATGAAAGAGAAAAACTATTGCAGAGGGAAACATAATTAAGTGGTAAATGAAAGGAAAGGCCTGATAGTTTCAACAGTTGCTCTTCTCCCAATTCAGTTCACGTTCCGTACTTGAGAAAAGGGTTCCGCCAGAAGTAAAGTTATAACTTTTCCCATTTCTGTAAGTATGTATCTGTGTTTATTTTGGGCACCCAAACGACGGTAAATATTTCATGGGACCAGTCCGATGCGACACAGTTGTTCTTCTCGTGGCATTAATTTATTATTCATTTGATGAGCAGGGCCATGTGTAACTGTTGCCATATTCGTAATTGCAAACGTGTAACGGTTTATTATTCCCTTTCTTTGCTGCTTTCTGTTTACGGCCAGGTCAAGGACGTTACTCGCAACATTAAGAAGGCTGTCTGCGCCGCCAGTCTCGAGGAGATTCGCAACAAGGTGGCAGAGAAGTTTGAGAAGTGCGACCACCTGCCCACCATCCACCTGGACTCCGATGGCACGGAGATCGATGATGAGGAGTATTTCCGCACCCTCGACGAGAACACGGAGCTGGTGGCCGTCTTTCCCGGCGAGCATTGGATCGATGTGAGTTCACTAAGATACAAGTAGAAACCTCTTAATTAACATTTAATTATATTATTACATTACTGGTTTTTAAAAGACAATGTTTATTTGGCACAATGGGAATGAGGATTTTTTAATGTAAACGACATAACCATCTTGTTTTTATGATTTAAACGAGTTACAGCAAAAAATACTTACAGTGTATCCACTTTTATCTGCCTGGAGCACACTTAATTGGATAATCCATTTTATTTGTGCCTCCTTTTATCTGACATAATGACTAATTGCTTTATTCTTATTACGCTTTGAAGGAGTCTCGCTTCGTGACCAGAGCGACGAAAACGGAGAGATTAAATTAAATGTTATCTTCACTCTGTTTATAGCCCACGCATTACGTGACCATAACCACTCCACATGGCACCGATGGGTTGACCGGAAACGGAGAACCCGCCGCTGGAGGTGGAGGCGACACGACGGATGCGAACAACTCGGAGTCAGCTCGCATACGCCAGTTGGTGGGGCAGCTGCAGAACAACCTCTGCAACGTGTCCGTGATAAACGATGCGGATCTGGATTCGCTCTCCAACATGGATCCCAATTCGCTGGTGGACATAACAGGAAAGGAGTTCATGGAGCAGTTGAAGGATGCGGGAAGGTTAGTCTGTCATGCGAAATATATCTTCCAGGTGCTGAATATTTTCTTTTGTTTCCCCCAAGACCTCTGTGTGCCAAGCGCAATGCCGAAGATCGCTTGAATCTGCTGAAGCTCCTGAAGGCCGGTGCCATTTTCTGCTCGGAACGGTATCCGGAAGATGCCGAGGCCATTGACCGCGAGATCGGGCGGCAGCTGAACGAGGCGGAGAATGGACAGATGGGCAGCATAACCACCAGCAATACCCGCACCATCGAGGTGGTGCAGTGCGACAATCAGAATACAACGATAACCATCACGGTGGGAGAGGCCACCAGCTCCTGCACCACCAACGGCACCACGAATGGCACCACCTCTGCTGCCGAGGTGGCGGCCAATGAGGCCAATGCAAATGCCAATCCGAGCGCGAATGGAAATGCCAACGGAGACATCTGACTGCCCATCCTGGGCAGCTTGAGGTGAAGTCTGCCGGCCAGGAATTAGTGAAAGATGGAAAATCAAAAGCGATCAAAATTCCCCAGAGGATATCAAAGAATCTATACCGACGAAATCAGTCCTGCAACATTGGGTTAACATAAAACGTATTTGTAGCATGTAATTTAGGCACGGCGAAAAAAAAATGCAAAACGAAACGAAGACGAAAATCAATCGAGAACAAAGTCACAGAAAATGCTTCATAGTATCTAAGGGTAAATGAAAGTTAACGAACATTACACGTACTAGAGTTAAACATCAGATGAAGATATTTAAAGAGCTCTCCCATCTCGAGCAGATCAAGGAGAGTGTTTTAGCAATCACAGATGAATCGTATTCAACCATATACACAAACAAACCACACAAAAGCCGTAATTAATGCAGATAGAAGGAATAATAATCAAAGGTTAGAGTAATAGATATTATATTTGAAACGAAACCCCAGGCGTAGGCAAATACCTAAGTGAGTGTGAGAACCCGATGAGATATATTTAATATCTGTTGATTTGCTTGTCGAGTGTGTACATTATGTTATTAGGTAATTAAACGAGGAAACGCACATCAAAAATTGTTTTTACACCAATGCCATTGTGAATGTCATTTGTTGAAGGCCAATTGAGACTGACTGTATTTATGTGTAATGGGTTTTTTCGTGTGGTTTGAGCGGTTTGAGACAGATGGAAGCTTGCAACGCTGCTGTCCCTCTTCCCTCCCTCGCCATATCCCTGAATCTATAGCCAAAATGAATTTAAGCAACAGCAAACATTGTTAGCGAATTAAACGATAATAATAAAAACACAATAACGGAAATTGCAATTGCACGAGGTGCTTGCTGTGCCCACGAGCAAAAACCAATTAAATTTGGTTACTGTCTACAATTCGAATAAGCAATAAGGGAAACCGAAAACGAAACCGAAACAAAAACCAAATGCAAATAGAAAACAATTATTAAATATAGAGTGAAACGCATACAGCAAATACAAAACCCGAGGCAACTATATACACTAAACCCATTAATAAATAAATGAATATTAAAGCAAAGTTGATTGAACTGAGCGGGACAACGGGGCGTATGCGGAACAAAGGAAAAAGCATGTGCAACAGGGCGTACGGAATGCAACTTGCTCTTTCGCTGGCAAAAGAGAGTTCTCGCGGAGAGAGCAAGAATAAGATTGCAAGAGAGTGGGAATGTTTTTCTGTGTTCTAATTGATTTAACAGCCAGGCTCGACTCCACTCTCTTCTGCATTCAACTCCGCTGGTGACGTCACATTGTCGTGACGTGTGCAGGTCCTGGCTAGCTGATTGCGATGCCCTACTAACACAGTTCGAAGCACCCAAAGCAGCCTGACCCAAATTCATGACGACAACGGCTTATTGCGCCCAGCTCCCTCTCTTTCTCGTGCTTTCCCTGCCACTGGTGGGCGTGGCAACAAGGACCCGAGTCCGCAGGATTGAATTTGTTTTGTGGCTCTTGCATATTTAATTCCCCTTAACAAGGCAAAAAACCTTTTCAGTTCCCATTCTCATTCTACATCGCTGAAATGCGTTTTAAATATGTGCCCTTAGAAAATTCAGTTCGGCTTCGGGACGTTTGTGGAGCTAAGCAAAGAGGCAACGAGCGGCAAGCATACAAAATTATTAAAAATGTAACTGAATCCGTGTTTCTCTGGTTTTGACGGCCTTTGATTTGCGGTCGCATGTGCGTTGCGCGTTGCTGGCTAAGAAATTGTCACTCGGTCGTACATTTTTCTTAAATATGGTGTTTTGCTTGATGTTTTATTTCGAGATGAAAGGAAGTTAATCCCCAATCGAAAATGCTATACATATATATGTATATATATATGGATATCACACAACATTAAATCACAATATACTGTATTTTGAATACTCCCTAAAATCCCAACACTTTCACATGTTATTTGATATTAATGGAACTCTGTTGACGTGTCAAGCTCACAGTGGATTTATTCATGCCTCTGTCGAAATGAAATCAGATTTCAGGCATTAATTCCTCGACCATTCAACCATCATTATTCCTTAATCCGCTCATCGGCGCTTGTTGCATGCACACACAAACAGTATACACTACCTATTAGCAAACCCCCTAAGCACAAATGTCAAACGACTCACAACAGAGACGTCTGAGGGGGCTAGGGGGCGTGGCTGTGTAAACAACATATCGAGAAAAGTCTGGCCCGGCTCGACTAACGAGTCGCTTTTCTCTCAACGAGGACATACATAATTCTCTACAATTTTTGCTGCTTGCCTTTTGCTTCTTGGCTTTTGCCTCTTGCCTTTCTTTTTTATACCCTTGCAGAGGGTATTATAATTTTGACCAGAAGTTTGCAACGCAGTGAAGGAGACATTTCCGACCCTATAAAGTATATATATTCTTGATCAGCATCACCAGCCGAGTCGATCTAGCCATGTCCGTCTGTCTGTCCGTCTGTCCGTCTGTCCGTCTGTCTGTCTGTCGGTTGCTATGTAAACTAGTCCCTCAGTTTTAAAGCTATCAGGCTGAAACTTGGCACCGACCCTTCAATCTGTTGCAGGTAGTATATAAGTCGGAACGGCCGGAATCGGAACACTACATCACATAGCTGCCATAGGAACGATTGGGAAAAAGTGCCAAAATTTCCCCATTTTTTAAGATAATTTATTTATTTCTTGGAAAACTCTATTTAATAGCAATTTTAACATATCCTGAAAGTTTCATTAAAATCGGACTACTATATCTTATAGCTGCCATAGGAACTATGGGAAAAAATGGGTCATTGAGCATAACTCTGGTGTTTTTCAAGACAATTAATTCATTCTTGATAAAAACTGTTTTCATAGACAGTAAAGCCTTTTTAGAAATTTAAAAACCCAAAAATCGGATTACTATATCCTATAGCTGCCATACAAACGATTGAACGGTTTAAAAGCAACTAGCCTGCAAGGGTATTCTAAGCTTCGGGTACCGAAGCTAGCCTTCCTTTCTTGTTTTTTTTTGGTTTTAGTACACATTTCCCCCAAATAAATGTCAAGGATAGGGGTACTGAGTGTGCATGCGGATCATGGTACACTCGGGAAAATAATCGCCTTGAGATCTAGAACATATACGTGTACATAAATTTAGGTAAAGAAATTGAAAAGGCCTTGAAAACTAATTCTCCTAATGTTAGAAAAAGTAAAAATACCTTAAAGAAATGTTGATCTAAAGCATTGTCATTAAATTAGATTAGAAATTGTTAGATTTTACTGTAGTTTGTTTTCTCAGTGTAAGCAGCCGCCTCAGGCTGTTGAATTTTTACCCCATGCCGAATTTGTGAGCTCAGCACTGCACATAAACAAGGCGCTCTGTAATAGATGCCGCAGTGGGCATTACTAATGCGCCCCGTGGCACTTTCCACCATACACACATATGCACATACATACGTGTTTACAGAGGATGCGAAGGCGACTTCGGAATACATATGCATAAGTCTGTTTTAGCGGAGGAGCGGGGCGTTCATAATTGTGCAGTTAGAGCCGCAGGCAGCCGCAAACTGCTGCTTAGATTGCCTCATTTTGGTGTTTGCTTTTGGCCACCCGGAAGTCATTACGTGGGCAAGGATAGGGACAGGCACAAGGGGCGCAGCATGGAGTCAGCTGGCAGTAATGAAAATTTAACCAACTTGGGCAAATACAAATATGAAATTAACCGTTTTGTTTATCGTGATGCAGTTGCTAGCGTTACTGGCAATCGACCTTTATTAATCCCAGCTAAAGATTTCAATGTACGAGTATATCTGGGTGGTCCCTATACAGCAGTCTATGTGGAAAGCTTCGGATGATCGGCTTGTGATTCGACTGTTTGTTTATAATCCAGCCTTAGGGTAAATCAATATATACTCACAGCCCGTTAAAATACACACCAATTAACAGGGCTGCCATCGCCCATATTTAACCATTAAACTCGCCTGCCAATAAAAACACAATATGACACGCGTTGGCCAAATAAAAAAACAAAAAAAGGGAAACCAAATTAAGTATGCCATTAAGAGTGAATGTAAATTGCTTGTTACATACCAGCAAGGCCGAAGCGTCAATTTCTGTTTTCCTTTCAGCAATTCACATTTATTTTAATTTAATTAAAATGTTTGCCATTTTTTTCCCGCATTGAAATTTCATTTTCTTGTTTTTTTTTTTGTCCTTTTTCCATTTAATTTCATTTAGAATGGAAAACACCGGGACTGTGTTGATGGGATTGTGGAAGGGGATTTTATGGCATGAGGCGCAAATATTTACCATTTGCCCGGTTGCAGGGCCGCTTCTGTTTGACGAATTTTTGCCAAAAAGTGCAACATGGCAGAGCGCCATTTTCGAATAGCAAAGGTTCAGCACGGATCAGGACAATTTATCATCGCAACATGCTACGAGCGTGACCTTTGCGCCGACATGCGAGTTAATTAATCTAACTGGCCAGTGGTTGTCAAACTGGCAGACGACGAAGGTCATGTATCGCAATTAAACATGGCAGCCGGTGATGATGAAGGGACTCCGCAGACTCCGCAGACTCCCCGTCACCCTAGCCCCCACCCATAACCCCATTTACCCATTTACCCATTTGTGTTACCTTGGCGGCGAGACGCATAAATTTCAATTTGCAACGCCGTCTGCCCGTTGGTTATGTTGCTGGTGGTGCTCCTTCTGGATCTATGCATTTAAATTGATGGCACCACTGCTGCATATGCGAAAAGTTGTTCGCGCCACGCCCCAATGCGCAATTAGCGGACCGTGGACCATAAATTATTCGCCACTCCCCCTTCGGTGGTGGCGGGGAAAATGTGAAAATGGGAAATGGCAGGCGGAAATGATTGCCCAGAAGGGCGAATAAACAGATGAGCGTGCGGAATACTGCCACAAGTTGCGGACGCTGGCTAAAATATGCATAGCGTGATGCCAGCGAAGGACATAAAAGGACGTGTAGTCGTGTGGATGGTTGACAATTGAAAGCGATTGGTCGGCGATGATTGAAATGCAATGCTTTAACAAGATACAAAACATCAGGATAGCATCGCGTGACTGCCGGGACAGTCACGTGTTCATCTCCATGAATCGGCGCGCAATCGATGTTGGATGCATTTCGTGCAGTGCCAATCAAATTAACCTTGGCTCACATGGCGAATGCGCAATATTTTGCTTTGTAAGCCCGGCTCAGTGATAAATATTGTCGTGCATTTTATTTGCATTGGCTTTTAGGCCGCCAACTTCCCCCAAACAAAAAAGTCAACAAAGGGAATTTTATGAATTTTAAACATTCCATTTCCACAAATCTCCCATGCAAATGCCATCGACAGTTTTGGGCTAATAAATCTCGGCTTTTGTCTCGCCTTCAGACCGGATGCACCTTTGTTGAATGGCTGAGTATTTTAATTATGCGACGCTGCAATCTCATTATGCCGAAGTGACATTTTTCAGCTGCCTTACCCATTCATGGAACTTTTTTGGGGCCCCGAAATTGCAAACTTTATTTTATTGCATTTTTAAACTTTGCCCTTAGTTGTGAAAGTTCAGGCGCAACTATTTATATTTGCTGCCACGCCTCGTATATACTAGTATGGTAGTCGGTCTGTGAGAGTATATGTTTATCTTCTGCTTTGCGGTAGGTACCGGCTAAGCAGAACCATTTGCAGCTGCTCTGTCAAACTTTTCCCACTTCACAGGTCATGGAGTGCCGATCCCAGATCCAGGGTTCTTTGTTTGTTTTTTGGTCTGTTTCTGGCTTCTGGCTTCTGGTTGCTGAACCCTCCATTATCCTTTGGCACGCCCAGCTAACAGTGTCTTAACAGAGTCCTCTCTGTCAGTGGCAAAAGCTCGACGAAGGTTAGACTTTCCTGTGTGTCTTTGCTGACTTTGCCGTTGCCTTTGTGTGTTTGCTCTGGCCGAGGCTGTCGGCAAATTCGCCGAGCTCCTCTTCTGGCCTCCCTGGCTTGTTTAAATACAGCACGTACCGACGTCTGGCAATTTATTCCAAGTTCGGCCGGCTTTTGTTGCACTTGGCTGCTGCGGAGCGGCGGTGGCGACACACGGGCCAAGCTTAGTCTCAGATCGCGTAGTTCAATCGCAAGGCAACAAATTGGTGAACCATAAAAAATAAAATGTAAAATAATTTCCCATTTCGAATCTGAAGGTGTGTGGTGATTGTTAAGAGCTATTTTAATCGAAACATGGGTCAGATAAAAGTTTTAAATCGTTGAATTTAATAGCACCCTAAAAGCTTCGTTGTGTTTATGTTAATTTCGTACACAGTTTGCAAGTTTTTTTTTGTGTTCAAACAGCAAAAAACTCGAAGGAACAATTTGGAAACAAAAATTCTTGGTTATTATATTATAATATTTAGCCATTTACTTACAGTTTGTGAAACTTTTCAATTCCGGTAGTTTCAACGAGACAGACCAAATGTAAATATTTGTATTAATTAATTTTCCGCTCAGTTTCTGGTCAGTTTAATATTTAACCTTTTACCAAACTGTTAAAGTTAGCTTAACCATAATCGAACGATTCTCTAAAGGAATTGGTAAAATATCCATACATATTCCAATAAATCAATTATTTCGGAAATTATAAAACTTTCATAAATATTCTACCATGCACAAATCCCCGGAAATACCCATAATGAAAAGTTTTGTAGATTTTGCCTTTCCTTTGAGATTCCTGAAATGCATTTTACCAAGTATCGCAATTACCGTTTAAATTTGTTTTGCTTGTCATAAATCTTTTTGCCAGACAAGAAACTTTCGAGACAACCATAACAAATGACAGAAATGGGTGCAGTCGAGGGGCCAGCTGAAACAGCTGAAACAAAGCGGGCCGAAATGCCAGGAGCAGTTGAAGAGGCCAGAGCCGGAGCGGCATCTGGGAAGGAAGAGGAGTCCGATCACGCAGTTCGGCCCGACATTCCTCCATCCAGACAAAGGACTCTGACGCGAACGGCGGAAATGGAAGCGGACTGCGATGATATCGACCTGCTGGATCCCGACGTGGATGATGCGGCGGACAGCATCACCCTGGAATTGGCCCTATCGCCTCATAGCAGCACACCCACTCCGCCGCCCACCATCGCGGAGGACGACTTCGCCCAGCTGGACAACAGCAAGCCCTTCAAGGTGAGTCCTCGAATCCTGCCCTCGCATCCTTTGTGGCATTTAGCCACGCCATGAGTCCAGCATTTCGTTAAGTGATTACGGCGGTGCTATTGTTACTGCTCCTCCTGCTCCTGTTGGTTGCAACAAAAAAAAAAATGTGGAAAAAGTTTGACGCTCAGCGCGTACAAGCTGAAGAGTTTCCCGGGCCCAGAGCAAACGGCCAGCCACTTCAAAGCCTTCGCTGTTGAGTGGCATCATCGACATCGACGCTGCTGTTGAAGTGTTGTTGCCGCTGCTTTATTCGCCCTTTAAGCATTCAGCTAACTTTTCAATCCGGTTAAAAAGGTTGTCCTAAAAAAAAACGAGTAGCAACGAATTAGTTGAGTGCGGGCCTCTCACCATGAGATACCTGGCATTCAATATATTTTATGTTGATATGAGTGCAATCTCTTGCCCATAAAGTTAAAGAACTCATAGAAAATATATGTTTATCTGATTGCAAAAATATTTAGAAATTTTCATATACATTTTTTTTTTTAAATATTTGGAATTTTAAAAACTTCTTATTGCTTCTTTAAAGCTCCATAAAATAGTAGCTTAGCGGGATATAATTTTTATAAACAGAACTTTAAAGAAAGTCTCAGATTAAAAAAAATGTATATGCTAAAATAAAATATATAAAATCATAAACCAAAATCTCAATACAAACTAATAAATACTTTATACTCTTAACACCAAACAATTGCCTTGTGGTAGATAAGTTTTTCCTAAAGTTAAATACTTTCTTTCGTTTTTCCTTTCGACTGGCCTGCCAAACTATATATTTGACTATAAAGGTGGTGGACTCGAAGCCAATTTAGTGGGTGGCCAACAAATGAAATTTAATTAAAATGTTCAAACTGTTCAAGTCACGAGGAAAATCGCATCCGCATGCGGGCGCCAATGTGGCTCGTATATCATTGTGCAGCATCCAACCTTCCTACCATCCCAGCAAAGAGCCATCCAATCACCTCCTGAAACCGCCCACATCTAAGCCGTCTCGCCTGTGCGCGGCAGTTAGACGATAACGAGGCGTCTGGTTCTTGGCCACGCAGGCTGCTCGCTAATCGATTTATTGTGTGCTAACGGTGGCATTAAATCCACCGCCATAACAATATAGTATATATCTCTGTGGATAAACTGGCCGCTTTGATAGATCAGCATCTGGCCGGGGCTCGGCGAATAGTTGATAAGCTCGATGAGCCATCAAGTGCCTGTAAAATTGCGGGGCGAGAGCAATTAATTGACAGCTTGATGTGGCCGAAATGCGGAGCCATTTGTCAGTGACAGCGGCTGATGTTGATGAGTAAGCGTGGGCCCCGTGTCGTATAAGTAATTCATGCGCATTTCAGCTAATTAATATGCCCACAGTTTGTCTGCCATCTGATACGGCTCCCTTTTGGGTTCTAAACCGATGCTTGCCGAGTATTTAGAAGACTGGGAAATATACGAAAATTGCAAAACCCTTCAGCAAGATGTTAAAAAAGAAGGCTATAATCCCCATAAATGATGGCAGAGGAAAGTAACAATTAAAGGGACTTTCAACAATGAAGTGATAATCCTTAAACTATTAATTTGCCTAAAAAGGTTAATTTATGGCATTCTGAATTTTACATAAGCCATTAAATTACGCATCATTGAATGCCCTATTTGCATACATCGATTGGTTTCATAATTCTTTTAAATTGGGCTTTAGTTTTCTTCACCATACAACGTAAATTTGTATTTTGTTAAGTTTTTATGTTACTTAATGAAACATAGCAAGCTGAAAGCTCTGCAAATGACATATTTTTAAATTTTATTTATTTTTGGCTTTATGCAATTCTAGAAATTGTACATTTCTCGCCTGAAGGAAATCCGGTGGGAAACCAACACATTTCTGGTGCTAGCAGGAAATTAATTCCAAGGAAAACAAATCTCATTGGATGTGAATAAATTCCCTGGTTTAACCATCCCCACTCCTCCACTATGAGCTGGTTCTCTCCCTGAGCTAATGCGTAAATGCGTTTTTCATGTCGCCGTCGCTCGGCGTCCACCTATGGGGTCCAACTTCGTGTGTATTTCAGAGATGCAAATGGCTCAAAAATAAAATCTGATATTCGAGGTGAAAGCCGGTTGGGGTCGGGGCAGAAATTAAATTACCAGCAGACATGTCGAATGGCACCAACAAACAAGCAAACAAAAAGCGGAGAGCAAACATTTGGGTGAAAGCCGTGAAGAGGATGTCTTGTTGAGACATTGCGTATACGCCACGGTGCGCATTAAGGTAAATAAACGAGAACTATTCATGTCCAGGCAAGCGTAGAACTTAACAACGCCCCGCAGTCCTTGGTAATAAGTTAGCTAATAAGTACGTGTAAGAGTGAAATCTAACGAAAAGCATGAAAAGCGGTCTCTCCACTCATCACGACCTGCGACTTCGAACGCCGGACTGAATGGTTCTAATTATTTCCCCCGGACGTAAAACCAACACCAACAACAGTATGTTGCCATGACATTCCGATGAAAATCATGGGAAATTAGTGCGTCAATAGCTCCGATGACTGACTGTGGTGAGGTGAGGTGAGGAGTGAAGGGAAACGTCGAGCTTGACAATGCTCGCCGCAGGCACATCCGTAGACCTTGAATTGCCTCAAAATTACTGCGGCTTCTATTACCTAGTCCAGCACGGCAGAGAGTTGCTCCGCAGAGAGAATCCAATTCGCATTCTATAATTGCTTACATTGTCGGCAATTTGCATTTCCTGACCAGCCTAAAGTTCTATTTAAACAGCACATTCTCGAACCCCCGCACACATCTGAAGTCTCAAATGTCTCATGGCGAATTCATGGCGGAGCGGCCAACTCTGCCCATTGTCCTTCTTCATGCTTCTGGCATGTTTGTCGCTTTACCCAGTGA
The DNA here is from genome assembly GCA_021224005.1 of Drosophila setifemur. Taxonomy (NCBI): domain Eukaryota; kingdom Metazoa; phylum Arthropoda; class Insecta; order Diptera; family Drosophilidae; genus Drosophila; species Drosophila setifemur. The sequence continues at coordinate 5,871,914 of JAJJHY010010898.1, forward strand.
TGCTCCTGAACCTGAAACTGGTGGGAAACATGATTTATCTTTATTTATTATGGCATATTAAATTACTTTGTTTCACTTTGAATCACCGACAGTTCAAATAACAATTTAACAATTAATACTTTCAACAATGAATCCTCAAAAAATAAAGTATTTAAATTTGTTATTGTATTTTTATATTTTAAATATGTAAACTTTATTAAGCTTTATATTTTCATATACAGAAGTAGGTATTTTCAAAATCGGATAGTACTTTATTATCCTAGGAACGAAGTGGTCATAAACTATAATCCTTTTCTCCGAATGCAATGTAAGCTGAATAATTTACCGGGGAAATATTGAAGCTGTAGCTGGTCCTAACTGCAAGTGGGGAAAATATTTTCTACTTCCACTTCTATCCGGTCACTGGGACAAGAACTATACCAAAGTGAAACCGCAAATCAGAGCTAGGCACTAAGTGCATTGTGATGAAGCCAATCAACAATGCCACTTAAGTTCGTTATAGAACCAATCGTAACCAAATGAAGGGGTTGACCAAAAGTCAAAGTTCAACTTTCGGGGCAACCACTCGAGCAGCGAGAATACACATTGTTCAGCTGGCTGGCAGTTAAGAAAGCCAACTACGACGACGCCAGTTATAATGACTTTCTGGCAGCAGAAACAGCCAACGCACACAGAAAAAAAAGGTATAAAGCAAACAAAGCCCCAGGGCATTGGCACATGGCCCAGACTTCGTGGCAAGGGTGCTGATTGAATAGTTTACGAATGGCAACAGAATCCCGCAATTTTTTCAATCGTAACTGCTGTGGCGAACCCTGGAACGAACACAATGCCAAATGTAGCTTTAATGGGCAAATGGGCAGCCAGTTTGCCACGCCCACGGACCACAGTTCAGGAGCAATTGAAATTCGCATTAAATGCATGATAGATTTTCATTGTTGTTATCCACCAGCTGAGCTCCAGACTCTATACAGCCGTAATGGCGTTGGCCATTTGATGGATTCCCTAAGCATCGTATAATTGGTTAAGCAGACTGCTAGACGGGGCTGAATTGATTGATGTGCGAGAGTGAAAGGTCTGTCTCTCGAGTCATTGTATCTCGTGATGATGATGATGATACAAATCTTGGTCCCGAATCCGAGCGTTCCGTTTAAATGGCCACTAACCGCTCGACAGTCAGCTGTCAACTGCAGACACCTGGAGATCTGACCAAAACAAGACGAAACCCCTTGCCAATTTATCAGAGTCAAAGGGCGTATACATAACGCCGACAAAGGAGGCGTTAGCTTTGACGGTGGCAACTCTCCCACTGCTCGTCCTTTTCCAGCTTTATTTGATTTCTGTTTTCGTTCACATTTCGTTTGACCCGACCATCCATTCATCCTGCCTTCCATTCTTGGCCTTGTTTGAAATCGACAGCATTATGCTTTAAATATTTTAGTAGCAATCTTTTAGGCCCAACAACGGCCAAGGTGGCTGAGGCAGCAAACAAAACAAAACAACAAAAAAAAAGGTGGAAAACATAATCGGATCCCTGTGCCTTGACCTTCCTATTGTTGCGGGGCCTTATTGTTATGGCAAATGATAAATTGATTAGTTGTTGCTGCTGGCACTTCCACATCCACTCCGAACACCTCCTTCCACCATATCACCCCCACAATTAACATGCCACGTTTTCTATCCGTATTCTTATCGTTGCCGCCGCGCTTCGTTACCTCTTATTGTTTTTATTGACGGCGGGAGAAAGTCGGAGTAGGAGGATACTGCCTTTAGGGGGATTTTGGAAATTAAAGCAAACAAACGCTTTCGGCTTTACGTTCTCTGTTTTGTTGCTAGAGCTTAATGGACAAACTGTGCGTGTGGGTATAAGAATTGACGCTGTCAAACATTTTGGCTGAGTCAATATTCTGATGCTGACTTTCCACTTGAAGCATGTACCACTAAATTTCTTACTTCTTAAGAACAAGATGTGTATTTTCCAGAGAATCTTTAAAATTAAATAAAATATTTTTCATAGTGATAGCTTTCAAAAGTAATGAATATTTCTTGAATTTATTTCAATTAGTAAATGATTTTTTTTATATATAAAACTTAGGCCCTCTTTCTGATTTCACGTTAAACTAAATACATTTTAGAATAACCTTTAGCCCAATCTTCAACCAAAATCTTCCCAGTAAAACCAACTATGAGTATTTCCTCAGTGTACCAGTTCACCGTTATCACAGTTATGCAATTTGCGGCTTGACACAACCAAGCCCGATTTTAGCGTAAAATTCCTAGTAATCTGTCGCCATCATTCCAGATCAAGGACATCACACGAAACATTCGGAAGGCTGTGGTGGCCACAACGCTGTCGGAGCTGCGTACGAAAGTGTCAGCGAAATTTCAGCGAGTTCAGCCGGCAATTCACCTGGATTGCGACGGTACCGAGGTCGATGATGAGGAATACTTCAGCACTCTGGAGCCAAATGCCGAATTGATTGCCGTCTTTCCCGGCGAGCAGTGGCGCGATGTGAGTTGTTTCTGCTTTTTATCCGGTTCTCGGCTTAACCCTTTTGCCCTTCAGCCCAGCGACTACAATGCCAATCTGCGTCGCACTTCACTCGATGCCCAGAAGCTGCGGAGTTTGGTAAGCAAACTAAAGCCGAACTACATCAACGATGATGATCTGGACAAGCTGTCCAACATGGATCCCAATTCGTTGGTGGATATCACAGGACGCGAGCCAAAGGACAACGAGTACTCCTCGAGAAGCGATTCTACCCGCATATCCACGGAGTTATCCTGCTAGAGGACTCACCGGACTCCATGGATTTATTTTTCTCATAATCATGGAGAGCATGAGGTCGCTTTTGACAGGTGTATATAGGGAATTTGTATATGTCAAGCCGATGCAAGATGTCGGGTATTTTTGGAAAACGTTTTAATGATGACTGGACTTGAAGCGACCGATTTGGATGGTTTTATCTCTCTATACGTAGATCTTCAAAGTTGTGTATTTTTCGAGCCCACATTGTCGTAGAGTAACTCACCCTGAATGTCTATTATCTACCGCTAATTGTTCCTAGACCAATAGCTGTGTACGAGCCAAAAAACTGTATAGCCTTTAAGGCCAATCTCCCGTCTTCGAAAACCTAGCCCCAACCTCACTCAGTGGACGATCAACGAATTACAGCTACAGCATAGAACCTACCAAAGCCTATATAGACATATATATATATATATATATATATATTTTCAATGGTGAAGTATTGGAAAATGCCTCACACAAGCAGTTTGGGTTATTAGGGAGCAAAACCAATTTATCATAATTGAAACTCAATTAAATCAATTAACAATTGAATAAACGTTCACACTAGGCACACAAAGAGTCCTTTTTACATCTTTTGTATTTAAGCTGCATCAATGAACAAGCACCATTTGCTGCACTATTCAAAGGGTTGTAAACACCCGAATTTAATTCAATTTACATTTACGTTGTGTCCACAGGAATCAATTGAAAATTGTAATTTCTAGCTCAACAAATCAAAAAACAAAACAAAGGAGAACATAAATAAATGGATAAATGTGTGAAAATTACTTTTTATCGAAGCAATAAATTGTCTTTTGTGTGCTGAGTTTAGATACTTTTCCGGTTTGGCTGTGGTCTGTAAACTTTACTTTGATGGATTTTCTTATTGTGTTCAAAAATTAAGTTCTTCGAAAGTAATCTCATATATTTGCCAGCGGTTTTTGTCTGCATTTGGACTTTCATTGCGAGTTTTGATTCTTAAATCTATTTCAATTTGGCATCAACTAAAGTATTATAAATCCGATTCTGTTTTTTTTTTTGGGGCTAAAGACTATGTAATATTGGTGGCATTGAAATTTGTAGGTGCATTTTTAATTAAGCGAAGAGCCCGAGCCCTGCATTGCGAGTCTCTCGGACTGGCCACTTCCCTTTTATTAGTTCACCAGAGCTGCCCAGCAATGCCAGACATTTTAAATTTCAATTTCTTTGGCCAGCTGCAGAAGCAGCCCAGTCTGAGATTGAAACGAGTCCTGAAAGAGAAAAAATAACGATAGTACCGACTATGTGAAACATGCCCTCACCGCCCCAGGCCGTGCGGGTTTTGTTTCCATGTTAAAGTTCTGGACATAAAGCATGTTCCGAAACCCTGCCAGGCGTTGAACTTTAAATGGTAAATCGTAAATGGCACTCATGTGGCGGATAATGAAAATGAGATAGAATGGGATGCTGGACCATCAGAATTTTCGCATTGCAATCATTCCTATTGGAAGCCATAGTTGGACCTTTTACTTATGCCCATTATGTTTAACTCAGAATAGAATTGGGTAAATACGAATAATTCCTGGTCGGGCGACAATGCACGAAAGCTGACAGAAGCGTCGGATGGTTTCACATTGCTGAATCTGAGTACATTGAGAAAAAAACAGTTTGAAATCAATAGATAATTGTGGGAAATGCAAGTTGTGATCTGTTTTCGAATTTCATTATTAAAGCATAAATAAAATAAAAGTGTCTTGTATCCTCCAAAACTTACGATTTTCGATACTCACATAATATTTATTCTTTTAAGACTCTTCTTTAAGTGTACTTATATATTGCGCAGAAAAAAGCTGGATAATTTGACAGATAAAGGTAAAATGTCAGCCATATGCGGAAACATTGGTCAGAGTTGGTCGACCTTGGCTTGCAGATATATGGCAGGTGAGTATTTTTAGCTAACCAACTTATTTCCCATTCGGTTTTCTTTTTTGCTGATATTTGTCCCTTGAAAAGTTCGAATATGCCATTTGGGAGGTGGAAACTAAAACCACAAAAAGAAGAACACTGCTCCGGCTGCCAGTTGCGGCTTACATTAGCAACGATGGCAGATTTATGCGCCAGTTATGCACTTCTTGGTGTTTCTTACAACTTGGCTAAAGCCTTAACAGCTCATTGGATGCTGGGCTGGGAATTGGAAACACCTGAGCTTCCAAGCTTCTGAGCTGCTGCCACGGGAAGTCCTTGCGACTGCGGAAATGTCATTGTTGTTCTGAATCAAACGCATTAAAAATTTATTGAATTTATTTTGATGTGCGGAGGAACTTGGCCGGTATCCTTGGTGGCTGTGCCTGTTGTCTAAGTTGGCTTCTGGCATTGCACTTAAGCTTAGTTTACCAGGCAGGATGGTGAGAAAAAACCTTACTTATGCAAGTCTTACAGTGCCTGACAGATGGTTCCATAAAATGCACTGAGATTGCTAAGCCCTGGCACTCAGCAATGTCAATCAAAAGCAATTAACAGGATTCAAACCATCCAGATGACGAGTGGAGAAGGCTGAAGCGACTCAAGTATATAGGAACAACAACAACTCGTTGAGCAAGAATGCGATTGCTATTGCTAAGTTTCCATTTCATTTTATTCATCGTTATACAATTCGTTCTAGCAACTAAAGCAAATAATATTATGCAGGCGCTTCCAGACGCCTCCACAAAAAAATAAAGAAAATTATGAAAATAATCGAGAGAAGGACGTAAATGCTCATCGACTGGCGCTCCTGGCTACAGTTCCTTCAGAAATGTCCTTCGCGTGCACCAAGGAGCCAAGATGGGGGCGAGAATTTCGGGGAAAATCATAAATGAATAACAATTTCCGAATAACAATATCAAGCGGAGCGAGTCCGGGTAAATTCCATAGGGGTGTGAGTGGGTGGTCAGTAGACGAACTTTTTCTGCTCGCCGTACAGGGATTCGTAGAGCGAGGGAGGCAGGTGCTCGGCCAGGAAGATTTGCAGCTTTTCAGTGGCCGTCACCGGAGTGTAGCGGGCCATGGGGAACGTCCTGGTCACAGCATCGATGAGGACGCGCAGAGTGGGTTGAATGTCCGCCGCCTGGTTTCGTAGAACGAGAAACCGGATTAAACGCTCGTTAGCCGCCGGACACACGTTTCTGTTTTTCATATATTTTTACCTGTCGAGAGTATTTCTCCACCGACGTCATGGCCGCCTCATAGTAATCCTCTCCGTAGGTCTTTTTCTGCTCCGAGGATAGCTGGTTCCACATTTGCTTGGCCTGCGGAGAGGGTAGAAAGAATGGAATATCCAGTCAGGTTAATGCGTTCTCTGCAAACTATTTTATCCTTCCCTTCGCCCGGAGATAGTTATCATATCGTTAAAAGCTAAAAGCATGGCAAGGCTCTTTCAAACACTTAAAAAATTATACTAATTTATAAGGAGAACTGATTTTTAGGAATTTTGAAAAAAATAAATGTATTGATATTTTTAACGATTTTAAATCCCAATCAATTTTTTTTTTAATTTTATCTCAGTGATAGTGATGATAACATTAATTGGTAAATTAATTGCAAAATATATTTTATTCTTATTTACTTTCAGAATTCTGTAGTATTATTGCAACCTTTTTCCTAACTTTTAGAGCTTTTAAATTATTTGCGAAATTTCTCTCTCTGCAAGCTATTAAAAGTGTTCTATTTGGTACAATGCGACTATTAGCTTCTGGTCTCACCTGGTCGCGCAGCTCCGTTTCGTTCAGCCAGCCATTGCCGGGGGAAAACTCTCCGGCAGCAACCACGGACACGTCCACTCCCCGGGTGCGCAGCTCCTGGCGCAGACAGGCGGCAAAGCAGTCCACAGCAGCCTGGGTGGCACATTGGATACCGCGCACTGGCGATGGCACTCGGTTCAGACCAGAGGTGAGGAAGACAACGCGTCCATGGGCCCTACGGACCAGGGGCAGGAAGATTTGGGTGAGGCGGGCAGCACCTGCGAGGATTACGGATTATGTTAAATTTCGTAGGCAGGGCTGCACAAAAAAAAGGAAGCGACAAACACTGGCGCCCCCACTTACCGAGCAGGTTGAGGTCCAAGCTTTTGCGCAGCACGGCAAATGGAATCCACTCGAGCTCGCCCAAAGCTATCCAGTGGGCACAATGCACCACAGACCACAATCCCTCGGCTCCATGCGGCAAGTGCTGCGACACATAGCGGGCAGCTTCCAGTAGCTAAGGGCAAAACGGGTTTTACAAACGGATAAAACTTTGTTGGGCGAAAGCTTTTTGGAGAGAGTGGAGAAAGTGGAGTGTAGACTCACAGTTTTCTCCGAGGTGACGTCCAAGTGCAGGAGCTTCATGCGTCCCGAGGTCTCCTCCTTGAGTATATTGGCCTCGTCCGACTCCTCGATGGGCGTGTTGAAGCCGGCGTAAACGGTGAAGCCCAGATCGTCCAGTTTCTTGGCCAGGTACCAGGCCAGTGGAGCCTCGCACCCGGTAATTAACACGCCCTTGCCCGAAGCGGATACCTGCAGAGTAAAACAAATCAGTCCAATTGGTTATTTCGTGTGTAATAAATTATATTAATAATATTATAATTGATATTTATAAATGCAGAAAGCAAATAAATTGCAATTTTTAATATATGTTTTTTAGATTTAACCAATTAAATTCCTAAACTTCCAAATGATTTTTTCAATATGGCAGCTTGCTAGATATTTTCTTGATGTGTCTGCGATAAAGGTAAATGCCACTAAACTGGGTTGTTCCACTCTTTGGTTAATTAACGTTCAATAACTGTAACGCCAATTAGATGTGAATTCTTTTTGCTTGAGCGTCATTGTATCAAGTTTTCTAAGAATAATTGGGATAGCCAAGTCAGATGCTTGACCTTTGGCCTGCCCAGAAATTACGTCTTTGTGGGCTTTAAGATGACCACTTAAAAGTCGAGTCACAAACTGGGCTTATTCCGACGCCGCAGATGGCAACTTTGTCATCAGCGATTAAAGTACTCTCCCCATGACACCCTGACACCCTGTCACTCCATCAACCCAGCCTGCTCTCGATTTCAGAGAGAAAGTCCTGCCAGGAACGTCCCCATGGATGCACGGATAGGAGCATGAGTGTGTGCGTTCATGTCACAGTTATTTGTCTAAGTTCATCACGGTTTCAGACTGGCCCACACCGATGATGGAAAGCTGAAGTGGGCGAACAGGAAGACGTGTGCTCACTAATACTTCCGCTTTAGACACGTTCCTCCACCTAAAACTCACCCTCCACTTCATTTCCCGTCTACGGGATGCTGCACAGAGAACAACATCGGAATTGATCAGAATTTGTTGATACATATATGTTTTTGTGCGTTGAAGGAATTACAGTTTATTATTTTGAAAACAGTTTACATTTGGTTTGGCAGCAAAACATTGTTAGCATTTTGATATCAATCAGATATATATATATTGAATATGTTTCTTCACAACTGTTTTAAAAACATATTTATGTACAATACATGAACTTTTCCTACACCTAAAATAGCTTAACCACAAATGATTGGATAAAATTGGGTGCTTTCTCCGTGTGTATTATTAGAATGGCGACGCCTTTGGGCCAGCCTCCTTTTGCGGCAACGATAGTGTCATAATTCATCATGCCATTAACCAATATAGTTCGCCTCGACTCAAGAGGCAGTCTGTGGTGTGCGTCAATTGGTTTTGAAGGGGAGTTGGGATGCCGAGGTGGCTGGAAGGCTACTCATTGTTCGGGCTATTAAACCGTTATAAAGTGCTCGTAAAATTTTGAAGAAAAAAAAAAAAAGAAGCGGGCCAAGACGGGTGTATTATTATTGGCCGTGCTGTTGACACCCATTAAGACTGGCCGACATTTTATTGTGGCCATAAGTGTTTGGCTTATCGAAATCTGTTGGCCGTTGTTCGGCGTTAATAAAAACCCAAACACTCGTCTGCCGTGGGAGGAGCGCGCTGGCACTCCTGGTCTGGAAACAACTCCTTCCACCGACCATAAAACTCCACTTCAGCTATGGCTTGTCTCTAAGTTTTCGACAAGTTATGTTCCTTGGGTTTTTGCGCGGATCCACTTTAGATATAGTACTGAGTACTCTGGCCCGCAAACTTTGGGTCAACTTTTGTGCTAAAAATGCATGCAGCATTCTTCTTCCTTAGTTTTTTCTGCTGCCATACCAATTTATTGCGGTTCAGCATAAATTACTTTAAACTTTTCCAAAACTAAAAACGGCAATGACTGAACGGAATTGAGAAATTAAAATGCAGCAAAAAGCTAAAATAATACCAAGATGGGAAAAACCAAGCCACTAAATGTTTAGAGTCTATTAAAGTGTTTTGTTGTGAGGGAAAAACTAGGGTTTGCCATACGCGGTGCACAAGAAAATCGGTGAACTACCCATTGGGTTTCCCGGGATAATTAGGGGGGGAAAACAATCAGGATTTTCATTATAGACTACTGTAAGTAAGCACTCTTCCACTTTTATTAATCTCTGATGTAGTTTGATCTATATAGTTTAATTTCCATTGTCTTAATTTATAGAAATATCAGTTGGAGCACAATTTGAAAATTTCAAAATACCATAAAAGTACTTTATTTCTATATTTTTATTGTTAAATAAATTTGATCAATTTTAAATTAGTGTAAGTAAATAAAATAATGCAACTTGTACGACCTCTTATTTTCCTGGGTGAGGTGTCGCTTTAACAGCTCTTCTTTCCTCCAACAAAAACCCGAAGTCGGGTCAGGAAAAAATGAAACTTTCGACAGTGCAGTGAGTACGTGCAAGGCATGGAACAGCCAACCCCTTGACACCACCTCCTGCCATTTGCCACCTGCCACTTGCCACCTGCCACATGCTACCTTCCTTGCCGCCTCCCGCCCGACATCGCACCTCCGAGCGGACATGTCGGCTTGCGGTTTTTTGTATGGCGTTCCCGAAATAGAACCCAAGTTGCATGCACCCCGAAAATAGCGCACGGAAAATGTTTCGGGAAATAAAGTGGGGTGCATGTCAGACATTCCATTTAACTGAGCACTCGGCTCGGAACGGAAGTGCATGCCGCGCATTGGAAGCGAGTAAGTCAATACGGAGGCATCCTCCTCTAGCTCCTGCCCCTGGTCCGGCTGCGGCGATTTAAATGCATCCTTTATTGCATTTTAATTGCAGGCAACTGGAAGTGCAAGATTTATTCGCTGGCCAGGAGCAGCAGCAGCAACAGCAGCAGCAGCTGCTATCTGCGGTTGCGGGCCCTCAAAAACGGAGCATTTTACGCGCACTTTTAGCCGCAAGTGATAAATGGATGTGGGGCACGCGATCCTGCTGCTTACCGAATGCACCTGCTTGGTTCGGGCTCATTAAGCAGCTTTCGTACACCGGGGCGTATGCGTAATATTTATATAATGCATTATGCTGGTCGCAAAACTTTGCGTCGCGTGGGCGGAAGTTAATGTGTAAACTGCATCAAGTTAGCAGCCAGCAAAGATAGCAAATAACGTAAAATATATGCGAAAGCGGTGAAACTGGAAACGAAACCCATATTGTGTGGGCGAGGTGAAAGTTATAAGTGTAAAATGTAAACAACAATAGGGAGGAGTCCGGCTTACGAACCGGCATGTGCCTTCATTTGCGTGAATAAATTTATGACAACCCACCGCAGTCCGGTGAATGTCCAAGGAATTCGTGCTTGTACGTATATTCCCAGCCCAAGGTATTTTTAGGTTAATGTGTTTGGTAGAAAATACGGAAAATGTTTTTGCGGGAGATAATCTAGTTGAGCTCCATCAAAAGTACATGCATACATAATAAAACTGAAACTAGAGGAGAGTTTCGAACAACAATAAATTCCATTTATACAGGAAGTTAAGTAATAAAGCGATTTTATTATTCCACTTCCTGAGTTAAATAAATAGAGGTAATAAATGAAATGAGAGTAAACAGATTTAATTCGATGCGATTGAACCCGTTCGATTGGGGACATATACATACAAGTACAAAGCTGGGCCAACGTTCGCTTATCTGTACCGACTTTATTATATTATATTTATCTCTCTGTCTCTTTTGGTCCCCGGTTCCGTCCACTGAGGGTCCTGCCATCCTTACAGACACATAAAGCTCTCAAGAAAACGGGATACGCTTGACCGCTCGAGAGGCCCCAAATAAATCTACATAAGCGAAATGGTGCAATTTCGGTGGGGGGAGTCAGAGTTTAAGTGAAAAATGGCAAACAAACCGCATACAAATTGTCCTCGCTGTGTCACCATTTCTCCAGGACCCCATCCTCCACATCCTGTACAACACTAGCAATAAGACCACCACCACCACCGCCACGACCAGAGCACCCACAGGGCTCCTTTGTGAACAAGGTGACGAAATGTGGCCGAATGAGAGAGACCAAGAAATGCGAAACAAAGAGAGGCACGCACACGCATGCACGCATATTAAATCAGTTGCTAAAAATAGACACCAAATAAAAAGCGGCAAAGAGAGCGAATATTGTGGGAGGGGTGGGGCGGGAAAGGGGACCACACAAAAATATAAATTAACTAAAAAATGTGGGAGGGGGTGGGCGTGCTGGTGGGTAAATATATATAAATGACAGCCAAGACAAACGGAATGAAGGGAGGCCAGCGCCAAAAGTCATTGAACGTATTAAGCTGTAATAAATTAATTAACCGGAAAGTTAAAAACCATTTCTGTGTTTTGCTTTCCTGCACACTCACACACTCACACACACACAAGTGGACACACACGCACGTACCCTGGTGGCGTTTGGCGGGCAGGTCCTTTGCCAACTTCACGCCATCCGCAGACGACAACGTCAGCATTAAAGGCTTTTCGCATTGCGCATACCACGCGTTGTACCAAAGGAGACCTAGGCCAATTTGCAGCTTTGTATCTGCGTGTGGATTGCCCATGGAGAGCGAGGGAGATCGCATGAGTGTTCGAGAGTGTGCGGTAGACAACACGCAAAGCTTTGACTTTGTGCCAAGCCAGCCATTATGGCAGCTCAGCCTGTGAGCCATCTCCGTGCGGGTGTGTAAACGAAGGATTAGGTCCTCCAATCCCCTATCCCCCATCCGCCATCCCCACTGCTCGTTCAGTATGGAAATTTAGCTGTATTTAAATTGCATTGTATCCGGTTGAAAAATGATGCCCCTGGCAACGGATGTTAATTAAAATGTAGTGTAACAATACCTAAGTTGGGATGTGTGCCTTAAGAGCGTAAAAACAATCGGAAAACATTCCTAAAGCCATTTCTATGTTGTTTTTAGCAGCAGATACTCCAGAAAATTTTAATCAATATGCGTAATTGCTTTTTTTTATCATGTGAAGCTTTATATTTCCATTATTCTTATTGTCAACCCGTCGTCGTTCAGTAATGTAAATTTTAGATTAATTTTTTGCTAATGACATTTTCATGTCCAATTAGTTTTTGAATTACTGATTACAGCTCTTATAATTAGTTCTATCAATTAGTTGATACATTTGAGAATCCAAATACGTGGATCTGCCAATAGAAAATTGGAGAACAAATCGAAGCAATTGTAAATGTCAAACATGCTGCCCGAGGTCTTTCCTCATATTTTACGGCTTCTGCAGCATTTTGCGACCCCTGACCTTCGGCATTCGATGCATGATGTGCGATGCGCGATGGATGCACGGCTGGCTCGCCAGCAATTGGTTTTTAATTTAACTAAAATGCGCAGCACAGCAGGGTACAAAATGGAGAGGTGGTGAGAGGGATGGGGAAGGGGAAGGGGAACGGGGAGTTGTCAAGGCGATTTAATAGCGTGCAATTCTAAGAAACGCAGTGCGCGTAGCTCAGTCCGAGTCCTGTGTCCCCAAGCCCCACGTCCTTCATTGCCAGCCATTGTCAGGCCGGGCACGCCATTGCCATTTCTGAATGTCCTCAGTTTATTTATGCGCCTGTATGCGTGTGTATGTGTGCGAGCGTGTGAATCAACAGGCCACGCGCGACACCATAAAACCGAAACAGAAACCGAGACCGAGGAGTATATGTATCTGCTAGATCCAAACCGAAGGCGCCAAAGGGAGGGGCGAGGGGGCAGCTCGGCAAATGGGTAAAAACAAGCGAACGAAACTTCGCACATAATGAGTTTTTATGGTCTGTGCATGTGTGTGTGTGAGGGCAAGGAGAGACTGGGCTGGATTTTATGTATCCTTCAGTTTGCCCTGTGCATTGTGCCCCTGGACCTGAGCTTCGGCCGAAGCTCTGTCCCGGCATCAGCATCTCCTAATTGCGAATGCAGCCGCGTTTTTTTCGGTGGGTGCACAACCCACAAATCAGCGTAAAATTTGTCTATGGCTGAAGTTTTATGGAGCTGTAACTGCGACAAAGTATGCTGCAGTCAGAACGCAAGGAAGTTGTCGCTTTAGAGCAAAAAAAAAGAAAAACAGGAGAGAGCTAAGTAGATGGTTTACTGGGTAATAAACAGTAGCAGGCACCAGCACAATGTTATAGATACTGGGAAACTACTGAAAAGTGCCAGCTGCTGCCCACACATAGAGACAAATTTTCAATTTAAGATGCATACAATTTTTAGTACCCAACGTTTTTGTTAATTTTACCAACTTCTTCGTACCAAGTTTCAGTAAATCGTTTTAAGTTTGGTAAGATCTTTGTCAGCAAATATGTTTTCAGATGAAAGTTTTAAAAATCTGTAAACTATATTCTAAACTCTGTAGAATTCCCTTTGAGCTTAAAGCAGTTTATGTTAGTTTAATGCTGAAATTTATTATTATTATGACATAATTCTGTGGAAGTTTTAGACATAACTTCATATATTATGTTTCATTGCCCAGAGATAATCATAAATTTAAACTTGAATTTTTCTTTCCAGACCGTTGATTTGCTTCAGTGCAGCGACTTCCTGGACAACTGCTTACTTCGCCCGGGCCAGGATCATGACTCTAAGGTAACCGAGAACCCAAGTGGATCAACTGCGACATCGCCTGGCTCAGATGACCAAGATGGTCCGAGGCACGGATGCCGGAGTCCGGGGTTCAAAACTTTTGTAGTTGAAAAGTTCAAGTGCGCGAAACCTTAAACTGGTAAATAAGATCCTGCACATTCAGTTACTTTGCGTCGGAACGGGCTGGGACGAGTTGCGGTATGTGGGGTGGGGCCAGAGGGGTGTGGTGCAGTGGGCGTTGGTGATGACGACCAACTGCTCATTAGCGTGGCTCACACGAAGCTATTAATTCAATTATTTACACTGTTTCTGGCAGCTGACAAGCCCCGCACCCATTTCCATCGCCCATCTCGTGTCTTGTTCCGGGAAACTGTAGCTATTGCTGTATCTGTTTCTGTATCTGCCTCGCGGCACTTTCCCCAACGGGGAAAATGCGGTGGATGGGGTCTGCTTTGGCCTGGTCGGGTCGGGCCTGGTCTGGTCTGGTCTGGTCTGGTCTAATTATGCATATTACGATGAATGTAATTCGAATGCTCGAATTCAACCGAAACCAAAATAGTCTGCAGGCTGCACCTAACAGCTGCAATTTAGGCGAAAATAATAACGAATTTGTGCAACACATGGGCTTGGGTGGGGCATGGAGCTGTGGGCGTGGCAGCTGGAATGGTTGACATCGTTGAGCATTTCATTAGCCGCGCATTTACATTTCATTGCACCCAATTTGTGCTGCCGAGTCGCGTCAACAGTGTGTGCGTGCGTGTAATTTAATTCGGCAGCCGTGACATAAAAATGAAATGCACAACGTGATGCGCAAGGATAAACAGTCAGCTAGCCAGGACATGAAGATACAGATACATGCATACTTAGAGATACACCCACATACATGATGGCAAATAACTTTATCTACTCCGCACATGTAAATGGGGAAGCAACAGAAATCGGGTTAATAGTTGAGGCCTGGCCGGGCCGGGCCGAAAAGCTAATCAAAGGCAAGGACATTTCATGTTCTGTTTCCTTTTTCTTATTTCGCCCATTTCGCTGGAGGAGTCCTCAGCCCACAACTCGAAGTCTGTTGCCGTGGCTAAAAATAGGCGCCGAGTAGTAGGTCTGAGTGGCTTCTTTACAAGGCGATGACAAGGCCGATAAGATTATTTTTCAGCAAAAGTCGTGAAATGAACCAGATAAAATGTAATATTTAAAAACTAATTTAAAGAGGTAATTATACTATTAAATATTTTAATAATAAGAAACATCGTATACACGATTGTCATTACGCAAGCCAAAACCCTGTCCTTGGAGAATCCTTGTTAAAACGAGACAGCTGAGACCTGCTACCAGCCAGCCAACTTGCCATTCTTAATGCCACCTCCTGGTAATGCAGCTACTCCGACTGCTGCATCTGCTGCTGTTGATGTTAATTATCCTGCCGTCGTGCTTATTACCGTAATGTCGGGCTGCGCTTCGCATTGAGTAAGCCACAAGCAGCCTGAAATTGCCCGGACAATGTCGCACTCCTGATACGAATACGGACGGATACAGGATGCTGGCTACGTGCTCGGAACTCGGAACTCGGAACTCGGAACTCTGGACTCACTGCGCGTAATTGCCAGGGCAGAAACTGGGCATGTCGACACCCAAGAACGGTTAATTAAAGTGCACGCAAATTCGAATTAACAACCGACTTTGTCGGCGCCACCATCATAAATGTGCATCCAAGCAAATGGTGTGAAATCCAGATACTTGCACCTCTGCTCGATACGATTTCAATGAATTACGTATACGCAACGTGGTAATTTACTCAGTTGGTGGGTGAAGAAAGACCGCTGACAAAGGAAAATAATCGAATTGGCTATACTTCGATTAAGCTTAAATGGGCGAAGGACGATTATATAGAAATGCTAACGGCATTTGGTTCTTGAAATTTCTTAAGCAATGGAACCGCTGAATAAAGTTTATCTTTGCAAATTTACTTTACTATTCAAAGAAGCAGGAAGAAATATAGAAATGTCGGTCTAACTAGTTACCACAATAGCTTAGCAATTTCTGGTTCTGGTCTCAAGTGAATCAAGAGTCAACATTTTTCCTTCTTGCGAATTTATATTCATTACCAAACCCTTTTCTTTCAGCAAGTCTCGCTTGGGTTCCCCCTTACCACCGACCTCCTCCCGTTGGCTGCTTATTTATTTGTTTTCATTTTCATTTTCTCGACTGCCAGGCTGCCAGGCTCTGTAAGCTAAGAAATATCAAGCGAAGGCAAATCCGCAGCCAAATCCACAGTCAAGGGTTTCCTTTTGGTTAAGCATAAGTTGTTGACATGCCCCCTTTGCGCATTCCCTTTTTTAGCCCGGCTCGTTCTTTCGGCCAAGTTGCCCTTGTGGCTGGACTATTTTTAGTGCTACTGATTTGTTTTGCCTACTATTTGAGCTTCTCTGTCGTCACTTGTGGTTTTGGCTTGGCACTTGAAGCGAGCCAAAACGGAAAAAGGAATGTTTGCCCCGCAGACATATCCCAAAGTTATGGTCGCCCGTGGCTCGAAAACCGAAACCATATGGCTTTGGCCAGCCCGATCCTTTTTTGCGGTTGGGCCAGGATTAGACCGTCTGCAAGGGACTGCAACGGGAGGACTCTTTCCCCGACACTTCCCAAGTGACATCCCCGACTCACCTTCACAAAGTGGTAGAACAAAACAGCTCCGACGGTGGCTAGGGCAAACCACACGAAGACTGCAAATGTCGAGATGCTGGAGATGTTGAGTGCGTGGAGCAGGTGCGAGGAGACGATGGCTGCTGCCTGGCAGAAGAGGAAAGGCAGGAGCAGGCGCTCGAAGATGTCCCAGGGAATCTCTGCCGACTTCTGGGGCAGCGCCGATATCGATCCTCGACGCAGTGAGGCCCGTCGCGAAGCACGGCGCTAAAGAAAACAAAAGAAACCATTAGTTGAATAACAGTTTAACCTTAATTATAAACATATAACAGAACAAACAATACAATTTATAATAAAAAGCCATTCAAAATCTCTTAATTTTTAGGCCGATTTGGCTTACGTTCAGGTCGGTTAAATTCATTAAAGCTGAAATTGTATTGTTTATGTGGCACCCCCAAAAGTTTTATGTATTTTTTCCAATTTAAATTCGAAAAAATGCAATTAACCTTTAAAAATATAGAATTCGTTCTATGTTGGAATATATATATATATATGTAAGTACATATATCGAATTAAATGTGCATTTCGTATTTCGATTTATTGTCTGATTTGTTCGCTGGTTTTATAAATAGCCGTAGCAGACTGAATATCTGCGCTGTTGTTTTATCAATCGGGAGATGTTTGTTTTGAAAATATTTTAACAATTGCGGATCGTTTGCTTTGCTGTTTGTATTTTGATCAATAAACAATGTGAATATGCAAATTATTGCATATACCCATTATTTTTGTTCAGACGCCATTTGGCGGAGCAAGTTCAGAAATAGAGATTGAATAAGTTCGAGCATATTTGTATTCAAGTGATTTTATTCTATGGCGTATTTTCTTAGATAAAGTCCAAAAAACTTTTGATCAGAATGCATTCAGTTTTGCAATATTGCTCTCTTTGAAGTGCCCAAATTCATTGGCATTTTTGTTTCCTGCAAATGAATGGAACAATAGATACTCAAATGCTGATGCTATTCATTTGGTTTATTGACATATGGCCTCTCAGCACTTCTCTTTGATTAGTAAAGAAAATCTTTCGACACCCGTCGCTTTGATAGAAGCTTCCCCAACTACTAGAACATTTTCCGTTTTATTTTCTTGAGGCAATATTTCGCACCCGCTGCTCTAAAAAATATTGAACATCAATTGGCAGATATTTGCCAACAATATATCATCGTCATTTCATTAAACCAAACCAATTGCAACCGCAAGATCCTAAACGCTTACACATGCTTGCATTTATCAGACCCCAAACCACACACATTGACATTGACATATAGCAATTACACATGACGTGCACAATACTCTTTGGTAGAATGAATAGAAAACGGCAAGAGAGCCACCGGAAAACCACAACGAAATGGATGGTCGGATGGGGTAGTCGTCTCCCTGGACCGCTGGAACCGGGAAAACCAGAAACACCACCACCTCCGACCGGTCCTTTTGGCCATTGGCCATAAATCAACGACAGTGCGAAATAATCAAATGGTGGCATCTGCATAAATACAGAAGCCAATTGATTTATTCGGCCTGAAAATAAACCAATTCCATTTTGGCTTCTTGGGCTGTATTTTTTCATTTTTTTTCTATTTTTGCATGGCATGGATTGTAAAACTGGCCGATCTATTTATACCACCTCAGGCTGTGTTGAATATATCAAAAGGAAGTCAACTGTGTCACTCGGCTTTGCTTTCGTCATCGGGCGACCTTGCCACCGATTTTGTGATTTAGTTGGCCCAGCGATGTGACTAATGCCACATTCCGAAAGAGTTTTACACAGAGCTCCTCGGAATATGGGCACCCACGATTTCGAACCGATCTATGCGATACATAGGGGCGGGCCTATGCCGGTATAAATTTGTTTATGTGAGTATATTTGACGATTTATGTACTTAATGGGGATGCTCAGCTGCCAAAAAATCGACATCTAGCGAATACTTTTCGGTTTGTTCGGTTCAATTTGGTTTGTCTCCATGCTTATTCGTATTATTAATAAAGATATGGATATGTATTTTTAGAAATGGAATGGAAAATTCTAGCAACGCTTAAATATTTCGAACAAACATCCAAGCGTTTTGGCCAAAGATAAAGATGAATTTTATTTGAGAAATTTTCTATATGGCTAGATTTCGTCAATGGAACTTCCATAATAGTTTTGTCTCAATAACCCATGACTTCTGTTATATAAATTTGATGGCGAACGCCATTTGAGTTGCACTTCTAGAACACGTTGACAAGACTCTTTTTCTAGACCACTTAAGTTCCCATCTTCTGGCTTTTAATTTTTATTTTTATTTTTCATGCCATCTTTAATGCAATTTGTAGTTGCTTATACGTACGTTGACCCACTTGGATCTTAGCCATTAAGTGAATTTTTTTAATTAATTTGGCGGCGTTTTGAACACTGCATGACTTCCTGGCACTCTCTCTCTCTCTTTGTATCTCCCCCTTTATACTTCGCTCTGGTTAACAGAGAAATCCCTTTTTTGCGGCCAAAATGGGCGTGGTAGTTGAAGGGACTGGAATTTGTGTATTGGCATTTCTGGGTTAAACTAACTGGGCTAAGTGCGGGATAGGTATACACAAGCGAAACGAATCGAAACGAAACGAAGTTGCGACAATAAATTTGGCTTTGCCTTTGCCATTGCCTTTGGCTTGGGTAAACACAAAAACATAAGGACACAGATGGCTTTTCACCTGGGGCGACGTTTCACTTACCATATTGTTATCGAAGACCTGCATTTTGGGTGCCGCTTCCGGTGTCGATGTTAAGATTCAAGTAAATGGCTGGCTGCTGGATATTCGGATGGTTCCAACCGACCTTTCGATAATACACTCACTTTCACGCAAAGAGTTCGAGATCAGATCACTCACTTCGGGTATTCGGAATTTTATTTTTGAGTATTTCGGTGCGGTTTTTCGGGGCCCGCTGCCTGGGCGCTCTGAGACACGGCGTGGCACTAAAGCGGTAATAATGCCCCAAAAGATTGCTCGCAAACGCTCGCCGCTCGCAGCAGCGTCGCTGCTGACGGCGCCGCTGGCGTCGGCGTCGGCGTCTGTTGTATTTCAAAATGCTGCAGCGGAATTGTCGTTTTGATTTTTTAAAAATATATCTGAAATATGTGCAGACATGAGTGTGTGCAAACTCAGAGATATAAGCATACAAATAACCAGATACATATTCCGTTATTCGGATAAATAAATATATTTAAATTTGTGTATGTTGTTATTTTTTTCCTAAGCGCTGCCCCACTGACGCCTCGTTTCAGCATTGGTGATTATTTTTCCATAACACAGATGCACAGATACATTTGTTGAGTTTGGGGCTGAAATATATTTCACTTTTCCACATTTGAATATGGCTTTAAAACGAGTCCCTACTTTAAATACGAGTACCCTAGTTTATGCACATAAATATTTATTATCATTTGAACCGCGAGGCTTTGGCTTGGCTTTGGATTTGTTTTTGTTTTTTCGCCTGTCTGACTGTCCGATTGTCCAACCATGTGACGTCACTGTCGTTGTTTACATTTTGTTATTGTTAATTTGCAAATTGCATTTTTACTCTTTATTAAAATGCACTCTTGGCCGATTCACAACTTTTTCATCCGCTTTGTATTTTATATGCTTTCATTTTTGCTGTTTGTGAGCCAATGGGGCAGGGAAATTGGAAAATTGCATAAATAAACCATTGGTTAAGGGTCGGATGCGAGGAGTCGATGATATGGCCATGTGTGGGCAGAAGCCAGTGCCTGAAAAAAAATCATTCAGCTTTAGCCACGAGGGAATGGCGAAATAAAATGCACTAAATGCCCATTTGCAATATCGCACACATCAACAGATAAAAAGTAATAAACCAAAAAATTCTTCGTGTGCAGTTTACGTATAACGGTACAAAATGTATTCGATTCCAAAATGTAATTATAGTGTACAGCTTTCCATTTAAATATATTTATAAACATTGAGTTTTGATAGACAATTTAATTTAGGATATTATTAAGAGTACAACTCGGTGCCTTTTTTTAACCTCTTAAAATTAATCTGCAACATTTTCATTTGTCAATTAATATAAAAGTAAATTCTTTTAAAATTCAGCTCTCTGTGCCTCGGAATATATTTAAAGCCGGCAATTAAATGTTTGAATAGCAAATACTCTAAAAATAATTTAACAATAATTAAACAAAAACTCGAGTTTGCTATAAATTTATGAAATTTCTTAATTTTGAAAAGTACTTTGTTTACTAAATAAGATAGTCTGCCGAAACCTCTGAATACGATCTCTTATAAATTATTTGATTCAAATATTTTCTTTTTTATGTTGATGGTTTATGCATGTTTGTGTCCAACAATATATTATTGTTATGCACAGAATTTGTTGAGTTGCTGTTCTGCACGAATACAGACAGTGCTATAAATTGACGTATATATTGGAGCTTTGTGGACATGGAT
>JAJJHY010010898.1:5897671-6075894 GCA_021224005.1 Drosophila setifemur
AAATACATATGTACACATTTATATATCTTGGTAGTTTTTGTTGTAGTCGCAGTTGTCATTTTGGGCACCACCCGCATCCTCCTTGCACAGTCGCATACATATTTATATATATATATGTATGTATGTATGTATATATATATGTAATATATTTGACTCCCGTACATTACATTTTACATTTATAACCATAATAATTTACAAGTTAAATGGCTTAGATATTATTAGTAGGACTTCCTGTGTGGGTAACCATACATATACATAATACATAAAACACTTTCTAATTAAAGTTAAAAACATCCTCGTTCGTCCAAGCCGCTAACATCTTGGCCGCTCTGTCTCGGTCGCTGTTCGTTCGGTTTTCTTGTGTGTTGTGTTCGGTTTTTGGTCTATTTACATACTGACAATTATTAAATTAGTTAGACTTCGTTATTTCGATCCTTCGTCCTCTTCATCTTCGTCTTTGTTCTATATTTACATTGCATACGACACCGGGCCAATTGGGTGCGTCAAATTGATTAATATGTTTTGCAGACTTTTCTTGACTTTTGGTTAAGGTTAACAAAATAACATGAATAGAAAATCCCTCTCCAAGCTTTGTAGTAATATATTTTGTTTAACGTTTTGCCATGGCTTTAAGAACTAATTTAGTTAAAATACATACATATAAACCTTAGGTTTTGGTTGTGCATTTAAAAATAGTGCAAAAATACATTTGTCAAAAATCTTGGTGCATACTTTGAGGCGGTGCTATATAATCACAACATTTACAATTTAAGTGCATTTGCTTGTTAGTGTTAGTGTGAGCGTGCTTTGGGTGTGCGGGAGGGGGGATGGTGAGTGGGAGTTGGGTGAGGGGCGTGTCTCTGGATAGATTTCACTTAATTAAACATTAGAGTCGAACTCTTCGGCATGTTTGAGTGTTTGAGTTTGTGGAGATTCCGCTCAAAAGTTTCAATTAAGGACGGATTGCTTTTAAGCCTTGATTGAGTGCATGTTAGGGGAATGTATGTACGCATGAGCTTGTAAGAGTGGCTCTAGCCCTGTCGATCCTTTTCCTTAACCTCATCCCCTTCCTTGATTTTTTGCCACTTTTGGTTTGCTACTCTTGCCCTCACATCAACATACATTTCGATTTGCATTAAGGTACTTGTGACTACTTATTTATAGCTCGAAAATATTATTTTGATTCCATTAAAAATTGGCTCTTCCTGATGGGTTTTGGGACCTTTCCCTGTGCGTCCAAAGCTTAACGAGAGTGTGTTTGTGTATGTTGACTTTCGAAATTCGGAGTTTGGTGCCGTGGAAGACTGATCTGCTTGCCCGAAAAACTTAAGACCTCTCATCTCACATCGTCGATCCGAAAGATAGGGAGAAAATTGCCAGCTATGGGTCTCCCTCTGCCATCTGTTCAGAATATCATTTGGTGCTGATTCGTGCAAGTTCTATAACAACGATGTACGTAAAATATAATCACTAATTAGTCAGGCTCTAATACGAATTCAGGTGTCCTGTTTTTGTTTGTTTCAATAGAAATGTTAGGTTAAGTGCCATTGTGGTGCAGTTAAGTGCGTATAATTACTTTTCCATGTTTTTTTTTTGCTTTTTTTTGTTTGGTATAATTAGTTATCACATAAAATGTGCAACAGTGCAAAATTGTTTATGCTAATTGTTTGTAATAACTTGTTCCGCTAATTGTGTGAATTGAATATAATTTATTTGTGTCTGCGCGAGTGTATGTGAGTTGGTATAAGTTTTGGTGAAATTGTAATGAATTGCAGGAATACTTAATTGCGGCAATTATAGTTGAAATTATAATTGATTCATTGATGAAAATAATTAATAGAGTTTAATGTTTAAAATTGTCTTTAAAGGGGGAGAAATGATAGTCGGAATACATAAAATACAACAAAAATGGAAAACCTTTTAGCTTTAACAGATTATTTATGAACTGTGTGAGAAGCAGCTGCCTGAAGCTTTATAAATATTTCAATTTTCCCAATCCCAATTGAATGTTCAATTTTCTGGAAACCTTCAAAACTCTTCACTGGTCGTTTGTCCAATAATCTTTTGAACTTGTTGTCACATTACATGTAAAAACAATTAGCTTTCAGCAATTTGCATACAAAACCCTGCAACAAAGGGAAGAAAGTCATGGTTCTAATTTCGTTTGCCTCAATTGACTGTTTTAGCAACTATTTGGTTTTATTGTGTAACCTTAAATGTTTACCTTTACTCAAGTGTGGTGTATCTGCTAGAGGAATAAAAGTGGCATTGAATCGCACCAGTGGCTCTGGTTGTGTCTGCATTGATTGAGGCTTTTTGTGGCATGCGCCAGAAAAAGCTGGCTCAATTCAATGGCCTACAACACCTGATGCCCCTTGAAGGTCACTTTAAGTCCGAGTTTGATTACTGCGATCTGATTTTAAACTATTGTTGTTCCCAGCTTTGCATGCAGCCTCCAATGCGAAAACAAATTGTTTTTGAACCCAACTTGTAGACAAACTTTTCAATCAATCCAGAGGGGATATCTTAGATGTTACTAAACACGGATCTACATCAAAACACACATTCTTTTATGAATATTTTCTGGTAAATATAAGCGACAGCTAACACTTAAGTGCTCAGCAAAAGCAGGTTCTTAGCATATAACTTGAGATAATGTTCTCTTTATTGGGTCTACTTTTAATTAAACTAACATTTATATATCTTGTACGTGGTAATGCCCACCTAAATATAGTTTAACCTTTTGCGTCGATCGATGTTACTATCGTTGTTTTTGTGTCGACAGGCCATGACTATGATTTTAACATTTTCGAGTCGCAAAAACTTGATGTTTATTTTTTTCTCTCAATGTTCAGGGAATTTGACATTTGTGCTTTGACATATTTTTTCCATATTTGCTTTTCAGATGCAAATGCTATGCTATATTTAGGACAATGTTGGAAAGGTGGTTTCAGACGCCAAGTGAAGAGCTCTATGTGGCCAAAGGACTAAAGCAGAGTGGAGTGGCATGACCCGTCCAGCACTCGAACTAACTTACCAAAAAGGCTTTCAGCAAAGGGATTTCTAGGATAATCTCAAACTTTACGGTTTCAGGTGCACTTGAGCAGTTTGCTTTTTTCTCGTTGAAGGCTAAGCAGTAAGCAGGATGGCTCTTAGTTGTTAACCACAACCAGGAGCAGAATTTCAAACTAAAAAAGGGAAATATAAAACTATACCGGGTCTCGAAATCATACTTAATTTAACGACTGGCATGCACTTGTATATGAACTTACAGTTTCTGTGTGGTAACCAACCATTGCGCTTTTGTTACTGTTGTTGTGAGTGTTGTCTGGTGTCGTTTTGTTGTTTTTTTGTGGAGGGGATTAAAAGAAATCTGAAATCTTGTGAAGAAGTGAAAATCAGAAATGCATGTTTGGGTTTGTTTTCGGTGTATATTAAGTTGTGTATTTGTTTTCCATTTTTTCTTTGTTTTTTTGTGTATTTTTTTGTTTCATTTTCTGCATTATCATAGATCCGTATAATATATAATTAATTATTATAAGTAGTTAAGAAAAATTGTTGTTAAATTAAAACGTGGGGAATTATGCCAAAAATAGACCCTCTACACAAGTCGAAATAGTCTGAGAAAGATAGAGCCAGATACAAAGAGATAAAAAGAAGACAGGCTAAAATTATGTACAGCAAATGCGAATTAACAAAAATGGTATCAGACAAAACCAATTAGAATTGATAGACTATGCCAATCGTGGGCTTTCTTGCGATAAATTGTGCGATTGGCATTTTCGTTATGTCTAGGCCATTTGCCACAGTTAATTATAATCTCCATCTTTCTCTTTGATGTTTTGGATTACTTTTTTTTTGGGTTTTCATTTCTGCAAATATACAAATACAAATAAATACAAGTTTAAGGGGTGTCAAGTGTACTATATATTCTTAAATATATGTGTTTATATTTGTATGTGTGTGTGTGTTAATGTACCTATGGTTGTGTGTATATGTTTATTTTTTTATAACATTCAACAATTGTTTTTTTTTTTTTGTTTTTGTTTTCGTCAGCTTAATTTTCTGTATTTGCTTTTTATTGGGATTCTTCCTCGCTACGTTGCCTTTTATTTTTTCATTAGTTAGTATTCGAAAAATAAATTTAAAACTAAATCCTATGTAATTGTAAAACTAAAACGAGAAAATAAAATCTTTCTTCTTCACACTAATTTAGATAATAATTAGTTTATTTACACATTTTTATTTTATACACAATACTGTTTTGCTGTGACAGCCAACAAGACGCGTAGGCTTAACTAAAATAAAATCAAATTTTAAATAGCCTAAAAATTACATTCTTATACGAACTAAAAACAAAATTAAATGGAAGGGTACTGTAAACATCTTTAAACGATCTTCGTTAGTATTTTGTTCGATTGGAAACTAAAATAAATTTTGTGATTCTTGTAATCTTTTGGTTTTGTTATTTACAATCCAACTTATGTCTGTTCGTTTTGGTTTGTCCTTATAGAAGTTTTGTTTTAAAATTTTATTCATGTTTTGTTTTTAGATTATAGAAAAATAGGCCAAAAATATATGTATATTTGTATGTCTGTGTATGTGCTTTTGTATACCATTAATCGCAATTGTCGCTTGATCAAAAAATGTGATTAAAATTTTCGTTGATTTGTTTTCGGGGTTCGTCATTTTGTTGTTCTTGTTGTTTTGTTGTTTTCTTGTTTTGTTGTTGTTTAGTGCGCATTTGTTCTTGTTGTTTGGATTTAGATTTGTGCATAATTTCAAGGATTACGTTAAATTACTTGCATATATCGTAGTCGTTATTGTAATTATTCTTTACTTAAAGTTACACACACGTTGTCTTGCGTTTAGTATTTTCGTGTGGCATAGAAGTTGTTATTATTAATTTACTTTCATTTATATTTAAAGGTGGGTTATTTTGCAGTTATTTATGTAAATGTTTTACTGAATCAATCAATGAAAAGAAAACACCAAGTTTGTCTCCTATTTATACGTTTCAGTTAATAACGAAGATCGTTGATATAGGAGGGTAGGAGGTTTTGGGATCGATGTGAAATAAAAACTTATTAGTAAACATATATCCAATTATATTTATGTAATTTGTTTGAAATTTTTTATACGTACTGTGTATAAGATATGAAATTTTATTGCTCGCAATTTCATATGTTATTCCATTTGAAATAATTAAACAGCTTAGTTTTTTACATAACACATTTAAAATACGCGAATTATCATCGAGATGTTTTAAATAAAGTTAAAGTAAAATTACAAAATATTTAAGGATAAGTTTATATGACAAAAAATAAATTTTAAAATGCCATTGCATTTAATTTTTTTATATTTTTATGGAACACAGGAAATGCATTTTACGAAAATCTTTTTAGAGGATACTCATTGTAATTGTAAGGTTTAAATTTGGTTTCCTTTGATTTCATTTTTATTTGTTTGCATACACAACCGTTTAAAAATTGTAATTCGTAAATTTCGGCTTAAAAATTTGCTTGATTGTATTTCTTAATTGATTGATTGTGTTGGGAACTAGCCCACTATGCGGGCACAATAATAACAAATGAATTTCATTGATCAGAACGGATATATTTATCGGCATTTTCAATTTTTCCCAATTGAAAAGAAAACGATAAGAGCGAAGAAAACCAAAAACGATTACAAATTAAATAAATGTGGTTTGATTAAAAGGTTTAGATTACTTTCGGTTAGCATTTTTACAAGCTTTTCGTTTATATAAGCTTTCTCGTTTTTATGTATATTTATAAGTCCATTGTTATTTAAATATACTTTAATAATGTAAATAAATTTACTTAACTACAGATAGCTGCCATTTCCGTGAGAACTGTTGTCACGCAAGAACAAAAATCAAAAATCTTTGGTGAATTTGCTAGAGTTCTTTGCGTGAAAATCAATAGGTAATTAAAATTCATATTTACACACATGACGAAAATAAACGCTGGGCAAATTAATTCAACTTAAAATACGCATTTGGAATATAGTTTGGAGTATGAGAGAACTTTGAACTCAAACCATTAAATGCTTAAATCCTCAACTATAGAACTTAAGTGGCTTAATGAAGTCAAGTCTTTTTCTTTATGTAAATGTTTTGCTTCTCTTCTAATTTGTAAATGTTGGTTTTCGTTACTAACTTGATGTTATTGCATTGTATATAAGTATATTATATTGCATTCATTAGCTTGTTCAGTTATCAGCAATAAAACCTAATGCAATATTTCCTTCAATTGTATATTTGTTTGTTATTGGTATATGTATACTATTAATATATATTTAATGTCGGTTTTTTCTGTGTATATGTATATATAACTTTTTATTCTCCTGCCTGCTTGCCATCGTCATCGTCTTGCATTTTATCATTTTCGTTTGCTG
This sequence comes from Drosophila setifemur, assembly GCA_021224005.1. Lineage (NCBI taxonomy): Eukaryota > Metazoa > Arthropoda > Insecta > Diptera > Drosophilidae > Drosophila > Drosophila setifemur. The sequence goes on from JAJJHY010010898.1 coordinate 5,904,089, forward strand.
CTTGCTTCGTTTTGATTTCATTTGGTTTATTTAACATTTAAACTTTAATACACGTATAATTAAATAATGTACACGAAATATATTTCATATAGTAAGATACATTTATATTATTTTTATTTAATATATACTAAAAATAGTTAGGCCCAATTTTGTTTTTCCTCATTATCTGTATCAGGCAAACATATACCAAATGAAAAAAAAAACATCGTCGTTTTAAACACTTTTTTTTGCGGTTGAATTAAAAATTTGCTTTAGTATTTTCTTCTTGGGCTTTCATTGAGTTAATTTTTGTTTTAATAATAATAGTGTAATAATAATCATACCTTTCTTTATGCATATTTGCTGCCTCATTTTGTGTTTAATCATAGCATTCTGTTCTCATACTTGGCAATCCGTTCAGCTTTTTGCAAGCATTAGCTTTGTCCTGTTCGTATTTTTTGTGTTTGTTTTTTTAATTTTTGGATTCTATAGGGATTTTTCTCTCTCGTCATAGGACAGGCGGGTGGTTGGCTTGTCTGTGTTTGTTTGTTTGTTTTGGTAATGTTTAAACTTAATAGGTTTTGCCTGGGACTTATTAAAACTAACTTCGTTTGTAATTATGTTTAGTTGTGTAGTTGTGTTTAGGTGTAGTTGTGTCGAGACTTGTGTGTGAGAGAGTGTGTATGTGTTTGGTGGGTGGTGGGTGGTCTTAACGCCCTCGCGCCCAGCGCAGTAACGCATCCGCTAACACATCCAAGTGAGCTTTTGTCTGAAAGTATCACAAAAAAAAAACAGAAACGATCGTATGTCAGATTTGAATATTGAGTATACGCCGGGTGAGCACAACTTACCGTCTTGTAGAACATGCAGGATCTCCGGTCCTCGTCCTCGCCATCGGGGCAATCGATGAAGCCATCGCACAGCACATGATCGTCTATGCAGCGGTACCTACCCTGCCGGTCGGGAATCGGGCAGGCGAATCGCTCCATGCCATCCATGGCGGTGGGACACTCTGTAAGACACACACAGAAAACAACGCATGAAACACGTGCGACAGTCAGTCAAAAAATTGTTTTTTGCCTGCCCAGGTAACCGGTAGGTAGGAGCCGTAAGAAATCCCAAACTTTCCCCATAAATCGTTTAGTGAAAAACTTTTGCACACGCTAATGTCTGCCATGATTTGCGTCTAAATGTTGCAACTTGCAAAGCGATACCCACCTTCCCCTCTCTCCCTTCTGTTGCGCTGCGCATAAAAGTATGCTATGGATATTTGCTTTCCTTCCAGCCAGGCTGCAGCTGCTCCTGCTCCTGCTCCTGCTCCTGCTGCTTCTTCCACTGGCATTTGTTTGTGTAGCCGCTTAGCAGGTTTTTGCTTTTATAAATAGTTTCACGTTTGCTACTTTACTACTTTCTGCGGCTGATTCTATATGGGGATAGGGGCAAATGCCGGGGAGAGGCGGTGAAAAACAAGGCTTGGCTGGCTGGCTTCGCTTCACTTGCACCGACGCCGCCGCCACCACCAACAACAATTTCAACAACTGAAACACAAACTTTATTTTTTTGCGGCATTTCACTTTGTGCGCTCGCCTCTTCGGCATTCTCCGTTCTCGTTTACTATTTTTTGCCTTCCACCAACAAATACATAAAAATAAATCACTTGTAGGACATGTTGGCGCCTCCGGTTTAGTTCTCCTGCTGCCACATGTGTGTGTTTGCATGTGTGCTGGGATTTGCTGTTCAAGTTGCCCGTATAGGTTTTCCTTTGCCACTTTTCCCCTTCCCCGAATCAACATTTCCGCGTTTCGTTCAGCTCTTGCGAAACTTTTCTGTTCTATTTTTAGCTGCATCCAAAAATTGTTCTCTTCTCAATTATTTCGGGAAATTCGGAGAATATACTCGTATATGGGATAACTCTTGAAATAAAGCTAGCTGGTGTGGTTAATTACGTGTTTCGCACTGACTTTAAAGTTTATTTCACTTCTGCACGCTTCCCTGTTTAGTGAAGAACCTGCTTTTCATTAACGTGACACTTTGGCGCATCTACCTGGATCTGTCTGGGCCGAAAACTAAGTGCTTGCCAGCACCTGTCAGGCGTGCCAGTTCAAGTTGTCAGCCAACTGCATTTTACCTGACACAGCATTAATGCGAGTGTGTGGAAATCGTCGGGGTGCATTTCAGCAATGCGGGAAACTCGACACTCGACTCCACACCTATGCCAATCCCACTCCCACTCCCACACCCAATCCTCTGGAATCTTGTTCGGCTGTCAGCGTGGAATCAATTGATCAGACCTGCCGGTAGCCAGGTGCGCTTCGTTAGGCACATTGTCTGCCCCAAGTTCCAGCCCAACTGCGTGGCGTGCCAAAGAGCCATTTGCATTTTGAAGAGCGCCCACATCTACTCTGGCTATGATGGTTATGATGAAGATTGAGAGCGGTGAATGGTAAATGGTGAATGGTTAACGGGGAATTGGGAATGGTGATGACAATGTCGCCGACGCCGCCGCCGGCGCTTTTGACGATTGCCATTTATCAACATCGTTGGTCGCCGCATAATTGCATCAATGGATACTTGGGCACGATTTGGTCGGGGAGGAAGGTTTTCTGAGGTTTTCTGAGGTTTTCTCAGTCTCTTTTTTTTGTTGTTGTGGGACGCAGTTTTATGCAGATTTACCATTGGCTTGCCGCTTTTGCATACATTACGCATACGCCATGAATGCCATTAGTTTTATTACCAGAAGGAGAGATGAAAAAGACCTGCCGCTTGTTTTGCTTTTTATACTACGCTGTCTGTCGTCAACCCACATTTTGTACTTTGAACTTAATTTCACACACAAATAACTTACAAATTGTTGTAAGTTGAAGGAAATTCGGTCTCGCTAGTTTTCCTTCAGCTCTTTTTTGGGCCAAGTCAGCCAAGGCGGTCGGTTGGTTGGTCGGTCGGTCGGGCGGTCGGTTGGTCGGTCGTTTGCTCTCCGCAAAATAACCACCCACTGAATCCAGCGAATCCAGCGAATCCACAGAACCCACTTGCTCACCCACTCAGTCAGTCAGCTAGCTAGCTGCTGAGGCTATTGAACTTTAAATTGATTTTTGCGCTTGTTTGCTAGTTTTGCTCTTCGCCTTTTACTGGGTAGGTGGTTCGATGTGCAGCTAACTGCTGGGTGGTTCTGGTTTTGAATCTACTTCCACCCCCACCACTGGTGGTGCTTATCGTTGTTGCAATAAATCGAAATAAGCGACGCCACCTACAGTTCTAGTTTTTGGGGCAGGGTGAATGGCACAGTTTCTGATGGACGGGCCAAAATAAGCTGGTATCGCTTGAAGCGAACTGTTATGTATACATATATTTGTATTATGCAACTATAAGCAATCGAACCTTCAAAATGTCGCATTTCAAATGAACCTGCCAGGAATGTTTTTGAAATTAATTTGCGTCAGCAAACATTTATTTTAAATAAATAAAGATTTAAATAAATGCATATAAAGAAGACTCTACTCTAACTAAAAGTTTACCTCTCCCAGTCAAATACAAATTCACAAAAAACATCGCAAATAGCTATAATCACGTGTCAACACATTCCTCTGGCACTCCAAATGGATATTTTGAAACTTCTTATGACGTTCGAGTGCATGTCTCTATGCAAATCACACACACATCGCACACACATCGTTTGAGGCAACTGTACCCAAAGTTTCGACTGCTTCTGCTGATGGCATTCGTGGCTTAAAAGAATCAACGCATGTTGACACTAAGACACCCGGCAGCAACAAAAACGCCAGAGATGGCTAACAAGCCACAAGAACAACAACACGTCGGGTGTCAAAAAATCAAAAGCATTAAAAGGATTTGGCTTCTGCCAAGGCAATGATGTGAGGGTTTGAGGGCTTGAGGGTGGCCCGAGCTCCGAATTCAGCCAAAAAGTGCCAACTGATGCTATTTTTGTCGCACGACAGACGTGGCGTATACGTAATGCAGCAGCTGGAGAGTGGAGAGTGCAGAGTTCGTGGCGAAAAATAAGTCGCAAAAATTTGTAACAAAGTTTGTGTAGTGGGAAAACCTTTTGCTCCCACACATACACGCGCACACTCACTCACACACACACGCATAGAAAATACGAGAATGAGAATAGCAGTTGATGAAAAAGGGGGAGAGCTGCAAGCGCTTGTTGTCTCGTCAGTGTGGCGCCTAAAAGACTGCCAACAATAATAACAAAACCCACGAAAAGAGAGCAAACTGCACGCACACCGATGCACTCCGCTGTGCATCTCTGTGTGTGTGTGTGTGTGTGTGAGGGCGTCAGTGTGCAGGAAGCGCCAGCCAAAGGAAACAGGGCACAACGATTTTGCAGCAATAAATTGATAGTTTTATGTGGCGCACATAAACAGGAGACCAAAGAAGTAGCAGCAAAAATCGAAGGATATAGTTTCGGGCTGGTGGAATCCTGGGACATTAAACTCGAGCTCTTGCACCCACTCACCAAGGAGAGGAGAGAAGATCCCCACCACCCATGCATATTTGAGCCGTAAATAGCCAAAGGCAATGCATAAAACAAAAGGCTGAGCAAATTTATAAATGACAACTACAAAATTGATGGGTTTTTTCTTTTGGCAAATTTCCGTTCCCTCCCAGTTCCGTCCGCTCCATTGTGTTCCCCTCATTGATTCTATTTCCTGGGAACAGGACTTCCGCCATCCTCACAATTTGTCGTGTTGAAAATTTCACTTTTGGACCCAAATTATGCCCGACATTTCTCCGCGCTCTCTCTTTCGTTGAACAGCCAAATATCTAAGGCTGTGCTAGCTGTGTATCTATCACTGTCTGGCCTTCATCAAAAATGTGAACACTGTTTGTCAGGTTTCGGGGCAGAAAATACACGAAAATTCAGGAAAATACAGAAAACTGGACAACAAATTGAGGTGTCCTGTCATAATTTGTACGTCTTTTTCCCTTTTTACGTTGCCGTAATAAGGTTTTGATTAAATTTGATGCTCAAATTTATTCGCCAGTCGCAAAATCTTCCGTTTTACTGTCTATTATTTTAGGACGCTCGTTGGCAAGGGATCGTCTTTCTTTTTCGGCAGGTCTGTGCGTACCCACGTATTGCTCTGGTGTTCATCTCGCTTCAATTAATTTAACATATTTTTTGTCGTTTCTACACACAGCAAAGCACCCACCCACACACACTTTTTCGCACAACAAATGGCCGCAGGTTAGCTTTCCCTTCGCTTTGTTTTCCTTTTTTCTCGCATTGTTTTTTTCGAATGTTTGTAGGGCGCAAAAAAACAAAATAAAATACAGGAACAGGATACAAGATACAGTATACAATATATAGAAAGCAGTAGCGTAAACAGCCGCCAGGTGGTTCCGTTGGTGCTACCTCAAGGCACATTTTGTTTTTGGATCGCATTTATTGTAATTTAATAAGCCCGTCTCTAAGTTCACTTTGGGCCCATTCACCAAAATGTGCTTTGACTACGCAGCCTGCAAGCTAATTGCCGTTTCCGTGCTCAGCCCTCCGCATGTTTAGTACTCGAATTGGAGGAGTTTTCTCACATATTTTCCTGCCGTCAGTTCATATTCATGGCTGATAAATCATATGCCCAAGCACCACCTGCAGGGATCGCCCACACAGCAGCTCGTTTGTCGATTGTGGAGGAGCCGACGACATGGGAAACCTTTTAGAACGCATTCGCCCCGAAAACGCTTCCCACTGAAGTGGTTTGCAATGCTTTCATTTCGGGTACTCGCTACCGCAGGCCTGGGTATCGTGTATCAAACGGTTGACTCATTATCTCACATTTACCGCTTTAATAATTTTGATAAATTTCCTAAGCTCTTGGCACAACGTTTCTCAGCTCATAACTGGTTAATGGAGCGGTAGCGGCCATATGAACACTTAGACACTCCATTTCCCAGGACTGCCCATTATTCCTAGTTTGTATGCAAATGTTTCTCCTTCTCCAACATTCAGTTTTCCCCAGAGCCCGAATTATTTTGCATTTTATGTGCTAGAACATTTAAAATTTTCCATAGCTTGCGCTCACTCTGCGCTGTTTGCATTGAATGCCTCTGGCTGCTCTCTCTCTCGCAATTTCTCTTAGTTTATGGCCCATTTATGTAGTAACTTTTTTTTCTGTTTTGGGGCAAGTCAGCACTTATGGGATTCGTTATTTCATGTGGCATACATATTGCTGATGATGGCAACAGATTTTACTCAAATTAAGCTTAATCATTGTGAACTATTGCAGCCTCTGGCTGAAGACTGGGCACCATGTCAAGTATACGCCCAGTTGGCTGGCAATCGCACTGCTCTTAGGAGTACATCAGAAATGGTTGGTTATTTGAAATAGCAATAGGTTTTATAACAATAGCTAAACACAAATATTAGTTTAAACAGCTATTTGAATAGCATAATTCTCTATGTTATAGGTTTCAGACATTTTTGCATCTCGTTTTTGTTACCAACTTGACGATAAACGCTGGTGATATTTTGTCCCAGTAACTTATGCCTTAATTAACAAATCATCAGCTCATGGAAAGTTCTCTCTGAAGCCGAATCAAAACTTACAACTGGCAGATGGAATTAAGATTGGGTAATCTCACTAAAAGCGTGCCAAATGCCTTTTCAACGGTTGTGTCATTAAAGTTTGGTTTATATATTTTAATTAACTTCTAGCACACAAACACACACACACACACACACAGAGCGAGTGAGAGGAGGAAGTGAGATGATCAGAAAGCGAGAGAGAGAGAGGGGTTTAAGGGCACGGCTGAGGCTCGTCTGCCGAAGAAAGTAAGAAAAGAATAACAATGGCAAAGGAAAAGCAAATGACCAAATATAGCAACAAATAAACGAAGCAACAAACCATCAACAGTTTAATATGCGACGTCTGTTTTCTGAGTCTGTAGGTGAGTGGGGGAGAGAGAGAGAGCGGGAGAAAGTGAAAGAAAGTTGGAAGGAGAGAGAGGAGAGGAGGTAAGGAGGGAAAACTTCTGGGAATTGCTGCTTACACATTTGTAATCTTGTCTTGTCTTCGTTTGCTGTCTCTGCTGCCACTGTTGCCACTTTTTTGGGAGTGCCGGGAGGCGCATTTCTATTTTTAGCCTCCGCCAGGCCACAGTGTGCGTGTGTATCTGTGTAAGGGCGCTGTGGGTGTGTGCCTTCCCCACTGTGAGTGTGGGTGTGTGTGTACATTCGTTACGTTCTTTTCGCTGGTTCCTTTAGTTCGCTTCTTTCGCGTATTCGTTTTTCGCATTTCGTCAAGAGTAATAAAAACTCATATTTCGGTTAGCGCCTTTTTCTCTCTCCCTCTCTCTCTTCCTCTCCCTTTTTCTCTCCCCTTTTTGTTGTCTCCTTCTTACTCCAACTCTTGGCCAAATTAAATGAATTTGTTAACGCGTGCTGGTTACTTTTTTATGCTGCCTTTGGCTTTTGCTTTCACGCATCAAATTGGCCAATTCCCACACCCCGTTTCGCGTTCCCGTTGTCGTCCAAATGCCAATCAATTTTGGCCAGCAAAAGCAATACACAAGGATTCCCAAGGTCCATGCAAAATCGAGGGAAAAGGCCTCGCCGACTAAAACTTCTTAATTGGCAATTAAAAAGTGTTAGAAGCAGATCTGCTGCTTCCACCCCGCCCCCTTCCACCAAAGCGATAAAAAATGGAAGCCATTAAAAGTTTTTCGTCAAAAATGTGACTAAGAATAGAATGCTTCTGAATGCTTCAGGCTCGATTCATAAAGAGAATATTTGAGTCATTACAGTAACACTCATTGCAGGGCTTTTGTTGTCCCTGTAATTAGTGCGAAGAGCTTTTAATCATCAGAAACGTTTAAATGAGAGCACTGGCACACATAACTGGGTTAGGTCAGGGGTTAGCAACAGTTCTAACTTCATATATGTACATACCAACATATGTGATACATTTCATGAGTAGATGCATGTAGTTCCTTGGTTTTTAAATTAATGATGTGCCGAGGGAGAGCGCTTTAATTGTTCATGCCGCGTCGATTGTAAATTGTAATTGTAATTATTTTAATTGCCCCGTTAAAGGTCACACTGGGGGAAAGGGTGTGTCAGTTTCTGTTGTTGTTCTTGTTTTTTGTTTTTTTTTTGTTGCGGCTGTTGCTTTGCGGCTGGAGCAAGTAGGATAAAAAAGCAAAAACAAAAACAAAGCCGCACAAAAGCTGTCCCATCAGCCACAAAAGTGTTGGGGCGAGAGCAAACAAAAGTGCGAACGGTTATTATTTGGGTTTGACGTCAAAGGCCTAAAACGCCAATTACAAAGCACACTCACTTGCTCACACACACACACACTCACACACACACAGACAAGCTAAGGACGCTACGTGCTTGGTCCACACACACACAAACACAACAACACTAGCGGCTCACCAACACACACAATTGGCACACTACAATTTTAATACAGCATACTTTTCGGCTCAGAGGTCTCATGCTGCAAATGACAACAAAGGCGAGAGAAGCGAACAGGACCTCCGCTTGTCCCTTCCCATCCCTCTATCCCCCTCTCACTCTGGCATGCTCTTTCTCTCTCGCTCGGTGACTTTTACTGTCTGTTTTCGCCGTGACCTCGCCCACCTGACCCCTTGAGTCGCCTTTGGCACAGTGGTCGCAGATCTTTTGAAACCGAACCACAATAACTGGGTAAATGCCCCCCGTTCTCGTACACAGAAACAAAATATTGTCCAGTGATTAAACATAATCTTTTGGTAAGGGATTTTAATGATTATTTTAGAACTACGATATTTCTATTGAACAAAATATTACATAACATCTTTTGGTGAACTATCAACAATATTGGATTGAAAAATGTTTTTCCAATAAACAAAGAACATTTTTTCTTAGTGGACCCCTTGGCCTGCTGGGGGCTCGTTAACCGCAATGTTTTTTTGTGGCCGCAGCAACAAATTTTTATGTGTTTACCTTTTATTTTTTGGTCTTTGTTTTGGCTCACGTAGCCGTGCATGTGAGGGGAATCCCGGGCAAGGACGAGGTGTAAGGCTTGACCCCTGGACGCACCTTCAACTCGCTCTCCCAATCTCCGTCTCTCTTGCTTATTTTCTGACCTAAACCAACTGATATTTTAGGCCCGAGTGACATTGGCCGTAGCAGCACTTAGCATTGTAACATTTTATGCCTTCGGAGAAGAAATCTTTGAGAAAGCCGGTCCCGAACTTGCTTTCTAAGGCCATGGAATTCAATACGCAATAAAAATGACTACCCCCCGTTTTATGGGCTTAATTATGAGGATTTCAGCTCGAGTTCGCCGTAATTGAAATGTGAGCTTTCTGCCACTTAAGTTGTCAGTTTGGCAGCATTGCGAAGGGCAATCCAATTGAATTTCATCCGCATCACCATCACTCATCATCAATCTCAATAAATATGGTTAAGAGGAATGTGTAGGACTATTTATAGCCCAAAATCTATGAATATATTTCGAGCTAATGGGGAAGTTTAAGAAATGCCATTTTTATATAGCCATCCGATTTGCATTTAAATTGCATTGCAAGTGTTTGCTCTACGAGCCCAAAATGCAGCCGCCATCGCACAATCAAAATTAACTTGCCTTTGTTGAAGGCGGCCCTTTATTTTAATTTCAACAAAGACTAAACATACACACACACACACACACACACATCCGCAACCACAAACACACTTGCATACATACATATTTGTATTGCTTATAATTGGCGGTGGGTTAAAAATAAAACAGAGTCGCGTTGCGCTGCGTTATTTTTGTATGTGTCGACAACAAAAAATATACAAAATGAAAGAAAGGCAGCAAAAGGCAGGAAAAGCAAGGAGCCAGCGATTTGTATGTAAATCGCATTTAAGCAGCGACAATACGCGCTCACCCACACACACACCACCATTGAGAACTAACACACCCAGGACCAGACCCAGGCCCAGGCACAGGACCAGGCCCAGACCCAGGCCCAGACCCAGACCCGGGCCCAGACCATCGCCTGACTGCTGCCGGAATTCTCACATACATTAGGGCCTTAAAGGGGAAGGTAATCGCGTGCTCCGTGCAGATTAAAATGCGACAAAGCAACACGACCAAAACGAAAAATATTTTAAATAAAAGCGCAGCCAGCAGGAGAACGGCTCTAAAAAAAGGCTGCCTCAGCGCACACAGAAAAGTCGAAAAGCGTCAAACGCGCGGATTTGTATTTTGCATATACACACACACAGAGGTTAAAAGCGATGGATGCCGGATGGGGGGTCTGGAGTTGGCGGGGAGGGCACGCACCAATTAAGTCACGGCAAAATGCGCGACGGAAATGTGGAAGAAACAAAGCTGACTCCCATTTTTGGCCTTTTTTTTCTGGCTACGTCATGCGGCATTCATTTTGCGGTGGCGCAAAGTACTGAAATACAGTCAGGCAAAAGTTTCAAAAAAATAAATATGTGCTTAGCAGCTCACTAGTTATTATTTGCTTTTAAAAGTTAAAAAATATATATATTTTAAGAAGCTTACGTATTCGTATTTACAGAGTCACTCGAACTAATACAAGTATTACAATTTTGTAATTTCATTTGACAAGCAATGTAAACTCAATACCCTTTTTTATATTTTAAAAATATATAAATAATAAAATATTTTTATTTTAAATGGTATCAATATCGAGAAAACAAAACCCACAGAAACTTAGGCTTACGAAACGCACTGTAGGAGGCAACAGAACAGCGGTTGACATCCGCGAAGGCTTAAACCTTCGCTCCCAAACAATGAGAAGGATAAAAGGCCACCTCGTCCCACACTCTTTATCCTCGACGTCGTCGTCATTTCCGCTTAGCTTGACGCCTTGAATAAATGGGTGAGCTTTGCTGGCATTCCTGTTTTTTTTTTGTTATTTGGATCGGTTGTTTTTTAATTTTCCCTGGCTTTGTGGCACCTGTTGAGCGTTGCGGCTGCGGCTTAACCAATTAATATCTAATTAAACCGAAACAAAACCAGCAATTTGGAATATTGGCCAGGGCGTCCCGAAACAGCTTTAAAACCACAATTCCAAATAAACCGGGGGAAAAAAAACGAAAACGAAAAACAAGCGGCAATCATCGCATTTGGGATTTAAGAGATGCAATGAAATCCGCTTAGACCTAATAGTCCGCAATCACGGAGGAAGCGTGTCTAATCGCTGCTGATAGGATAAGCGCCTTATGCAGCAAAGACAACAAAGCGTAATTTCTGGTACAGAACGAATTAGAGAGACCCAGACAGAGGGCGTGGAAAGACCATAGAAAAGGAATTTGATTAGCCACGTAGGGTGAAAGTGCATTGGCTGAATGAAAATGGCTTACATGCGTCAGATTTTGTGATATTATTTCAGATATTTACTACCACTTTTAAATGATTACATGTGCACTAATTGAAGTCAAGGATTTTGCGACCTCATTGAATTTAAAGTAACATCGTACTCGCTTTTGGGAATCCCCTTCAAAACTGAACACTAATTGCTGGCAATGCACTCGTCTGTGAAAACGGAATCGGGCACAACCACTTAACACTTAGCACTAGCACCAGCACCAGCACCAGCACCAGCACCACCACCACCACAACTACTGCCATCCCCCGAACGTTGTTTAACCCATAATTTCACACTCAGGCAATTGCTAATTGACAACCCACTCGCCCAGAAACAACCCCCCCACCCAGCGACCCACCCAGCAACCAATCACCCGCTCACCCACACCCACTCACCCACATAAGCCGATACCGATTTCTCAAGGACGCCTACCTATGACGTCAGCGCCAATCCTCATAGGATTGCCGTCATGGAAATTAACCGAAATTATCTATTCGACGACGGATTCTTGTTCGTTGCCTTTTTTTTTCTTTTTACTTTACAGCTGCAAATTAAATTTCAGAGCCGGGGCTCGTGCAATTTCTTGGGATCCCGGCCAGACCAAAAGCCAGTTGCCTTGGTGCAAATCAAAGTAATTACAGGCGACCGAGCTAGCAAGTGCTGGCCACGCCTTCTGGACTGGGCTGGGCTGGGCTTTATTTTTGTGTGTATACCGCATTTTTTTGTTCTTTATTCGGGGGTATTGGGGGCCCGGCCAGTCGCATTTTATTTATAACCGTAATGGTTATAATTTTGGGGCCTGTGGTTGCTTTAATGATGATTATCCTGGCAGCGAAAGCCTCCGCCGGCATTTGCGTCAGTGTACCGGCGGTTGCACCCGCCTTAACCCTCTAAAGCCCCATGATGGGGCCAAGGCGGCAATCAATGCCGCTCAATAATTTAAATTGCCTTCTTGACTCGGCACGATTGGGTCTGTCTCATGTTATTTATACAAAAGTCTAAATACATTTGGCGTTTATTTCCGGACTTAGTTCCTTTCCCTTTCCCCTACACTCCCGGCCCGCTCTCACTGTTTTCCACTTTTCCCTAATTTTCCGGGGTAAGCATTCCTGTTCGGTACGTGTCCGAAGCATTTGCAAAAACTACTTTTCGCAATTGTTTTCTTGGCATTGGTGGCCATAAAAATTTCATGCAGCCCCCACACTGACTTTGCCAAAACTCATATGGCAAAACAAGTCCTCTTCGGCACAGCCCAACCACCCAAAAAGCTACCCAGCAGGTGCGTCTAACTGGACATAAACATGTGCAAATCAACATAACTCGTGCAAGCCAGGACACCGGGACTCCGGGACTCCAGGACTCTCCAGGAGAGTCTCGCAGCCCACAACTCCCAACTCCTGGCAGCTGGTGATGTGTTTGTTTGTTTACTTTGAAGTTTTTTGCTTTGGCAATTTTTCGCAAATTGCTAACTGGGACAGGAACGAAACCAAACGAATCCTTGGAAGTCCTGGCGGCCACATGGCTCGGACTTTTGCGGTGCCCTGACAACATGTTTTGAACATATCACTTTTCTATATGGAAAATTATTTATAACTTCTGACATTTTTAGTGCTGCGCTGGTTTTGGTAAAATCGAGGTTAGACTCCCAAAAAAGGGAATAAAAAATGGGAGCCGTGCAGCATCAGCATCAGCTCGATTATCGTGACTTCCAGGAAAAGTTGAACTACAGCTTTCCCTGCTTTCCAGAAAAACTTCCTTTCCATTTGCCCTCCAGCCGCCGGGCCTCTTCTCACATTATTAATATTATTTTTGGGAGCTGTCCGATCCTGCTGCTGCTGGGCACGTAGTTCGTTTAGCCCCTGACTTTTCATTAGCACCAAGCCAACGCCTTTGGCCGCTGACAACAAGGTGAACAATGAATATGGAACAATGAAGCAGCCAGGGCCGAGAAAAGTTTCATTAAAATTTTTGCTGCTGCTGCTCCAAAGTTGCACTGTAATTTTCCGTACTCGTTGTAATACCCTGGCAGAGGGTATTATAGTTATGGCCAGGAATTTGCAATACGGCAAACCACCAACAGGGGTCTTAATCTACATCTGGTAATTGCATTTACATTCAAAACTTTTATTATTAAGCAAACTATTAGAAAGAATTATAGTTCTCCGCAAGGGTATTTCCAGCTTCGGCCTCTTATATTCGTTTCTCAAATTGTTCTGCCATATTTGTGGGCAGTCGGAGCAAAAGTAGAAAGTTTCTGCGCAACATCTCCACGAGTGGCTAAAAATAGGCACTGAAATATATGGAGGGGCGGAGGACGTAAGCTGGCATAAAAGTTAGCGGGAAAGTGGGAGTGGATGTGGCCGGAAAAGCGGGCGAAATGGCGCTTAAACTTTTAAGGCAAGTTTATGCCTTGTTTGGGCGCTATGACAATATAACTTTTCCTTTTTTTTTTTTTGTATTTTGTTTGCATGCCACGCAACTTACCTGGCTATGCTATAATTTTTTCTTTTCTCCCAGCGCTTAATGCCTTTATTTATATTTACGACGGAACGAGAGTTTTTATTGTGAAATATGCCCGAGCAGGCTCCCGCCTCCACTACGGGCATACTTGGGGCATAATGAAAAGTTTTGATTATGCTCCAATCCCCCGAAAAGCGAAATCTCCGTCCGGCAGCCGGAGCTACTTAGTTACTTAATTTCCGCGCGACATCCCCGAGCACTTGGCCGGGTCTCGTCCTCCCCGAAGGGGAAAAACAAAAGGTTCAGAGGGGGCGCGACCATGGACGTTGCAACGGGGGCCAAGGGGATGAAGGTGTGCAGCCAAGACGTCGACTGTCAAATGACACAATGCCGTGGGGGAGCGCGACCCCCGTTGACAGTTCCCAGACGGCAGCCACTTAAGTACCAAAGAGTGCGCACCTTTGGCAATATTAATAGGCAGGACGAGCGGGAGCAAGTGCAGCCGGAGCAGACAAGTGCAGTGCAAGACGGTGTCCTGGGCAATGGGGGGCTGCATTCAAAAGGATGCCCTAAACGACAAGGGTGAGCCTGCGAGCCCGGCAACAACCCCAACGCACAACCAAGTGTCCGTTAAACGTAGGCAAAAGCAGGGCTTTTCATTAGCCTGCCAGGCAGCCAGGCAGTCAGGCAGGCAGCCAGATAGACAGTCAGCCTCGTCCCCACTGGCCTCCCCCATTTAATTTCCTGTCCAAACTCAATTTGAACTCTGACCTTAGCTGGCTTTAGATGGCCGCACGCCGTCGCCTGCCTTGGCATATTTTAGAAAACTGTCAAGCGTTGCAAATGGGTAAACAAGATGCTAACCGGACGATATAGGCCAAAGCTTTCCAGGCAGTGACTTAAACTGTGACTGGAAGGGTCACGGGAAATTAGTTGAGGGACTGAAGAGTTTAAAATGGTTCGATCTTCAGCTGGAAGGTTCCTGAACTATATATAGTAAAATTATAATTTTAAAGCTACAACTTTGAAATGATCTTTTATGTAGTTGCTGGTATATCAATAGTTTTTTCCACCTGTTTTTTATTTATTCTGGCATCTTAAAATATGATATATAATTTATAAAAATTCCCTTGAATACCACTATCCAACATAATCAAAATGTATCTTATAGATAGTTTCACTGGATTGTGGCTCAAAAATCACTGCAATGATTGCAAGATACAAATCCAGTGAATGGTTGAGTCAACCCAAAGAGTATTCAAATGTCCCGCGCCCTGTGAATGAACAGAGAGACATGACTACCACCCATACCCCATGACATCCCATCCAAACCCCACAGAACAATGTCCATTCATGGACAGCGTCCGTTTGGTTCCGTTCCGTTCCGGCTGGCTTTTGTTTTGCTGGCATTTGCGGCGGCTTTTGCATTGTGGCCACTGTCACAGCCAGGCCAAGACCCAAGTTCCATTCTACGAACATAGTTATTCCGCCCGGTGCCCCTTCGAGTCCCCAAACCAAACCCAAACCCAAACCCATTCACATTGTCATTCTGTCGTGTTTGTTTATGGCTTACGCAGTGGCTCAAGTGTTTGGGTCTTGTGTTTGCGTTTTGTTTAGTTTTTGATTGGAAAACAATGCCAGCAGAGCGAGCAGAGCCAGCAGTACGTGGGCGTCCAGGCGGGGCATTTGGCTGGGAGACCAGACAGTCCTGGTCCCAGTCTTAGTCCTCGATGCCCCTTTCGAAGTCCATATTGGAGTCCGAATCGTTATCGAATTGGCCACGTCACTGGCGTCCGAATAAATTATTTAGCTAGTGTCGCGCAAATTGAATTATGTAAGTTCACCGGGCATTGGGAGATAACTGTGTGACAGCACTTTACTGGCCTCAATACCCATCCTCCACAGCCTACACTTTTAGATATTATTAACTCACCTAGATGTGAACTATTTTTAGCATATATCTCTTTTGAGACTTGTCACTTTGCCTTGGTTTCGTTTCGGTCAATTAAACAAAAAACTTAGTCACTGTTGGAAACTTCCTAAGTTGATAGCATCTTATGTAGTTTAGGTTGTGAAATTATTTAGACATTCAAAACGAATATGAATAAGTATGGTTACAACTTAAATTCATATGAACATTTAAGGTGTGTTTTTCTCTGTGTCTCTTTTTTATTTGTTGCCTTATTAGAGTACATACAGAGGTCATTTTGCAGCTACTTGAGGCGCGTTGTACAGATAGAAATACAACTACAAACATTGCTCCTGGCGCGATTATAGGAGAATTTGCAAGCCTGAGACCCGATTTGCAATGAGCTCAGCCGCAGACTGAGAAGGCTTTAAAAGTTCACTCCGTTGGACAGACAAAATAACGCCCTGCGAACGATTCAGCAATTCTTTTGTCAACTCACCTGCGAAATGTAAAGCGACAAAGACAGACGATAAATTAAACATGAGAAATCCTCGGCGTGTATTATTCGTGCCTTGGAAATAAATTCAATTTGACATGGTGTGCATCCATTAGCAAAGTTCGTGGCTATATTTGGTCTAAGCACACGACCCGAATTGACAGCCCGAGGTCATATGGCGGAGTCACCTACTGGCATATTAATGCCGAGACCACCGCATACACCTTGTTCGGGGACTGAGATTGAGATATAGATGGAGGCTGAGATAGAGCTCGGCCCGAATATAAATCTTATTTAATTGCAAACCAGCTGTCAATTTCCACTAAAGCCCGATGCCGGTTGGGGGAAATCAGGCGGTGACATAGCCTGACATTTATTCGCCAGGAGCAGTAAGCCGCAGACCGCAAGGCACCGAAGGGCCCTGGACCAGGAGGGAGGACTACAGAAATTGTGGTCTGGATTAGGCTTTGAGCTGGATTTACTCGAGCTGAAAGATCTGGCCAGCTGGTGGGTTCGTTAGAGTATTCTCCCATTTTTTGTTTGCCAACTGCTAAAGGTCAATTTAATTTGCCAGGGTAACTCTTTTGCTCACTACATATGTACATGCAGATATAATTCACTGATTGGAACAATCGCACTGCATCCGTTTCGGATTTTCCCCCGAGTTTTCCCAGACACCTGCGCTGAACGACAGGTATGGCTGAATGTTTGTCCTGGCTCTGTGGCGGGCAACAAGTGTTGGGCTAGAGTTTCCATTTCCCCCATTTTTTGCTGCCACATTTCACCTTGCTGTATCGGAATTTTCCGGCAAGTGTTTGCTTTGCTTCTAGCTCCTCACTTTCAGATGGTAAATATGGCATGGAGGCTACATCTACCAGAGTATATCCAATGAGAATGATTGATTGAGGAAGACGCTCTGTTGGTTAGCGAGTAAGTGGGTGGCGCCAAAAAAAAAGAACCCTCTTTCCTATTTCTTTGAGCTAAAATGTTTATAAATTAAAATCAACAGAAACCCACATAAATATTGCATAATTTGCCTGAAACCAAACCATTTCATTAATACAAGCTGATCAAAATAATGATGAGTAGGCAGATGTTGGATGTTGGTAATTGAGTGCACAGAGAAAAAAATATGAATATCATTATTTCACATCGGTTTGCTATTCGAAGATGTTATGGATCATTGTTTGAATAACCAATCTGATTATTTTACACAACATTTGGAGATACCTTGATTCAATTCCCTACATATTTTTACGAATTTTTAAGATATAAATGTGTTTGTAAGCTTTTATGTATTTTAAGTAAAGAGATTTGGTAATGGTTTTTTTCTCTGGGAAGGGGCTAGATCGATTCGCTGGGAAAAGGTCAGCCCACAGCGGTTGGTTTCTGGAAGAAAGCCCCAGCTCTTCTTCGCTATCCGGAGTCTGAGTTCCAATCCCATTTCCCGGACCCTTTGCCTTGCCCGGCCCCCGCATCGCTTTCTAGTCCGCCGTGCTCCTGCTAAATTATGCATGCAGCTGTGAGAGTACCAGCCTTATTATGCACGACTGCTGCGAGTTGCCGGCCCGGAAGCCTTTAAGTAGGCAGCTCCTCCGCCACCTCCGGCCCCCCGCCCCTCCTAACCCCAATACCCCTGACACGTCCAACACTCCAAGAGCTCTCTGCTTTCTTTGCTCTTTCATATACCATACTAGTATTTTTTATTTTTTCTACTTTTTTAATTTCAGTTTTTAGTTCTGCCAAGCATGACACATGCTGAAGTGAGGCAGCCAGGGCATTAAAGTAGGCTCTGATGCAGCCGGCTTAAATAAGCCATAATTTGCATTAGCATGCCTATGTTCTTGGCCACAGTGCCTCCCAAGTGTATGTACATGCATGCACACAGCCTGCTAATGTCATATTCCTTTCTGCCCATCGCCTGCTCCAGTTTTCACTCACCAGCGTCCGACTAGTGGTCTGTGGATTTTTATTGCGTTTGATTTCCATGACCTGTGACGCACATAGAAACCACCCCAGGACCACCCCGGCCCCCTATATCACTATAACTGGCAGCATATGTCATTCCTGTGTGTGCGCTCTTGAGCTGTCGAGTCTGGCAGCCACATTTTTATCCTCGCAATTGTTTTTGGGTTCTTTTTTTGCGGCAACTTTCCCCTCATCATCCGGCTGGTTCAAGGACACGGATGACTACGTATCTGCGTAGTCCCGAGTCCTCGGAGGTCACACACAACTCTTTTCGGGGGTTTGGAGAGTTTCGGTTTCGGTTCTGTGACGAACGCAATGCCATTTAACACAAAGAAGTGCCAAGAAAATCTAACAACAAAATTCCGATTAAATTTTGTTAAAAATTGGTCAAATAAAGTTTAGCATGGGTAAACAATAGTTATGAAATTAAATAATAACAGAAATAAAGGAACAACAAATTAATTTATTTTATTTTGTTCATTTAATTTTCATACCTAAAAAGTGGAAACTTTTACTATAAAATGGTGGAAATAAATAAATGTATCTTTTTCCCATTTTGAGCCCACGCCAATTTGAATTTCAGTTTCAGATCCGGTGCCTATCATCATTACACATGCGTCACGCTATTGGCGACGTGACGACGAAGTAATTTGAATGCTCAGGTTTTCCAAGCCAATTAAGCACCGCGGATCCATATGCAAATAAATAGTGTATAATTAAATTGGTAGTGGGATGCAAAATTAAAAAAAAACACAAAATTGGATATTTCACAACCCACCACTTTCAATTAAGCTGTCATGTGGCAAGTGTAGTCTTTTGTACTCATTTGATGCAAAGAGCTTATCATAGCTAAATAATTAATTAGTCATATGCAAAGCAGGCTAATTAAAGGAAGCCACTGACTGCTCGACTAATTTCACGCTCACTTTGAGCCAAAACACTGAACACTAGAGCGGCTTGAAGGAATTGAGGAACTGTCGTTGTCATCCCTTTCGCACACGCTCACCGTCCTGCTCTACTCACATATTCTGCAATTCATTCATAAATTCCGCTTCAGCTCACAACTCATTAGGCACGACGACGACGAGATGGCCAAGGAGGAGCCCCACCATCTGACATCCTCCAACCACCCTCACACCACTTCTTCTACCAACTCTTGCCTGTCTGGCCCGCTTTCGTTTCTTTGCCCTCGGTTTTGCCTCTTGATTGCATTGCATCATCTTTTGTGGCTAAGGACTCGCTCTCTCTCTCTCTCTCTCTCCCCCTCTCTCGCTTTCTCTCCCTCTCTCTCCTCTCGGGTAAATATATATCATAAGCAAAAGTCCTTGACGCTTCATTGACTAAAAAATTCTACCAAACACACACACACACACACACACAGGCCGCTCAATTACTCAGCTACATTTATTTGCCGAAGATTTTTACTGGTTTTTTCTTTTCGGATGACTAAGATTGTGTTTGGTGTATATGTATATATATATATATATATATAGAAAGCATGTCTCTCGAGTCTTATTATAGATTTTGGCAAAAATCTTCGAAAAGAGTGGTTCATTATTGCCCCATAGTTGATGTACCCCCGGCTATTTGGCTCTGCTCTGGCTGTTTATTCAGCAGCATGCCACAATCCTTTAGCCACTTTTGGCTAAATTTATATAGTTGAAGTACAGCAAGCGAGGGTGGTGTGTGAAATATCCAGTCCAACTATAATACCCTTGTACCATTCATCCTTAGAATGTGCAAATGTGAATTAAATCTATTTGAAACTTTCCCCCACATCGAATTCATTATAATCATTAATTACTTTTTCCCTCTGCTGCAAGAACTGTGGTTATTTCTTGATTAGTACAAATTAAAATTCACTTCCTTGTGATGAGGGTGTTGGCCAGGATTTGGGGAACTCATCGGTCCACCTCCGCCCTTTGAGTATATCAATCTCGTTCTCTAACCCGCCAGACGCTGGCTTCTGTGACGTAAGAAGAAAGCAAAACTTTGGCTAGCTTTTGGGTTGCTGTCGTCAAACTGGCTGAATGAGCCACCAGGACGCACACAGTCTCACTCTCGCACCAACACGCAGACAATTGGCCTGCTCAATGGTCCTTCCAATCCCCCTCCGAACCATCCTCCTCGCCAAAACCCTCGCTTTCCCTGGTGTCCCTGCTTACGCTAATGTAAATATTTTCGCTCAGCTTCGTCGTCGTCGTGTGCCATAATTATATATGCAGGCAGGCCAGTCGGTGGATGGGTAGGGGCAGGGATCGGGGGAATGTTTTTTGGGGTCTAAGCGCCCGTCTATATGCTGTAAAAATCTCGCTCACTGACTGACTGACTGGGATGCTGTTGCGATGATGTCATTGTTTATTGATTCGTTCGTATACTGAGTGGGCCTGTGTGTGATATTTTCGCTCCGCTGTCCATTTTCAGCACGTTTCTGTTTATTTTTGGTCGGTGCATTAAGTCAAAAGGCTAATTTTCCGGGTCCGGGTCCGGGCCTGGGTCCAGTCCAGTCCGGTCCGGCCCGGCCCGTCCACCTCATTAACAAATTCAGTGTGTGGGCGTGTCCGTGGGGGCGTCGATTGTGCTTCCAGTTAATTTCGTCCAGAGTCCAGAGAGCTTGCAATGCAAAATGGGCTTTGCCCCCTAATTAGCCATGGCCCACGGGATCCACTCACTGGCCTAAAATGCAGCCTTGTTTAACAATGGAGCATGTGCGAGGGGAGGCCAAATTGTTAAGGAAGGGGGCACACATTTTCAAGTCATATTTTAGGCGTCCTTGGCAGGCCAGGCGCCTCCAGAAAATGCCAAAAATCTCCCTCTCCATTGGCATTGATGTGAAAGTTCGAATTCAAATGGTTAGTATATATATCTTTGTAGGTCAAGGGGCAAGTTGCGTACGCAATACAAGTGTCACAAAAATAGAAATGGAAAATCAACGGATTGTGGTAAGTATCTTGGCATATTCTAAAAACCTATTTCCCTATAAGATGTTTTTTTTTTGTTTAAATCATTTTTGGTAAAATGTTATAAGCTGTAGTAAAGACATAATTATCCGATTGATTTGTGAGATTAAAGCTGATCGCAATCCTAGAAATATCAAACAAAGGCTAACCTATTCGAAACGCTTCTTTTGCTTTTCGCCAACCTGTCAGCCCAATTTGTCTGATCTGTGGCTTATTTTTTTGAGAGCATAGAAAATCTGTCATTTGCATGTTCCCACCCGGGGAACCACAGTCAACCGCAGAAGGCAGCTGGAAAACTAGAGAGAACCAGAAGTTGTGGCAGACAACCTGTCGCTGTGGTGGTGCCAGTGGTGAAATTTTCCATCCGCTCGGCTGCAGCCGCCCACGCATGTGACAGGAAAATGGGAAAAGGACCTAAGACGACGCCGAGGGACGGCCATTGACAGCCAGACTGATGGACGCATCTCCGATATCCATTTCCAACTAATTTGCGTAATATTTGACGGGTCGGGAGCAGGAGCAGGAGCAGGAGGAGTGGGAACGGGAACGGGAGCAAGACGAGGGCGAGGACGTCAATGAGGAAGGTCCACGCAAATCGATGATCTTTTCGCCGCCAAGTGGCCAAGTGGCCACTTGAGGACCGGGTGAGCCTCAAATTACAAATTCAATCAACCGCCAGGCTATATGACTGTGCGAGAAGGCGAGCACCAAAGGCGTGCGCACACAGGATATGGGCGTGGGAGCAAGGACTTGTCAAACGGAGGCGTCCTGTCCGGCCGTCCGGCCGTCCGGTCGTCCAGTCCTGCCCTGGCCTGGCCCCCCGGGGTGTTGTTACTAAATTAGTTGGAAACCGGACCAGCAGGATCGTAAATTGTGAACGCGTTTTAATGATGTCAAGTTGTAAACGCAGCCGCAGGTTTCCCGGGAAAATGTGTGACGGACTTCTATTTTTTTCGGGTGTTTCGGGTGTTCATATTTTTCTTTATGTTTTCCCGTTTTTGTTTCTTGTTGTAATTTTCATTATTTTTGTTTATTTTTTTGCAGAAGCAAACTCTTTCGGGACAGTACTAAGTGCTGTGGTGAGTTGAGGGCTCCGGATCCGAAGCGGCACACATGTGGGCGGCTCTCACGGCCCTCGAACACTAGTCGCTTTGCAGCACAAACACTTTCAGATACAATTGGAATTTTTCCAACTATGAACTACGAACTACCAACTACCAGTCGCCGGCCACCGATGAAAGTGTGAAACGACGGGTGGTGTGGCGGTGCGACTACGTCGTCGGTGGTTGACGTTTTCACAGCTGACACTTGATGACGTTACACGGAAATAAACACAAACCCCTACACACCAACAATGTGGGAATTGCGGAGCTGTCGGAGCCAGGAAAATATCCAGAAAAAAAGTAAATTCCAGGAGGGGGAACGCCATAACAATGAGGAAAATTGTGCAAACATGCGCATAAAAAACTCATTGATTGTCTCATATTGAATTTCGCAACATCTCCCGAAAGGCGAACCTTGCCAAATCAGCCAAAGGACATACAGATGAGAAGAACAAAAAAGGAAGAGCCAAAACAAGGACTCTTGGCCAAAAAAGCAGCAGATATTGAACTAATCCAATTAAATTTAATTGGCTCATCAGTTTCGATTCGAAATGAATTAAAAACAAGAAAGGAAGGCTAGCTTCGGTACCCGAAGCTTAGAATACCCTTGCAGGCTAGTTGCTTTTAAACCGTTCAATCGTTTGTATGGCAGCTATAGGATATAGTAATCCGATTTTTGGGTTTTTAAATTTCTAAAAAGGCTTTACTGTCTATGAAAACAGTTTTTATCAAGAATGAATTAATTGTCTTGAAAAACACCAGAATTATGCTTAATGACCCATTTTTTCCCATAGTTCCTATGGCAGCTATAGGATATAGTAGTCCGATTTTAATGAAACTTTTAGGATATGTTAAAATTGCTATTAAATAGAGTTTTCCAAGAAATAAATAAATTATCTTAAAAAATGGGGAAATTTTGGCACTTTTTCCCAATCGTTCCTATGGCAGCTATGTGATGTAGTGTTCCGATTCCGGCCGTTCCGACTTATATACTAACTGCAACAGATTGAAGGGTCGGTGCCAAGTTTCAGCCTGATAGCTTTAAAACTGAGGGACTAGTTTACATAGCAACCGACAGACAGACATACGGACAGACGGACAGACGGACAGACGGACAGACAGACGGACATGGCTAGATCGACTCGGCTGGTGATGCTGATCAAGAATATATATACTTTATAGGGTCGGAAATGTCTCCTTCACTGCGTTGCAAACTTCTGGTCAAAATTATAATACCCTCTGCAAGGGTATAACAATTGAAGTGTAACCAACATAATAACTGGGAATCATGCTGAGAACTAATGAAATGCTCAGCTCGAATTGATAAATGAAATAATTTAAGTTTAAATTGCAATTAATTACCACCTCAAATGGGCAAATCTACCAATAACGTGAGTAGTGCTGTAATAATAGAAATTATTTCCAGAGAAAATTGAACAGAACCGAAATCTCTATTGGAGATAATTCAAAAGGAAAGGACTTCATCCCCATTTATTTTGCTGGCTGTTAGCTCAGGGCCATAACAATGTCGCCATTAAACTTGAAAGTGTTAATTAAAAATTAAAATTGATTGCCAGAGAAGACCACGCCATGCCAGTGCTGAGGACAGAGTCTGGACTCCGGACGGATCTCCGTTGCCAAACTCAACTTTCTCTAAGCGTATTCCGTATTCATGGCGACCATCAAAACTTGTTGTAAAGTAATTTAGCCAGCCAAGTGATTAACAACGGCCGAAGTGGAAGGGGAGCCAAGGACGCACTTCCCACCAGAGACGCGCCATTCCACCCAGCCGCTGCTTCCCATCTCTGGCCCCTTCAACTAATTTACCAAATGCAGTGCCCCAAAAATAAGCGACTGAAAAGTTAGCCAAACTACTGAAAA
Organism: Drosophila setifemur; assembly: GCA_021224005.1. Lineage (NCBI taxonomy): Eukaryota > Metazoa > Arthropoda > Insecta > Diptera > Drosophilidae > Drosophila > Drosophila setifemur. The sequence continues at coordinate 5,928,182 of JAJJHY010010898.1, forward strand.
TAGCCTGCAAAAAGCTGCCAAAAACTTTGCCGTGTTGGCCATTGTTGACAAATGATTTAGTGACAATCTATTAAACGCTGGCTGATTGATGATTGATGAGTCTCCTGGCCGCCCACTAGCCGGCTAAAAGGATTAAATTGCCAGCCAAACTGGTCTTTGAGCCTTCGCCGTCTAACCTACAAGCCAGTGGGAGTCGTAAAATATTTAAGCAACCGGCTCGCTAAGAATAACATGACCCCCCATTGGGAAAAAGGTATATAAATTGGTGTATGAGGCTTATGACTGCCACAAAAAAAAAAAATATATATATATATATGGAAAGGCGCACGGAAATAGAGCGATTACGGATTGTCCTTCGGGACTTGACGTGGTTTTGTGGCTGCGACACCAAACAGAAGTCAAACAAAAAAAATACGACTATATAGCATTCGGGGGTCAATCGCGGGTTCCGCTCCACTCGAATCGAATCGAATCGAATAGAATCGAACAAAATTAACACCAAATGAAACGCGCTGATATTGGAAAGATATTGCCTGTCCAGCGGATAAATATTGCTTTACTTTAGCCCCCAAAAAACACGCATACTCAAAATAACCTTGACTCATTATACCCAAAGTAATTACGATACACTGGGTTGGAGTATAACATTTTGGTGGTAGTTTATAATTACTATTAAAATATTACTCTGTCTAAAAAAAACTAAGAAAATTTTACAAAAGCAATGAAATATAAATGATTCTATTTTATCACCTTGTTTAATATTATTTAAAAAAGCCTTTTTTCTAGTCAAAAATAATATATTTATAAACGGAAATTATTTCATAAGTAATAATTAGTATAAAACGAAGCCCACAAAGAATTAAAAAAATTAAGCAAATAGGTTAAGCCAATCTAGGCTTATAAACCCATTTTCCTTTTACCAACAAGTTTGTGCGTCATGAGTACAACGCAAAAAGTTTAAGACTCTTTTTGAATTCCATAAATATATATGCCATTAGCTGCATTGAAAAATAGTTTCCTTTTTTGAAATCCCTGGACAGGCCCCCCCACCAAAAGTGGCAACAAAAAGTTCTGACCATTGGGAGTTGGAGCGTTAAGTGGAGGTTTGATTGGATCAAATTAATGCCAGACAGTCCACTCCGTTGGCAGGCGGCGGTTAAAGGTTGTGGAGGTGAAGGCAACGAGCCCGATTGGTTTTTCGATTGCGGTCATCGTCGATCCATGGCAACCGGATTGTTTGGTATAGTATTGTATTGATAGTTCTCTATATATATATATATATTGGTAGTATACCCTGGCTACTCACCGATTTGTGGCACATCGTACTGCCTTTGACCGCGGGCGGTGCGCAGCATCAGCTGGCTGGCTATGCTGTGGGACACCGGCGGAGGCGCCGCATATCCAGTGCCATGCGATCCCGCCGATCCTCCTCCGGACCGCTTGTGGCTGGGATCCTTCTTGTCCAGTTTTTCTGCCTGCGACTTCTGTTGCCCATCGCCGGTTTGCGATTGTTTGCTGACTGCGGCAACGGCTGCGGCTGCGGATGCGGATGCACTGCCTCCCAGCTCGTTGGCTGGCTTCTCGTTATCCTTGGAGCCGGAGCGACTGGAAGCCTTGAGACGCTTGCTGCCAGCCGTGGCCTCGGAGTTGGCCGAGAGCGAAAGCTTGCCATTGCGTTGCGGCTTAAAGTGCTGGACAAAGATCTGGCGCTGCATCTGCTTCTCCGCTTCTCCGGGATGGTGGCCAGGGCCCTGGGCTCTTTTTCTGGCCCACTTCTGCTGCATGCGAATGTTGTAGTTGCCGCCAGGATTGTGGGTCTTCGAGGAGTGCACCATTCCCTTGGCTCCCGGGGCATCGCGTTGCTCCTGCTCCTGCTCCTGCTCGAAGAGCTGCTGCAGGGAGTCGGGTGCATTCAGTTCCAGCTGCTCCAGGGTGCGATACGGATTTTCCGGAACGGAATCCTCCTCCAGTCCATGATACTGATAGGCATCCAATTCCCTCAACAGATCCTCCTCGCCCAGGTGCGGTTCCTGTTCCTGTTCGAGCTCCGAGAAGTCATCGAAATCGCCGAAGGAATGCATCGGCTCGTACAGTGCCTCCGCCTGCTCCGCCTCCCTCTCCGACGGCTGAACAACTCTTCCGTAGTATTTTACGGGCCTGTTTTCGAGATCTCTCAGCTGCTCGTAGTCCTCCTCGACGGTGAGTGGAGTGGGCGGCTGCTTCTGGACGTTGCCAAAGATGTAGCCACGCGCCGCCTGCTGGAGCAGGGCCGGGTAATCGCCCATGTCCAGCTCCTCGGTGGGCTGCATCTGTATCCGGCCGGCAATGAACGGATGCCCGCGATGGTTGCCCACCGACTGCTGGGACTGCTGGGGCGGATGCTCCGCCGTTTGCTTGGCGCGAGCCAAGAGCATCAGCCGTTCCCGCTCGAGCTGGGCCATGTCAGCGATCTCCTTGTTCAGCCGCACCGTGGTAGCATCGAAGGCTTGCACAGCGGCAGAGCGATGGCCATGCCCACCGCCACCAGGCGGAGATCCTCCAGGATGCTGCTGGTGCTGTTGCTGCTGAGCAGGAGCCGTTTGCCAGGCCGAGGCCGACGACAACGGACCAATGGGTTGGCTGGGGGCGGGCAGGCCCTGCATCGAGGCCTTGGCCTCGGCCAGGGACCTCTCGCCGTTGGAGTTGCCGTTGCCGCTGAGGTGGAGGGCATAGAGTCCGCCTTGGATCAGCAGGACGCAGAAGAGCGTCTGGGCCAGCGAGAAGAACATTTTGCGTTTGTTGGTCTGACGCAGCTTCTCGATTAAACGGCTTATCTTGGCGGTGGAGTTGGATAAATGGGGGTCGGAGATTGAGAAGAGTGGGTGCAGAGGTGAGGGGTGATGGGGGTTGCGGGCTGTGGGTTGCGGGTTGTGGGCTGTGGGCTCTGGGCTCGAGACCTTTCTTCAGTTAATCGATCCCGGCGAGCTGGGGGCTGGGCTGGGCTTTAATCGCAGCTCTTGTGGGTCTTCAGGCCCCACACCGCTGACCAACACTGGGCCGGCGTGAGCCTGGCATTGCACAACACTGCTTGGTGGCTACGGCTATGGGGTTCTCCAATTTTCCGGCTTTCCGGTTTTCTGGCCGCCTTTCAACGCTTTTCTTTTTTGTGCCTCTTGTCGCCTTTCGTCGCTTTCCCTGCTGCCAAGTTTGTTGGTTGTTGCTGCTGCTGCTGCTGCGAGTTAAGCCGTGAAGTTCTTGCTGCCTTAGACAAAATCAATAATCAATTGTCTACTTTCGCAGCGGAGTTGGGGGGGAGGAAGTTGTGGCTGCTTTTATTATTACCACCGGAGGAGTGTTTTGAACCTTGTTGGCCTTTGTCGAGTGGGGGCTTGCTCGAAGCTCACCAACTCGCAGTATTTCAGTATCCCAAGGGGTAGAGACTAACAACTAGTTGCTGTCTGCCGTCGGCTTTCAGTTGGCAATTCCAGTTTTGGGAACCCTTTTGATTTAGCTTTGGTTTCGGGTTTAATTAGATTGGCTTTTCCGGTCACTATTTAATGAGTTTTGTAAGCTTGAGTGTTTTAGTTTTTCCACGGCACTTGGGTTACCTTCTTTTTATTTTGTTTGAGCTGCTCACTTTCTTTTTGTTTTTTTCTTTTCTTTTGTTTCTTTCGATTTCGTTTACTTTTTTTAAAATGCAAAGAAAATTTATGTTGTATAATTTGTATATATTTTATAAGTAGTTGTAACAATAATTTGTTTGGTTTTTTTTGTTATTATTTAAATATTTCTTTAAGGAACTTTTAGCACTTTTTATTCGTGTTTAGCGCTCTCAGCTTGCGGCACTTTGTTTTCGTTTTTTTTTATGTTTTTCGTATAAATTACTTCGGTTGTATATTAATTAAAATTCACAGTGTTAGCCATCAATTGAGGGGGAAACAATTAACTGGAACTGATTTGGGGAATCGGATTGGATAACTTTTGCACTGCACTAGGATTTTGAAATACATATATTTGTTGGAATATTTTTTCGAAAATATCTCGTTTTCGTATTGTTTGGGGTTTTTATTCTCTCGCTCTTGGGGGAAAACTTTCTTCGGATGAGTGTGTGAGTGGTGTTTTAGTATATTTTTTTTTTGTTCGGAATTGACTTCCTTTATATATTTGACTGGCTCCAAAAAGTGTTCCGCACGTTTGAACCGACGAGCAAGGACTCGTCGTATCGTCTCAGCAGGATTTGCCTGTTTGTCTGCCTTTTGCTTGGCTGCCGCCTGACGCAGTCGCTGCCGGCGTCGCTGCCTCGGCTGGCGTTGCTGCCTCTGCCACTGCTGTTGCCTCTGTTGCTGCCGCCTCTCCTCAAGGCGTTTCGTATTTCAACTGTATGATACTCGCTCACACACACACACACACACACGCACCGGCTACGGTGCCCCTTCCCGTGCCTCGAATTTCACTCCTCCGACGACAACTGGCTGCTGGGTCCTCCACGCTCTCTCTCTCTCTCACACTGTCGCTCGCTCTCACTCGCTCTCTCTCTCTCTCTTTCTCCTGCTTTCTTCTGCTGCTTTCTTCCTCGGCTTCAGCTTCCTCCTGGGCTTCGCTGTCAACTTCAGCGTCGAGCTAGAAACGACAGTCGCGTCTGTTCGCTCAATACTGAGCGGTCCGCTCGCTCAACCACTTGTTTTCAACCTGCTCCGGCTCTGGCTCTAGCTGAAGCTCTGGCTCTGCTCCGCACGGATATCGGACGTTGGATTTCGCTTTTCGGATACGGATGCCTCTCATGTGTAGAGTTTTTCCCGAAGTCCCGCCGCCGAGAGAGAGAGCGTCTGCTCTTGCGCAGGTTGCACCGCTACCGGCATCGCCGACTCCCCAGCTCCCCAGCTCCCAAGCTCCCAAGCTCCAAGCTCAACATGCCCATCTCCCATATGATATGCGGTCGTAGCTATGCGTGGGCTGCTAGAGTCGGAACCACTCGATGTCGAATCTCCACTCTTGGCGGGGTATTTCCCGTATCGAATCGAGTTTTGGTAATCCCATTTACCTGCCATCTGATTATATCGCTTCCTCGTATGCACTTTGCAGGGGTTTAACCCAATAATTGACATTTTGTCACCTTTTGGGGGAAATTCTGTGAGAAGTTACAAGTTGGGCCCGGAGAATGGAACTATGTGCATTAATTAGGTGAGTTTTCGGGACATTTGCACAAGTCATTCGATTTTTTGGGAAGATTATATTATTCTTACAAACAACGGAACTCAAGTTATCTATTAAATCTATCGGGGATAAGTGTATAGCATAGTGCACACATAACAATTTTTTTAAATTAATATATTATATATTAAGCGTTGAACCCGTACATACAATATAGTACCATAACAACTCATATTTCATACATAATTAAGAGCTGAACCTAATGCAAACATAACGAATAATATTTTAAAACAATTTTTTAATCCATTTCAAAGATTATTAAATTGTTAACTAAGAAAGACTATTTTTAAGAAATATAATAAAAAAAAACACTTTTAGCATTATTGCCAATTAAAAAATATGTAAAAAAGCTACCTATATCATATTTGAATATAAATTAGTTAGAACTTGATAATCCATTGTAAAATTGAATTTAAAAATATAAAGAATATAAAATGCATCGGGTATACGTATATTAATAACGATTGATAATAACCTTTTTCAAAACATTAAAAAATCACCCATTTATAGATTATTAATTTTGCAGTTAAATAATATTAAAAAAATACTATTTTAATTAAGTACTATTATCATATTATTAAATTAGTAAAAAGAAGCTTATGTCATATATTAATAGAAACCAGTGCAAAATTCATTATTCATTATAAAAAAATTTTTGAATAAATTCAGAAAATATGTATACTACATATTTGCCTATCCAATTTACTGTGTAATATTAATTGTATTGTTCCATTTCCAAGCTTAGTTTATTTCCCTTTGTTTATTCAAACATCCTCCATGAACTACATACATATCCCTTTTCCCCACTTTATCAGATGGTCCTGCCCCTACAATTCGAGCTACGAACTACGTTCGAATCGGTGCTGCGAAGTTCGAAAAACGATGACGCCCACACATTAGCGACAAATACTGAACATGAACCGAAACCGAATCGGAGAACACAACTCACGCGGCAACAACAAATCTACCCAACAAATGCGAATGAAAACGGGCACATGAGTTGCAAGTCATTAAAGCGGCCGAACCGAACCTGAATCGGAAAAGGGGATAGGAGAAAGGAGAATGGCGGTGCGGAAGGTTCGGGCCAAAGCCAACATGAATGAAGGAGAACCCAGTTGACCACGTTCCGAAGAGAGTCGTCATCGATGCTGCTTGCTTGCAGCCTGCCACTTGCTGTTGCTTTTGCTGTTGTTGCCTGCACGCCTCATGCAGGACCTCGGGTCTGGAGGGCGGTGGCGTGGCAGGCGAGGAGGAGGACGAGGACGAGGACGAGGCTGTTGTCGTCACGATGTCTGTGGCTTTTACGTTTTACGAGCGAGCTATAATATATTCGCTGTGCCATTCCAACGATTTTCGAGCCGAGGTGAAATTGAATCGGGAGCTCTGGCAAAAGACATGTGAATGGGCCGTGGAGAGTTTTTGAATGAACGAGAAGCCGTTTCCTACACGTATTTATAATAGATAACATTTTAAAATATTATATAAGTCGAAGTAATTGATTAACTTTTCTTTAAATTTGTTTAATGAATGTGGTATGAGGTATTGTATATTTGTATAGTAACGATTAATTTGCGTTATTTAAAGAAGCCAAATTGATACCAGCATATAAAAATGCATGTCAATATTTGAAAAATAATATAATATAATATGATATTTTAGAATTTGTAAATGTAATATTATACTTAATTGCTTGGATGTGAACTCGAGTTTAATTAGGCAACTGCCATAGTACAAAATTTGTTTTTTCTAATATACTACAATTAATTTATACCACTTTTAATTTATACAACATTTAACATTTAACTGCATTTATCAGCAAAATCAATTACAATTGTTTTTAGAATTAAAAATAATATAAATTTATTATTCTGTTGCATTTGTTTTTGAAAATATCCCCTCCACAGAATCTCTCCATAGGAAAGCCGGCTTGGACGCTCAATGTGTTGCACCGCTCCGAAGTCTCCAAGCTCGCTGAAAAACTCGACGGGCAACAGCAAACAGCTGAGCCTCTCCCTTCACCCTCGCTGCCTGTGAACGGTCCTACCACAAACCAAATGCACTTGCTGGGCCCCAGCAATGGGGCAGGACCGGGGAGCGCCTGGTGGTTCGGTGGTCCCAAGGGGGAGGCCGACAACAACAGATGATTCCGACCGGCTACGGCGCAGCCGCAGAGCGAAGAGACGACGACTACGTCAACAACAAAAAGTTAAAGCTACGACTTTTCATTCAGGAGACAGCGGCCAGAGTCCTCCCGAAATGTTGGGGAAAGCAGAGCGCGAGCCCTCGCACCAACGCCATGGAAATGGGAAGAGGAAAATGGGCAGGGAAAAGTGGGGAAATCTCCACACCGCCTGGCTGGCGTCGTTTCCCAACGAGGGGTCGCGAAAACCGAGCACCGGAGGACGGAAACGGAATGGGGGCGGGCGTTGGCAGGACGAAGGCGATGGGTGCGCCGCACGACGATGACGCCTACGCAGCTTTGTGACGTAAACAGGCTCACACCATAGTCGACGGCCGACCACCGACAACCGACAATCGACGACCGACCTGCGAACCGAAGCTCCTGGATATAACCAAGTGCGTGCGAGCGAGAGCGCAAGTCGCTGCAGGCTGGCTGGATGGCTGGCCCATTGTTCGTCCTGGCTGGTGGCTTCTTGGACCCGCGATTCATTGGCGATTCCCCTGCAGAACTAGTCGCATGCCCGCATCCGGCTGCTACCTTGTTCCCTTGCAGCAGGATTTGCAAATCAACGGGATCGAAATGCGTCGCCGGAATGGGTCAAATTATCAAAATTTATTTAATTATGTAAATGATTTTATTTTGCTTAATAGAATTTTGCAGTTTTTATTGAAGTATTTAATTGAATTTATTTAATTAACTAAATTGCATTACATTCAAAACACATAATTATTATTTTATTATTTAAAATATTTCTAAATATTCTAAAAAATAAAATTATGGTCTTTATGGTATTACTTTTGATGGCCAAGTGGCAAGCAAAATAATATTTAACCTTAAACCTATGTTCCATGGAAAATAAAAATGTATCTTTTAAAGCAGTAATGTTGAAATTAAATATTTGTTTTTTCGGGATTCGAATTGGATAAGAATATTAAAAGAATTAAAAGCTTTTACAAACTTGTACTAATTGAAAATTTACAAATTAAAATACTGTTTACCTTAAAGGAGAAATTTCATATTCATGAATTACTCAAGTACTCATTTTATATTCATGGTAATAAAAAACTGGCAAATTTACGTTCAACTTTTCGGCTTCCTTATTGCATATTTAGTTTGATCAAATTACTTGCAACCTGTAATCCTCATATTCAGTTTTCCTCATCCGCTTGAATTATGACGCACTTTTCAGTACGGACAGATATCAGTCGAATAACTATCCGCATAAGTATGCTGCAGTTTGGATGGCAAATCCACTAATCGGATGAACGTTGACGGGGAGTGCGCTCTGCTGTTTGTGCTCAAGTTGGCACTCGTGGATGACAACTCCGACTTCCGACCTACGACCTCCGACCTCCAACCTCAAGTTATCCCCCTGCTATGTCCGGCCTCCTCTGGCCGCCGCTGGATTCCCGGCTGTGTTGTTGACATTGAATTCCGTGGGATATGGCCAAAATGCTAAATATAGACAACCGGCAACCAGCAGCGTTGGGTTTCCTTCAATGCTTGGCGCTTTTCATTTTCGTTTTTGCTCCGCCTGTCTTTCAGACTTCGTCCACAGCCAAACAGGAAATTGCATGGAATCTACGAGGCGCTGCCAAAACGCCATCAAAGCCGTTGATTAAAAATTGAACAGCAAAAGCAACAGAAACAGCAACAGAAACAGCAACAGCAAAAGTAACAACAACAAAACGAAGGCAAAAGAAACGGCGGCGCAATAGCAGCAAATAAATAAAAAGACATGGCGCGCTCGTACTTACAGGATATTGGAGTCCTGGCCGAAGAAAATCTCATTGGCAATGGCCGTCGCACAAACAAAATCAAACTTCAAGGGTCACTTCCGCTTCAAATGGCAAATCGGGCTTATTCTGCCACATCGCCTCCGCCCGCCCACGACCCAAGTGCTCCCAGGTCCTTGTAGCGAATCAACCGAAATTAGTTTCACGGCGAGACTTAACAAGCCCCTTGTCTAACGCCGCTCAACTGGAAATATTTACATTTCTGTTGTCTCGGAAATATCACTTTTCGAAAGAATATCTAATCTAGTCAGCCAATAAAATAGATTACGAATAAAGAAGTTCTCCAGAAAGTGACTGAAATTGAACACTCAAGTATCAAAATGGTTGAATGGTTGAATCTATCAAAGGCTGTAAGTTCCAAGAATGATGCTATTGAAAACGCTTCCAGCCCGATTGAGATACTACGAAGATTTGCTTGAATAAGTTCGAGCACAGTGGAAAAATCGTGAAAAAATCTTTGAAATTATTAACAGAAACTAGTTTTTTCAGTGAAAAAAAATTAAAAGGATACTTTACAATATTGCTCGGAGAATTACCTTCACATGGTATGAAAATTATTAATAACTAATTTTAAAGTTTGTTAAATTTAATTCTAATATTGATTGGTTATTAAATGAATTACCCAACAAAATTAAATAAATGCATAATTACTAAAATATTATACACAATAGAATATCCCTCCCCATACGTATCTTTTAGGGGTCTCTTAACTTTTCCAACCTTGAATTGGTTCATTTGGTGTGATGGTGCGCAGCAAAAGTTTTTTGTATTACCTATATATGGATATCTAAAAATAAAAGTTCACCAAATTTTAATGCCAGTTTCAATGTCAACTTTTACGTATTTGGACTGGCTTGCTTAGTGCCTTTTGCTGGCTGTCGTTTGTCACATAAATTAGGGTCTAAATGCAGCGTTTAGCCCGTGTACACAGATTCCCACGACGGCAGTGCAAGGCGGTGCTTTGAGCTGTTTCACCATTTACGACTTGAGAACAGTAATACCAAACTATATAAATATGACGTGACACTGCGTCAGCTATGACGGTTTTGTTGGAACTTAAGACAGGGCACTCGATTGCTCTCCCCAATGACGACCATAATTATGCGAATCAAAACGAAACCGATACGATTAGAGGGGGCTGCAGGGGGTCAAGGGATAAATCGATTTTAATCTTTGAAGTGCAACAAATTGGAAATCAAGCATCGACACGGACACGGATACGTACTTGTAGTTACGCACAAATAATTGTGTACAGCAGTCGATGTCTTGTCGGTAAATCAATAAACAATCTCAATACAAACCGGGACTGTCCCGCCCCCGTCCGAAATGCCACGCCCCCCTGCTGGTGGCGCGTGCGAGTAATCAAAATGACATTTCCTTTGCTTTTGCCACCGCTGTATGACGCCGCAATATACATAGTGTGCCGTAACATAATTTATTCCATTCACTGCCAACCTGTGGTTCCGTACAGAGAGAAAAAAAATGGATATAATTAAATAAGTTTCAGTTCGTTAGCTTGGGATGTTCTCTTTATATTTCCATTCTCTTACATTTTATAAAAATCTCCAAGAATAAAATAATTAGTTTAAATTATTCAATTATTCAAACCAATCATTTTGAAGGGAGTTAACTAAGATAATATCGGGCTTATTAAAAAAAGGTTCCATTTATAAAATTAAAGTTAAATTATTTTGAAACTATTATTAAGAATTATATCTAATTGATCCGAATAGGTGTTTAAGGAATCACAATTTTGATGTCTAAAATTTTTGGTATGGATCGGAAGGAATTTAATAGATAGTACAATTTTAAATGAAATCATGGTTAAATCTTTCTCTCTATGGATTTGTATTTCGTGTGGTATATGGGTGACGTTGACTGCTCGGAGTTTTGGTGGATGGGGGCGTGATGCATTGATTTGTGCAAATCAACAGCCTAATCGCCAACGAGACATTAATTGGATCAACGGCCCCCAGAACGACAACTGCCCCCAAACCGTAACTTAAAAATCAGGCCACAGGCCGTCAATCGCACACCTGCAAAAGCCAATGTAAATTAAAATAATACTGTAAAATATAATTAAGCTTGTGGGAGCTAACTTATGAGATTAATAACCATGACTACACATCAAATGCCCGCTTCTAATTAGATGTAATTACCTTAAATATCAGATGGGTGGGGCGGTTGGCATCGTGTTAAATTTGGCATACAACGGAGTTAAAATCCCGTAAATATACCCCAAACTCCCCATTGGTTCGGCATATTCATTAATTTGCAATTAAGCTTATTTGGGTTTGTCTTATTGCGAAGATTTGTGGTCATGTATTGGCTTAGAGTCACAGATTACCGCAGATATATAGCCATAGAATTTTCTTAATGCGCAAATTCTTATATTTTTGATGAGTTGAATTATTAATTTGGATCAAAATAGAAAACAAACAATGTTTTTAAAATCGGTCATATTAATTTAAATCAGTTTGAGGAAAAGCTCTGCTTTTACTTCACTACTTTAAAGATCACAACAATGTTGAATAAATAATTTAATTTCCGTACAATTCCCAGCTTCAATTCGGAGAATGCAATTTTGCGCAGCGGTCGACAGGAAAAGGGACCGAGACCCAAAAACTACTACTGACAGTTGTTAAAATGCAAGTTGAAGGCAAGGGGAAAATGGGATTGGGGAGGCTTAATCGAATTTCAACTGCAGCTGCTGCTTTGAGAAATCGCCGCAAGGACCCTTATGCAAATTCTCTGCGGCCGATGTGGCTTCCTGAAATGCTTTTCAAATCGAGTCCTGCCTATCACCCACCAGTGTTGTTCTGGTTATATTTTGGTTCTCTTCTCAATATAAAATACTTTTCAATTCCAGCCAACCAAAAAGTATGGTTATTTAATAAATACAAATAAAATAATAAACTTAAATATGAAAAAATATTAGATTAAAATAATTTGAATATACAAAATACATTGTACTTCATATTGCAAAATCTAAACTAAAGTTGGAAAAAGAAGGCCAAACTTGCTGGTAAAAAAATCGTATTCCATTAATACTCGTGGTTAAAAAAAAGACATTGTGCATGAAATAATATTGAAAATTATGTTTTGTATGCTTAGAATTACAACTTATTATATTCAAAATATACTTCGATTGAAGTTCCTTATTGTGTCCATGAATTGCAGATGCCAGCACTGCCTAAAAATCAACCACCCGGACCTCCCCTGAATTTTTCCCCACGTAGCGCATTTCCCCTACCCATTTTCCATTTTTGCAGTTCTTCGACTTTTGGGTTTCCCACGCGACTTAACATCGGGTTTTTCTGTGGCACTTAACGATCCGCAGTGTAACTGTAACATTTCATTACTGCCATTACCAGTTTTCGTTGGTGCTGCTTTACTGTTACTTTTACTTTTACTGTTTTTTCTACTTTTGGTAGTGCTTTTGGTCTGGGCCTGGTCAACTTGCCGCCATTTTGATGAGGATGACGAGTCTGATATTTATTTGTTTGCGTTGTCCTTCGCTTGATTTGTTCCTGATGACGAGAAACAAACTTTGGGAAACTTTTATTCCTGTCTGTGTTTTGTCAAACTCACCTCTGTTAGATCATAAATGTCCAATGTCCTGGAGAACTTTGCGCTCTCCGCTTCGCTTTTGTTCAATTGGCAAAACTCGACAAGGACAAACTTGTAAATTAGCATATTAATCCATTCATGATGATAGTGATGTTGGCGAAGGTGACTTTCATAAATTAGAAGGGAACGCCCACGATCTTGGGCGTAGGGAAACTTGCCCGTTCGAATCAATGGCCAAAAACTAAACGGAAAGCAATTACAGGACTAGCAACTTTGACGGCAGGACAAACAACATAATTCACTTAGACCGGTTAAATGGCAAAAGGACCACCCACACGCCGCACTTTTCGCATCAGAGCACATAGATCATTAGAAGTAAATGTTTACCTTCCGCCACGTAGGCGCTTGTTTGAGCTTCGTTTCCAGTTCGAGTTTGGGTTTTGGGTTCCCCCCGCCGACATTCGAGTCGCATCTCATTAAAGTTTTAATGGTCGCTGATTATACAACTTTCTCCCTCGTTTTCAATGTCAACTTTGTGTATCAATTGCTATTTTAAAGTCAATATTTGGGTCCTGATTTATTGAGAATATTTGCCAATTATTTCTGGCTTTTCCATGTCGTTGCATGTTTCTTATTTAATTTGGATAATTTATGTCTTTGTAAATAATTTGATTAATTTGGCCCCCTTAACTGAGTCTGAATGAATAAATAGTCGTATAACCGACTAATGCTGCAGATTAACCAGATAGCTCAGCCATTTAATGTTGACTTTCCTAAACCAGATATTCGTGAATACGAATATGGTCTTAACGCTTATTGGCAAATGTGTGTGTTCGAGTATTTTTAGAATTTTATTTACTTGCCACTTGAGCTGGGAGGTTGTTGGCTCCACGCATTCCCGCAAAACAAACCCACACCACTTATATATGTTTGTATATATATGAATAGAACATATGTGTGGATGGGAGAACCCAATCCTTTGATCGATTTCATTGGCAAACATTTACCTATTTGCATTGCACGAATGGCTCAGCCGTGGGCAACAGATAGGAGCACTTATTTTTAGAGCGTTTACGAAAATAAATAAATACATATGTACATATATGGGTATAATTTAACGTTTTGGTCGTAATACTGGCTAATTGACAAGTTGAGAACGCACTGACAGGGGATTTAATTAAGTCCAAAACTGTGCTCGAGTGCGTCTTGGACTGGTCTAATCTCGTTAGCTTTAATTAGACTTGTTTATCATACACACGCTCTGATTGCAGGCGACACACAATTCTGGCATCCTTTGTTTCGGTCCCAAGCCCAGGATGATTGTCCTGCGCTCAGCAGGACGCAACACCAAAGCCGTTACTACCGAGGCGCATAATCACAACTAATTGAGAATGTGCCTCCCTGCCTGCATGTGTTCGCTTTGCCCCTGCCCCTGCCTCTCTAACTGCCTCTTCCACTGCCTCTGTCTCTGCCTTTGCTTCTGCCTTTGCTTAGCTCGCCACATGTTTAACACTCGAATTATCTCAAAATTAACTAATCCCAGCCCAAAAGCCGGAAAGCAAGTGGCCGAGCTCTATGTCTCTGTCATTTGCGTACACTGAAGTAAATAGTGTTCCGATTAAGATACATATATATTTGCATCATACATTATAATCTTCAATTTATAATTTATATATTATTATTTAAGACAAAAATATTATTTTAGTTGACAAGGAAATATATATTCATTTATTCTTCTTCATTTAAGATTTTAACTTTTTTTTAAAAATGTGTTCTGTGTGCAGATAATGCATCAGTTGGCATACGCACAAGTAAGAAGGGCAAAAGATGAGCTTGAGCAAGCGGAATGAAGAGTAGTCGACTGGTCTGTCCAGTTAGTACAATCATTAATTATTGCCACGAGTCTGGCAAGACCGGGACTTAACAATACCCGAGGAGAACGCAAAATATTCATACACTCCTGAACACTTCCGCACCTCAATCAACCCAAAGTTTCGCAGCGGGCGTGGTCATTCATTTTCGAGTTAGTGAAACTGGCACGTATTTGTTGCTGCTTTCTATTTAATTTTTTTTTGTTTTTTTTTTTGTGCAATTTATTCCATTTCTGAATTCCCATATAAAGGTAATGAGGGGGCTGAGCAGGCTGAACGTGTGGGAGAGCGTTAAGTGTGTGCTAGAAATGCTTTTTTGAAACTTTCACTGCGGTTTGTCATAATTTGGCCCACACGTTTCAAACATAAATTGCAAATGAGTGTGCCGGCAAAAAAAGGAGATGCACAGTAGAGCAAATCCCTTTTCAATCTATGTTAAATTGATACGTAAATTTATTTCTCTTCTCCAATAAACCGAATCGCAAGGCCACTTTACTTGTTAGTCAATTCCTTTCAATTATATAATGTGTGTTATTTTGCATCGCAAAATCTTACCAAGCCCCTAAATCTGTTCAAGTTCAGATGAGGCAACACAACGCCAGCATAACCGATGACAATTCCCCTTTTAGCATTTTTAGCTGTCCTGCAGTTCGATATGCTTTCCCATGGTGCAAGCCCACCCAAAAATTTTCCGGCTGGATGCTTCAGTTTATCAACTGGCAGGCCAGGTGGAATCGTACGTGCCCACAAGCAAATGCCATAGGAATGGCATTTGGAACCGCAGCAGGAGCACTCAATATAAGCATCAGCTGAGCCAGCTGGCCTCTGATGCAATTTGGTCCGATTAGCAGTTGCAACACCTTACGGAATCTGCCGGAATCCCTGCCTGAGGATATGTAACCGCAGCTGCTCGGTTCGGATTGCATCGTCCAACTGTCAGCTCCAGAATGTGTTGAGATGTATATTTATATACTTTTAGGGGGCGTAAGGCATTATGCGACTCCGCCGGCTGAGGAAATATTATATTATTGAGCCAAATTATGGGCGCAAATAGCCGACCAGCGGCTATTGGCCATAAAGCTGAAATGGGCTTTAAATGAAATTTATTTTATTTATCAGCTGACTCATAAATATGTCAAAGAGAGAGCCGCGACATCCCCCACAACGGAAGTCCTGACAAAGGGTTTTGCTTCGATAGCCCGTTTATTTTTTGGTCTTCCTTTTTGGCAAAAGTCGAGAAATTTCCATTTGTAATACAAGACTTTTCGAGGGCGTTTTGCCAGTCAATGGCACAAATCGAAACCCACCCACCACCCAGCCCCCGAAAGAAATGTGTATGAATGAACCGACTCCCCCGCTTTGCCTGGGCATACGGGTCGTATGTGTAATATATATCTGTGTGAACCCAAAACCAACAAAGAGTTGAGGAAGCTTGCAATAACTGCAAGCTCAATTGATTGAAAAGCAATTTGTCCCGCCCATACACTCGCGGAACACAATATATGTGTGGGCCGCAGCAGAAAATAGGATGCCAGTAAATATTCATAACTACAGGCGATTGCGATTGCGAATGCGATTGCATCAATTCCTTGCTCCCCGCTGGCCTTTTCTTTTCCAGAGTGTTCTTTTTTTCTTTCGATTTCATGTTCCCCCTTCTACTTAGTTTGCTGGCTTTATGCAATTTTCGTAGTTCATTGTGAGCGTGTGACTGACAGCTAATGAGTTACACATCAGGGCACATTGCCGCCAAACTCTGGCGAATGCCAATCTGAATTATTACCGCAAATATGCGTTGGCGATTTCCGCACGCGCTGCAGTTAATCTGAGTGGGTCGGATGTTAGAGTTGGAAATTATACTCATGTTGTCCGGGTTTGGGTTAGCCTTGCCATGGATGGAGCCCTCAGACCACGCGCGCCCAGAAGTAGGCAACGCGTGTGTTTTTCCACTCGCCAGAGCGATAACTAAGAATAGTTTTCGTTTTCTGCGTTTCTTCGGCGAGTCTGTCTGTGTCTGTGTCTGTCTCTGTGTATGTGTCTGTATCTGTGTGTGTGTGTGGCAGTGTGCACAAACATAAATTTCACACTCGCATAAATTCCATTAAGAAAAATCAGCAAAGCGCGACAGGCATACACAATAAGGGGAACGCGACTGGGTGGATGGTGAAAACTAGAAGCAACTAACGCCCACGCTCGCTAGGAATTTCCAAGCTTTTTTCCCACTTTTCTTTTACTATTCTTTTTTTTTTTTTTGAAAAGTGGAGCCGGCGCTGCTGCGTCAACTGTTTCTACCCGAAAGCCAAAGCCATAGCCAGCGCGACACTGTCATAAAATGGAACTTAATGGCGAGCAAGGGAGATAGCGCTAAGAGCCGGGCCGGGGCCAGAGGCATGGAGGGGGATGGCCAGCTCAATAGACTCGTTGGTAGTACTTTTACAAGAATTTTCCCACTACAAATATTTGGAGTATGAAAACAACAGACGGCAACAATAACAACCGCAGAGGACACAGGACGCCCACGCGAAAAATCTCTACGCTGACTGCCAACTAGCAGTGCACATTCCGAGGCCTGCCTTGTGGTGTGTGTGTCTCAATGAATGATTTTTCAAGCCCCAATCGAGTGGGGTGTCCCCACCCCAGTGGAAAAAACCAACAACCATATCCTATACCCAAGGCCATTTTGGGTGAGGGTTGAGTCAGACAATCGTGCGTAGGCTTTTGCCGCCAAAAAATCTGCCGGCAAATGAGTGAGACTCCTCCTCCACTTGCACCCATTTTTCAGAATGAGTGATATTTTCGTGGCCAGAAAAAAAGACGTGACTAAGTCAAAGAATAAACTCTATTATTCGAAAAAAAAAAATAATTTTTATTTCACCATTGTTTGAAATTACCTTACGATTTCCAGGCTTCATTATCGAGTATTCCCAGTAACCGAAATGGTTCCCTCTAATCGCAAACCCACATGTTCCAAAGATATTTATTCTTCCGTGGCACTCCACCCCCAGAGATTATGATGTCAACAATTCAGTTAGCTTGAATGAGAAGACCCGGATAGGTCGTGGGGCAAAGTGTTTAAATAACCCACTTAACAACGATTTCCAGGAAAACACGAACACTTTCATTCATTAGGCATTTATATGATTTCGGATACGCTACTTTTGCTTTGATGACACTCGACTAAATAAGGAGCTGGAATTAAATAAAAACAACTGTTTAAAATTGTGTGTTTCACAAAATTAATGAATGTGATTCAAGAAAAATTAGATATATTGTTTCTAAGACACCATTTGTTTTTTTGTTTCTAATAATTTAGTGTCACATATGCATAGTTTTCTGTTTAACTGATGTAATTTGAGTATGACTTACATAATTATAGTTCTCGGAAAATTGTTGATTGTTTGGACTCCGCTAATTGAAGGTATAACCATGGCGTTCCAGTTAATTGTCTATGTCTTGTTGTGGCAAACAAATATTTATAATTACCACTGACTTGTCGCTGGTTTCATTTGGCCATTTGCATATTTAAGGAGAACAACGTATTTAAATTCATCAAGCTATCTTTAAGCTATATATGTGGATTAAAAATTAACAATTTAATCGAAAATGTAACAACATTTTAATATATTTTATCTGATAAATAAAAATATCTCTAAAATTTAACATAGGAAGAAAAAACGTAAGTTTGTATTATTGAGTACTATTGGGTTAATGTGATACATTTTTTATTGGATATATTATGATGAACATTTTGTGCATATTAAACTTAATCAAAGTTAATTAATTTGATTATTTATATATATATATATGGTGATGGTATTTTGTGCACATTAAACTTAATCAAAGTTCATTAATTTGATTATATTTATATTTTCCTGTCAGATACAAATTTAAAAAAATGCAAATTTTTTCCTAGAGCCTTACCTAGGTACCTGTACTTCAACCTATTTTTGAACTTTTTCTCATAGCCAGATGTAAAAAACTTTTACCTTTTCCATCACTGACTGTCGCCAGGCGGGACGTAAAACTGAACTTTCATAAAGGTGTGCTGATGCGGTATGTACGAGTGATTTTTGAGTCTGCCGTGTTGCCATGCCAAGTTAGCTTTTTTGCTGACTGTACTCGAAAATTTGTGTTCAACTCTTGGATGTCAGCCAGAACTTTTGGCCAGGCATCTCATCTGTGTGCGTGAGTATGTGTGGGCCAACAAAACGTTGACAATGGAGGAGCAGAGGAGCGGAATGTGGCTTCCGTTTGTGCGGAAGTCGTCGCCATCTTCTTGCATTTGGTCATCCTGCGCCCACTCGCTCTACTGCTGCTGCTGCTGTTGGTGCTACTGCTACTGCTACTGCTACTGCTACTGCCTCTGCTCCTGATTCTGTTTCTTCTCCAGATTCAGATTCAAATTCAGTTTAGAGAATCGGAATCGGAATTCAGAGGGGGTTGCAGGGGGTTTCGGCAGAAATTATGGCGGCATTTCCCACAAATCGTGCGTGTAAAGTGATGTCATGGCCTGAACCGAGAACACTAAAATGCATGCGTCAGCACTATTGTCAAATTGCTGCGTGTGATGCAATAGTTGTATCCCACAGATACAGATACAGATACAGATGCAGCTGTAGATACAGAAGTGGTCAAAACTTATTTGCATCTGCTGCAGAACTGATGTCATCTAAAAAAGCGAAAACAGAAAACAGCACGCCGTCTTGATATTTGTCAGTTCTGAAATCATTTTGTCAGCCTTTGTGCATTTGCATATTTCATAAATGATAAATAATCATAAACCGAAACCGAAAACGAAAGCCCAGGGAAAAGCGACAGATGCAGACAGTGCGATGGAGACGGAGATGGAGAAAGTGTGAGGGAGAAAGTGTGAGGGAAAGCAACAGTCGCCGCCGCCATCGTTTACCATTCTCATTGCAATAAACTTGAGCACTTTGTGCCGTCTTGTCATGAATATTTGAACAACGCAAAACGGCGACGTTTTCTTCAACATCCCCATCCCCGTCCCCATCCTCATCCCGTATCCTGGCCGATTCCCACCTTGGCCGTGTTATTTTTTGTCAACAACCTGCGTTGCCTGTTGTTATTGTCATTTTGGTTCTTTTTTTTGCGTTGTTGTTTATGCGTTCCCCCTTGGCTATTTATAATTTAGCAGAAAAAGCATTTTCGGTAATTAATTTTGTCAATTAAATTTGGTGAAACAATTTAAATGTCCCATTTTTTTGGTGGACTTGCAACGCTATCCTGGGGTTTCATTATGAAAATTCCAATCACTGCTCGAGGGAAAACTCCAACGTTTCACACCAACGCCCCATGTGGTGCTCTTAAGTATAAGAAATATTTAAGTACCACATAGACAGGAATTCAGATGCAATATACACTTGACTTGGCAACATCCACCGCCCCCGCCATGTTTCCTTCAATATCATACAGCAGAAGTCAAAAGGCATATTGAGTTTTCCATTAGCATGAAAAGCTTTCTCGAAAACAAGGCAAAACACGTGGGAACTGCCATTTCTACATTTTTTTTGTCGGTTTCCTCTACGTTTATGATTTTTTATGTTTGTTTGAGGTGTTGGCGTGGCATATAAGCAATGTTATGTTAGGCAAAAAGAAAAGGCGACCGAAACATCGACTGTTTGCATTTCTCCTTTAAATACGCAAATATTGATACATGTTTATACAAATAAATATTCGCATACGCACATTTTGCTTGACGTTCTGTTTATTGAACCAAATAAAAAGGTTGCCAAGTCGGAGCAGCCTCTGCACCAGGAGCAGGCACAGGAGCAGGGGCAGGAGCAGGGGCAGGGGCAGCCACAAAGCGAAAGCAACAATCTTGTGTCCCACATGTCGTATGGAATTTTGGGACAAACTCAATTAGCAAGTGCCAAAGAGGGCCACCGAACTTTCTTTGGCCCCACAAACAGAAGTTGTCAAAGTTATTTCATCGCTTGGCCGACGAAATTAATTTAATAGAAGCATCGAGCTGAGGGACGAGAGCAGATGTGAATAACCTGGAAATGATCTACTTGGTGGAAAGTTTTAGCTCCTTTCCCAGTTGGCATTTTTTTCGCTCGAATTTGATTCGGTCCATAAACATTTTTAAGGCAACCAAATCCCAACATTTACGCTTTTTTATACGCCCTGAATATTTGCACAGAAAAAAAACTGGGAATTGTTTTTCCAATTTTTTCTTGTTTATTATCAAAATAATCGTAGCCCATATCAATATAATAAAAAAAAAAACTATCAAAAGTGTTGATGGTTTGAATATATAATTGTAAGATATATAAAATTAATTGTTAGGTGGTACATTTTTTTTTCGTTTTCTGTGCCTGTGCAGGAGCGTTTCGTTGGCGATTTAATGGTTATACCATCATCGTTATCATTTGCAACGTCATCGCCATAGCTCTCATCTCGTCAGCGGGGGTAGCGAAGCGTGCTGCAGGCATCGCACTTTTTCGTCTGCTTTCCACTAATTAAATGCGCTTTCTCCGGGACCGCGGGTTATATTTGATGTTGCGGGCTCCACCTCCTCTTTTTTTCGCTGATGCTGGAATGGAATGCTTCCCGGGGCTGGGGCCATAAATCAACGCTATTAAATCAAAGCGCGAAACCAAACTGACATGCATTACGTATTTATATCTGAGCGCTGGAAGGCTGAAAAGCGGCCCGACAAGGGGCATGCAGTATGCAAAAACATTTAGATATTTATGTATATGCGCCACCATACTACACACGATTCCGTGCGAGTGCGTATACTTATTTTTCAAAAAAAAAATATAACATACATATATGCTCTTGTGTCCTTTAGGGGCTTTCGCTGGTATGATATGGAATGTTGTATTATGGCTGACTGTTTTTATGAGTTTCGCGATGGGACGACGGCTTTAAAAAGTCATAAATGCTGCCAAAAGGACTACATTTGCCGATAAATGTTTAGGGCAAAGGTGTTGGTGTTGCCCTCCGTCAATGGGTTAAATGTCTGCGACACGTTTATCCCAGCCGTACTGGTCCAATCCCAACCATCGAAGCCCTCCTCCCATCACTTTTACTCTCACCTTGTCTAAGAGTTCGCATCGCTACGCGCTGATGCACATCGTCAATTTTTAACGAGCATGTTTTACGTGACCTCCATCGCCGGACCGCCCACGTTGCGGGTTTTGCGTCGCCCCACCCAGCTTCCTCCCTGTGACGTCATTGGAGCGTGGGATATGGATATAGGGATATGGAAATGCCGCACAGCAAATATCACATCAATAGATATGCTCTGAGGTTTATGCCACCAACCTCCCTCCATCTATGGCTCCCTTTTAAACAGGCACAGAGAAAACCAGAAAGGAAGGCCCGATGCCTAGAAAACCCTTGCAGACCGGTTGTATGGCAGCTATCGGATATAGTGGTTACATTTGTATAAAAGTTTACCCAAGTATTTGTCCAAGAATATAAGTTCCGATTTATATACTACCTGCAATAGAAAAAGGGTCTGAGTCTGAGATTATAATTGATGCATCAACCGATAAAAAAAACATTTGATATAAAATATAAAAATTATGACTGATTTTTCCCGGTGTACAAAAGCTATTACAAAAAATGGTTTACTCTGCTCGACCCGTAACCCGTGGTACATAAACCATTGGCTCATCATTTCAAGAACACCGCCGATAATGCGATTCCTATGTTGCAAATGTAAAAAAATATTTTTTTAAATAAAGGGCGTCCAACAAAATTGTAGCAAAATATACGAGATTTCCTTTTCAAATATTAACAATGAGTCGGTTGATAGCGACAACTTTTAATTATAAATTATTTAAGTGAAACGTCAGATCAGAATTTTCAATTAACTAAACAGAAGAAAAAATCATCCTTGGAATATTATCAGCTTACTAGTTTTGACACTTTGATATTTGGCTTTCTGTCTTTTGAAGCAGAAAGTGCATTGTGCATGGAACCGTCTGTTGATCTTTATAGTGAAGTTTCTATAATCTACCCGTGGTTAGAAATTAAAAAAAAAAACATAAACAAATGCAATATGCTTAGCTGGATAAGAGAGCTACAGAGGAGTGAGTGAGTTGAAACCAGAATTATCGCTCGAGAAGTTTAGTTTCACTATATTTGCGCAGCTAAAACTTTTCCCGACACCCTTAAAAGAAAATTTCAGAACAGAAACAGAATTAATTAGATGGGTAAAGCCGCGAATGTGTGTGAATGCGCAGAAAGGTTGTCCAGGAGATATCCAACTTTCACAACGCAATAAGCGCAAATAAAACACATGATGGAATATTTTTATATGCATATAGTATACAATATTTCCGTACACTTGCGATTGCTTTGTGCTTCCTCTTCGGCCTCAAATGGAAAACGAGTGTCGACGACATCGTTTGTCGGGACAAATTGAAATTTTATTATATAGTCAGTCAGCTTATGTGTGCCCGATATTGTGTGCCATGCATAAAGCACATACAATAAATTCTCATTTTGTGTAACCAAACAGCAACAACATCGAGATTAAGCTGAAGCAAGAAAAGTGGAGCGGAAGGCAAGGTGGAGGCCAGGACGGCAAGCCAGTTGATTGAATTGACACGACAGCCTGCTCCCGCCTGCACCCGCCTGCTGCCCCATCCAAATACTCACCTGTACTCCCTCTCACCGGTATCCAATTCAGGATGAAACTACTCCTCTCTTTTTATGGCCCCCACCGACTTAACTTTGATATTTCAAGCAGAGTGCGGCAAGAGACGGCAGCAAATTGAATGAAAATATTAAAAAAATAAATAAATAAAAAAATGAAGTGAAGAGAGAAAAAAGTAGAAAAATAATGTACATAACTGATTTCCGTTGACTGCGCAATTTTGTTTATTTGCGAATGATTTCATTTGGCCCATAATTTCATAACGCGCTGACATTTAAAAGCGGATAAGAGCCTTTTTGCCCAAAAATCTGCGGAGACGAGATTGAAGTTGGTCAAACGATTTCATTAATCCATAATCCCGACAAACACAGGCGTTGAACCCCAAAAGGATATATACCCGCTTTGTTGTTGTTTGCTCCCCCGATTCTATTAATTTTCTTATGCCCGTAAGCCCTTTTCCCTTTTTTCCCATGTGTCCGCCAGGCGGAAACTTTGGCAAGGGCCCTCGAATGTTTCGGAGTGGTCTTTTACGGTTGCTTCCTACCAGGCAGGAGGCAACACCCGTCCCCAATCCACCTGTTGCTCTTTCAGATACTCCTATGCGGCCCCCAAGGCGCAAAGCAATTTTATACGCGTTTTTTCGGTGTGCTCATTAATTTAACACAAGTTGACTATGTCAAATGGTTTTCCCTTTGGCAGGCGACAACGCCAGGAACCCGGTACTCGAAGCTCGCAGCTCGCGATTCACTTTACTTGAGAGTCTTGAGCTCGAAAAGGTCAGCTTAGAGTTGCAAAGTTGCGGTTCCTGGATCCCATGCACATTCCAGTTGACACGTGTTGTTCGCTCAGGTAGAGTGGAATAAATGGCAGGTGCACTGGAAATAAAGAGATCATTTGCAACTTGGAATGGGTTTTTATTTTTTAAGCCAGGGTCGTCCGCTGATAAAAGTTATCGATATCAAAAATAAGTCAAAGGCTTTAATTTGAAAGAAATACAAATTAAACTCCTTGGTTTTTAACCAAAATAAATTGCGCTATTAATTGGGTCTGCATTATTTAAGTTTTTATCCTTTTTTTGCTGATAATATAAATTATTTTATATTACCGATTCCAGTACTGTAAAATATTAAAAAAAAAAACGGCTTTCATTTTGTGAAATTAGGTTTCAAATAAAATATTAAATAGCAGAAAAATCGAAAAAAAAAAATTAAAAGTTAATAAATTGAGAAAATGAAAAATGTATTGAAAAAATAATTTCCACTTTTTATGTACTTATATGTAATGTATTAAAAAACATCTCGTTTTTCTGTGCATGTAAGTGCATTGTTTCAGCGGTGAAAGGCAATCTAAAGCAGGAGAGAGCGACAGGTGTCCGTGAAATGTGTCAGCGACAGGTGTGGTCTCCCAAGGAGTTTGAAGTCGAAGCTGCCCTTTTCCAGGAGCTCGTAGGTGGATAAAATTCGAAAAAAAAAACAACTCCTTTGGCTTTAACAACTGTGAGCTACGAGGCCATTAAATGTTTAGAAGGTCTCTAAGAATTAGTCACGCAAATAACCACAGAGCAAGGCAAGGGAAATGCCACAGATAGAAAGTTGATAGTGTTTGAAAAAGCGGGTTGTGGGCGGAATGGCAAATGAAAGGAAGCGGAAACGCTCGGGCATAAGTCGAACGAGCAACAGGATGAGCCTGGCAAACAAACAAACGCTCACTCACACACGTGCAACACACTTTTATGATGGAGCCAGCAACAAAAGCCAGAAATAATAACAAGCTCTCTGCAGGAGCTTGTCGTTGTCTCCGCTCCACTCTGTCCTGCCCCAACTCTTTTCCTCCGTTTTCCTCTCGTCCCTGCGTCCCCGCGTCCCTGCGTCCCATTCTGTGTTCTTCTCCGCTTTTGTCGTTCACAGAAACAAGGCGTGACACAGATGTTGCACTTTCAACACGCCCAACACACAGGCACACATTGTGCAGGAAGCCAGAGATGCCATAGTGCATTTTCCGGAGAGGAAAATAGTTTAGACCCTACAAAATATTTGATAAAAAAAACCCATCGGCTTAAGGATTACATCATTTCAATTAATAGAAATATGTATAATAATTTTGAAAGTCTTCTTTCCTTCCTGCGAAAATAGAATAAACTTGAGCATTTGTTCTTAAAGCATAGCTCAAATTTAAGAAATAAGTAAAGTAAGTTAAAATGTATATCTTTAGACAAGTTATTATTGGTTTTTTGATAACTTTTAAAAGTTTGCGATTTATGATTTGCATTATTTTGCACTGGCACCACTGACAGTTACACTTGGTCACGGGGTCGTGTCTTATTTATAGACCCCGCCGCCGGTCCTCCGGGGCTTTGTGTCAAAGTCAGCCCGTCAGTTGCATCAAGTCGAGTTCAGTTCGGTTCGTTTCTGGACTGAGTGTTACTGCTGAAAAGTTGGACATATGTTTGCACTTTCTGCCCCGTTTCCATTGTACATTGTCCACTTTAGTTTGCCTCCGGCAAACGGACAAACTCAAACGCAAAGCCAAAGAGCATGGCTTAATAACCAAATTAAAAAAGGGAACAGAAAAATTGCCTTGAGCTCGAGTAAATGAAGGTTGTCTGCCATGAACCACCGATCATCCAAAACCGATTGCCAAAACCAAAGCACCTGCAATTTATTCCAATTTGTGTGCAGGTTGGCCGATTTGACGGCCATTAAAATGCGATTTCTTCAAAAGTGGCTACAGTACGTTGAACCGAGTGCGAGCTCAAAGGAAATTACTTACTTGGCATAGAGTTCTTTTTTTTATTTTGTGGCATCAGTTGCCAGTTACTTTCTTTTGAATACGCTTTCATTGGTCAATTGGTTTAAGTTGGACGTTTGGAACTCCCAGATGAAAGCTTTTTCGGACTCTTTATTATTGTTTAATAAAACGAATCTTTGGAGTTACAAAATTAATTCTTTATTATTTTCCAAAATTTTGTCGTGACCCCCAAGGTAAATAAAAAAAAAGTTCTACTATATTAGATGCATTCCAATAATACTTACATATATTGTACTTGCATATGTACATAAATCGAATTGTATTAAGCGCAAGGGTATAATAACATCGGTTTACCAAATTTAAAATGTGTCTTAGCTGGGGTTTGTTTTTTTCCCTAGGGAATTCTTGGGATTTCGAAAATTTGTAGCCAGTTCAATGCACAGCTTCGGGGTTGAAAGGTCACTCTACATCAAGATTTACGGCCAGGTTAGCTTTAGCCCTCTAATGCACTCTCAGAGAAAGTATGTCCTTCGGTTTTAATGGCGACTAAAGAAAAAAGTAATTAGGAGCAATTAACACGCGATTATCGTTTGTCTCAATCAAAAGTTACAAAAAGCCAAAAAGATTAAATTAAGGGCAACTTTTATTTGTAGGCAAGTACACAAATTCGTATTAAACCAATATACTATATCCAATTAACTGAATTTTCCCGTCTGTATTTAATAATTGAACAAATTCTATAATTGACAGTCTGCTGAAGGTGTTGTGTTTAATCTCTGACATTGTAACACTGAAAATTAATTGAATTTTTTTCCTGGAAATTACAGCAAACCAAATTTAATATTATAATTTTAATGAGTGTGGTGTTCTCCGAAATTCACAAACAATTCTCTTCATCCATCCTTTAATTGGGATGTTCAAGAGCACTTTGTTGGAAAATGTGTATATAATTTATAGGTACAAACGAAATTTAAAAATGTTCAGCCATACAATTGTTTCTGCTATATGTACATATGAATGTACATATATTTACAAATTAATTATGATAGTCTAAATAAAGTTATCCAATGTACTAATATATATTTATACATATGTCAAGTGTGCGTAAAAATATATTTGGGAGTTGGACGTTTATAACAGAATCCATTAAGCTGACTTATACTTTAAAAAATGTAGATCGATGGGAAATAACACATTTGAAATATTCTTATTTTCATAAGCAAAATAAAATATAAATAAATAAATAGCTTTATATAATTATAGCTGCTTTGGCAGTTAAGGGATACTTGTTGAATTTATTTTTCTTAAACAAAAATCCAAGGGACTTAAATCTTTTGCATGGATGTTATGAGATAAAAAATAAAAAAAGGATATACATATGTTAAGGAATAATACTATTACATTATCTTAACCATGTTTAATTTATTTTTGGTGCATTTATTAATGTTAGGCGTTCGATATTTAAAATTCTGTAAACGATCTTACACCTTTTTTGTATTGCAATTATTATTATTCATTTCTTACAAATTATTCAACTTTCATACATTTGGGCTTTTCAAGGGGTAAGGCGTAAAACAAAAACCTAATAAATCGGATTTGTATGAAAATTGCGTTAATTATCCTGTATCCAATTCTCTCTTTTAATGCGAAAATGGTTCCGATAGTATTTAAATTTAAATTTAACTGTGCTCTTGGTAATTGTGTGCCCGCAGATATTTCCGAAGTGAATCCAGATCATATATGGTCATATTGTGATCTCGCGTTTTTGACCGACCGATTCGATGACGATTATTTATTAAATAATGAAAATATAAATTAGCAGCACAATTTGAAATCAAAATAACATTAATTATAGATTAAGATATAGAATCTTACTCTAATTTCAAGGTTGTAAAGTCAATTTTTTAAATATTTGACACCTCATTTTTGCAATTGATATGACCCCAAGATCTATTATAGATTAAGATATTGAATTATACTTAACGGTTGTTAGGTTGAAAAGTTCATGACTACAACAATTTTCAACTAATTTTGGCCGAAATTGGAATAAAAAAGTTAATAATAGGTCAACTTATTTACGTATATACACTTGCCAGAAAAAGTATGCGTACAAACTCAATGCGAAACTTGTATTCTCAAAAAAATATTTCTTATACTTAAGATATTTTTATAATAGAGATGAGATTTCTTACATCGGGATATAGCTCCTTTGTTTTATTGCCCTTGTCAAATTCTTACATTCGAATGACGAAATTTCTCATAACAAAGGGCATAAGTATAAGTATTATTTTTTGATATTCAAAGTTTCTAATTTTCTCTGGCAAGTGTATGTATGCATTAATATTCTAGTTTGACCAGGCTGTTAATTTATTTCCAAAATCTTCTGCAATCTACATATATGTAAGTAACCTTTGTTTTTGTGTCGCCTATCCCTGGTAAATGCGTAAAAGCAAACATTACAACAGAGGGAAAACTGAGAGTCCAAAGTCCACACAAATCACATGCATCTCTCGGGAGCGGCATAGACTTTTGTGCCGAGAGCCACATATAGATTCGGAGGAGAGACAAAGGGCAGAGGCGGAAGTCCATTGGCGAGGCTGCTCTATGATGAACCAGGTAGAACGACCATGGGCCAAATGAACTGCATCGGATAAAACTGCCTCGGCAGACACATTACAGAAGAGAAACGGCGATCAAAACAAACTCGAAAAACCGCCTCGGAAAGCCAGGTACCAACACTATTAACCAGACGACTACCAGACGTTGGTGGCAACCGGAGAAACACATGCTGAACAAATACACAAAGAGCTGCACTGAAAACAATCGAAAGCATTTCCATTTTATAATTGAAAATTAAGGGTTAGAATTTTTCCAGGTTGTAGTGAGTGATTGAACTCTTATAAAATAGGTATATAGTAATGATCAACCTAGAATTGTATAAATTTAGTTGAACATTAAATTCAAAATATAATGGATCTTATTATATTGTAAAGTTGTGCTAAATTAAATTGTAATATTAACCCCCAAAGGTAAATTTAATATTTAAAAATAATTGAACTTTAAACTTGACCACAATATGGATATTCGGAATGATTAATTTTAATCATTGACATAAAAAGATTTTAATTAAAAAACTACATTCACATATATTTGTTTTGTTTTTAGTAGAGCATGAATATAGCCCGACTGACAAAAAAAACATACGGCAACACATTTAAAAATGATTTTCTCTGTGTAGGATTGTTGTTTGTATGGGTGTCTGCGTGGCACACACACAGACGCCTTCGCATTTTAAAAATTGATTAAAACTAAACAACTCTCGATGCCGAACCGAACTGTCGTGCCTTGTTCCGTTTCAGTGCGATCGCAGGCATTGTGCAATACGGTTCTCCTCTCGCTCTGGAAGTGATCGAATTGCTGTGGTTGTTTCTGCTCGGAGTGCACTGAAAGAAGTTGGAGAAATTGTGTCAAATCAATTGTAGCCGAGCCACGAGTTTGCCATCGATCGCAAGTTGCAAGTAGCCAGGGAGCATTTGAGGTAGGTCAGTGTAACTAAAGTGGCCTCGCCCCTATCGGCCTTCGTTTGCCACATTTGTGAAGCTCTCACAAGGGCCTTCTCCCTATCGCAACTCGTCCAACTAACCAAGTTTCGAAGTAACCATTGCCGAAAATATAAAAACAACTAATTTCCCATGGCTCCCGAGGGCGGCGCGTGTTTCCGTAGATGCGGTGCCTCCATTATCAGCTTAGCCAGTGAACTGCTTTGAACTGCTAATTGATAGTA
Source organism: Drosophila setifemur (assembly GCA_021224005.1). Taxonomy (NCBI): domain Eukaryota; kingdom Metazoa; phylum Arthropoda; class Insecta; order Diptera; family Drosophilidae; genus Drosophila; species Drosophila setifemur. The sequence goes on from JAJJHY010010898.1 coordinate 5,957,955, forward strand.
TGTATGCGGCTAACACTCTATATACACACACCTATAATTATATACCTTAATATGAACTTAAAACTACGGCGCACTTGCTTGCAATTTTATCGAAACATGTTTGATCAGCCTTCAAATATTTGAATCGCTTCTTTGTTGTACATACTCGATCTTTCCAATACAAAAAAGAAACAAAAGCCTATCACCCGCATAAAACAAACAGAATCGTCAAGATGGCTACCCCACCTGAAGCAGAAACGATAACAATAAATGTATACATACCTAAATCTTATCATTGACTGACTTGTTTTTAACTGCACCCCACAAATTAATTCAATTTGGATCGTAAGACACCCAAAAAAGAAATGCCCATCGCTTGGAAACAACAGGAGAGGCGCGAGCCGCGAGCCCACCAAAAAACAAGATTTCAGTCAAAATAAATAAATTATTGTGTATATGTATATTTTTAGCTTTATCAATTTCGGGTGTTTCTTCGGAGGCTCGACACATACAAAAGACACATACATATACACAGAGGAACCAATCGGAGCCAGATCAACAGCGAGGGTCGCATCATGGATAGCGTAAAGTCATTCTTCGCCGGCTCCAACAAAGACGGGAATCTGTCCAGCAGCCAGCAGTCCAGTGGACTCGGCTCCGCCATCAGCAATCGCTGGGGCCGCAGCTGGAGCACCAGCTCCCAGCACACAGACCCGGATCCGGTTCCCTCGAACTCATCGGCCAGCAAGAGTGGCAATCCCTGTGATGCCAAGCGCAAGGACAGTGATAACTACTTTTACATCATGTAAGTTGGTAACCAGGGAATCAGCACTTGGTTTCTATGCCCAATGCCTAAAAGTTTAAAATATGGAAAATACCATTTATGTATATTTAAGGGTAATTAGATTAGAATATTATAGGCAATTATCACAGAATCGAATTTGTTTTAAAGATTAATAGGGTAGACTTAGCACATATAAGGGCTTGAAATAAACTAGATTCTCAAAATATACAGAATATTTAAATAGTCATTATATTCTGGTTTTCTTGCAATTTTCCGTGCATTATAAATAAAAACTTTAACTTTTGCTTTCGGGTAAAATAAACGTCCGAAATAATATAGATCGTTGTTTCATGTATTTTCGGAGTTGTGTAATTTATTTTTTTAAAACAATAGAATTTAGTTTTTTTATTTTATGTCCGCTTTCATCTCTCAATTTAAAAAAAAAGGCATCAGTCTTAAATCTTATTTTGTTCTTCTACTGCTTCGTCAAATAAGCAATTACTGCATTAAAATTATGTAAAAATTACATTTTTTTAAATTTAGTTAGAAAAATATACCTGCCAAAGGGCTCTTTCTGAATATCAGATAAGATAAATAGTTGAAGTGTTTGTTTTACGACCCTAAAGATTTAAAAGAAACAAAGATAGGAAATTGGTATGTATACTGGTATATCTTTGTATTTTCCCTTCTCACTATTTCCTGTACTGGTTTTGGTTTATGGTTTTGTTTACTCAGGCCTAAGAAATATTATTAAAGATAATCTCCCAACGGACATGTGCAGGGACTGATAACTGAGTATATGCCATGTAGTCGTTGCATTTACAATTTCGGGTATTTACTTGATAACCTTTCAATGCCTGCAATTGTCCATTACGCGGGGGTTAAGCTGAATCAAAATATTTAATTAAATGTTAAAAGACCCGAACTGAACGTTCTCTAGAGGCGGGCAAACCAGTTTGTGCGGTCATAGATTCGAGTGATCACCTTGAACGGCCGAGTTTTGAGTGTTGTTTAGTTTCTGGCTCAAAGTTCTGAGCGAGGCAGCGGAAGAAGGGGTGGTGGGGATCTGGACTGGAAATGCATAACCTGTTGGAAGGCTGGTTGGGGGCTCAGTTGCGAATCAACTGGCGCGTCGATCAGCTGAGAAAGTCCCGTATTTAGCATGAGTGGTCGGGGATAGCCCCGAAAATAACACAAACAGGGCGTGGGCCTTGGTACGACATATAAAGTGCGTGATTCAGTATAGCAGCTGGACAGTAACCATTGGGCAATCAAGCTAACAGCAGGCCGTAAGATCCGCAGTCGCGCAAACAATAACCAGAGCAGCAGAACTGATGAAATCCGATCTCTCATTTCAGGTGGCGCGCTTGAAGATTAAACCAGACGAGTGTGGATCTGAGCCAGCATCAGCATAGCCATTTCGTCGGATAAGTCGTGATCCAAATCTAAAGTGACCTGCAGCAATATCTGTAACCTGTCCCTATTTAGGAACATCGGAGCGCAAGCTGCAACAACAGCCTTTTGCCTTGTTGCACCATCTCCATTGGCCGAGTCCGGTGTTTAGTGATATTAGTTATTTATTTACAATTATATACACGCAACACATTCATTTCCCCCGTACTTGTACGCCCTGTCCGAACGGTCCAAGTCCCATTAAACCACATATATATATGGACGCCATAACTCTTCTGGGCTTAGTCTACTGGCTGTTCTGTATGATTTTGTTCGGCCCGTTGATGTTCTTTGTCTGCGTTTACCTGCCGGAAGTCCCTGTGCGATATGTGAAGAGCCTGAGGCAGCAGACCTGAATGTCTTTCACCTACTTGACCACTAATTAGACAAGTCTGTCGTACATAGATTAATCAATAGCCATCGCTAAAATGATATTGATGTATAACCGATTAAATTGTAATAAAACTCAACTCAAAATATGTATCCAATTTAAAACGTCAAGTTGTTTCAATTGATTAAACATGAATTATAAATCCATCAAAGGTAAGAAAAACAGACTCATTAAACATTTTAGTTTGATTCTTAAAAAGCCGATTCATTTTAATTATCTTTTATCTTTGTGTTCATAAAAAAAGTTAGTAACCTAATCAAAGGCATTTAAATGTTAAACTTAAGTTGTTTTCTCATTCTTCTAAAATATTAAGTCTTTCAATACTAGAGTAGTATCAAAAAAAAGTACTAACTCATTTACCCAGGTGTCCTACCTTCCAATCAGTTTAAATTAGAGGATTACCATAAAGTGATTTACTTATTTATTGATGTGAAACATTCAATACAAAGCTAAATGAGTGCCACATATTGCAGATTTTTTCATATTTTTATCTGGTTGGAATATCGCATCTGCAACCCATTGATTTCCATTTAAGCCAGCATTTTATAAAGCCATTTACTTTCGCGAAACAAATAAAAGTTGTGCACAAAGTAAACATCACTAAACACCAATGCACTTGTCTGCTGTTGTTGTTGATGCGTGATACCTGACTATGATCTTTTCATTTACTCGTTAAATCACATTCCTATTGTTGTACCATCTGATATACTGCCAAAGGAATCCATGACTTGTTTCTTCTCTCCATCGCTCGAACTAAAATTTTGGCTTAATTATGAATATCGATTAATTAAAACAAAAACGATTGGGTCTGGGGTGAATCTGCAGAGCAGTTAGGAGATTTCGTTGGAGCGACAATTTACGAGGACCAGGACAGCAGCTGTTTCATGTCTGGATCATCTGAAAACGCGTACAGGTAGTTTTAGAATTGATAACCCTTCAATGTGGTACGATTACTCACCATCATCAGCTGCTGTCGTTGTGGCGGGCGCAACCTTCTTCTTTTCCTTTGCCTGAGCTGCAGGCAAGTCTTCTGACGGCGCTTCTGGCAATGTTGGTGTCGGCTCGGGAATACCAATGATCTCCTTATCAAAGTTCTCCTGCTCCAGCTCATCGAGCTCCCGCTCAAGGTCCTCATCGTCGAGATCGGCCCCGAACGCAACTGGGTTGGAGATGGCATCGGAGATTTCGCGAGCCACATCTTGCTGTTCGGCAATGTCATCCATCATGTCGTGCACCTTGTCCACATCCCTAAAATTGAGGAATCGAACAACTTTAGTTCTGGAACCACTGGAATCTTGTGATGTTTCGGTACTCACATATTCTGGTGGGCGCTCTTGAGTGCGTCCGCAGCACCCTTCATTGTGGTCAAAACGGCAGTGTTCGTGTTGGCGCTTTCTAAAGCCTCGCGCTGCATCTCAATGGTGGACAGTGTGCCATCGATCTGTTGCAGCTGCTTCTCCAGGCGCTTCTTCTTTTTGAGCGCTTGCAGGGCCACTGAAAGTGCCAGATCGACAAATTAGCATATAAACAAATCGGATGCGAATGTTAATAATTTTCGTGAGATGGCCAATTTTGCTAAGCGTGGATTCGAATTACGACATGGCTAATGTTTGTTTTGTATCAAAAGGAATGTTTATATTACGTTCTTAGCGATTGCGGACACGTCCAGGCATCGAATGGTATGCGGGTGAGAAGGGCGAAGAAATATAGATCGTTTTATTGAGTATATTCTATGACTAGCGAGCGGTGGTGGCTGATTAATTGGAAGGCCTCAGCCACAACAAAAACAAGCAAAAATGAGTCATTTTCATCCGGATACTAGCCCCGCACAAGTGGGCAACCACCTGAGACTCCTCCGGCTGGATGTCCAACATCCGCATACATACCCCGTTTGTTTTTGGACGCATTCTTGCGAGCTATGTTCAGCTCGTCCTCGATCTTGGCCTCGAGGAACTCCTGCTTCTTGATGAGCATGTTCTCAGTCTCCCGCAGCTTCTGTATCGCCTCGCCCGTGGTGGGGGCCACCTCCTTCTTGCCGCCGAACATCTTCCCAAAGAAACTCATCCTGGCTGTCTGCTTTTTTAACGCCTACGCTGCTTAAGTCCTGCTACAAAATTGGTTTTTCCTGCTATTGCGTTTCTCTGTTGTCTGCCTGTTTGGTCCGATGGCGATGCGTCATCCCGATAACGATTGGCTTTCCCTTATCGCACTCCAGCGGTTAGTATTTTCGGTATTTAATTAGGCACTGCAAACTGCAGCTGATGGTAATTGGTCACTCTGGCACGCGGACGCTGAAAATAAATAAAATATATAAAATCCTGGTGATTGCCGGCTTTGGATTTTATTAGACTCACGCAAAATGGCAAACCGCACGGTGAAGGAGGCGAAAAACGTGCACGGCACCAATCCGCAGTACCTCATCGAGAAGATCATCCGGTCCCGTATCTACGACTCCAAGTACTGGAAAGAGCAGTGCTTCGCCCTCACCGCAGAACTTCTGGTGGACAAGGCCATGGAGTTGAGATTCGTGGGCGGCGTCTATGGCGGCAACATCAAGCCTACTCAATTCCTCTGCCTTACCCTCAAGATGCTGCAGATCCAGCCGGAAAAAGACATCGTAGTGGAGTTCATCAAGAACGAGGAGTTCAAGTATGTGCGTGCCCTGGGTGCCTTCTATTTGCGGCTTACAGGCGCCGCCCTGGACTGTTACAAGTACCTGGAGCCGCTTTATATCGACAACCGAAAGCTGAGGCGTCAGAACCGTGCCGGCCAATTTGAGATCGTCTACATGGACGAGTACATAGACGAGCTGCTGCGCAACGATCGAGTCTGCGATATTATACTGCCCCGCATTCAGAAGCGCTCCATTCTCGAGGAGAACAACGAGATCGAACCCAAGGTGTCTGTATTGGACGAAGACCTGGACGACGAGTTGCCCAGTGACGACGAGAAGGCGGAAGACCGTGAAACACACCGCCCAAAGGAGAACTCCTCATCTGTAGTGCGAAGACCGCGCAGGGCTCGCTCCAAATCGAGGTCCCGCAGTCAGGAACGAGACCGGCGTCAGGGCCAGGGGAACAACAATAACCGCTCCCGGGACTACTACGACGAGCTTGAGGATTATGACCGCCAGCGCAATCGTGTCCGCAACCAAAAGCCCAAGTATGAGGAGAATGACCGGCGACAGGATCGCGATCGGGAGCGCCTGGACCGGGACAGGATGCGGGAACGAGAACGGCCCCGATATGGGGAAAGAGATCGCCGGGAGCGGGATCGAGAGCGTGAGCGGGAGCGTGACCGAGGCAGCCGGCACGATCAGCGCGAGAGGGATTCCCGGGGAGAACGCGAGCGACGACGCCACTAAAATAAGTTTAAATAATTGTAATAACTGCCCATTAAAAAAAAACTCAACAAAAAAAATATATAATTGTTGTTGGTATTTTCATTCGCATCAGGTTGGCAGCCCCGACCGCAATCAGTGGTAAACAGAATCAGCTGAGCTGGCTGCTGCTCTTGTTGCTTTTAGAAAGTTTTTAATAACATTGACGTAGGGATTAATCCGCAAAATCCACTCATACTGTGTTCATGTGCCAGCAGTGTTCTGTTTCGTGAAACTTACAATCAAGTACGCGCACTTCGCATCAACAACTAAAGCTTCAGTATCTCGTTTCCATCCGTCACGCTCGGAACTGGCCTTACATTTAGTACTGCGTTGCAATTCTGGTGAATGAATTGCTAATTCCATTATCAACACTTGGCTCGGGGAAAGGGATTCGATTTCCGATTTCCGCCACAGATATGCCGCGCACTGATACCGAGGCCCTGGTGGGCGACATGGAGTCTGGCGATGATGCGGCTCCCCGCATATTGGATGCCACCTCCCCATCCGGCGATGAGGAGGTTCCCCTGCCTCCCCCACCACCTCCGCAGCATGATTTGAACAGCTACCGCTGGTTCATTCTGGAGCCCGCAGTTTTTCTGATATTCTTCGCCAGATATTTAATTGGTATGGGCAGCTCAAATGCTTGGTATGCATCACTAATTTGACAATATTTTAGGGGCGGTTTATCAAAATCAGATCCTCTACCAGACCTGCGTCACCATCATGAAATATAATGCCACGGAATGCGAGCCGTTGCTGGGCATCGATCGCGGATCGGAGGAGGCAAAAGTAAGTAGATATTACCGGACTACATGGGATGTACTATGTATTATAATGCATTAGTATTCTGTATTTGTTGTTGTCGCGTCTGGTTTTCACTGTCAAGTTTTATCTCTGTCGAGAGAGTTTTTTGCTGGGCGTTTTGGAATATCTTATACGCTTGTTTAACAATTTTTCTTACAATGACGATTAACCACTTGTAGCATTATTTGACCTACATATTCCCACAGCATCATCGGTCGAAACAAAGCAATATTGATTAGGAGTATCAGTTTAATATGTTTGCAACTATTCCATTGTTTAGAGTCCAGAGATAAGGCTTTTGGAACGACTTTCAAAGCTTATCAACGTCGAAAACAGCTGTAGGCAAATATATTTATTGCTAATTTTTGCAGTAGTATTGATTTCCAGTTGAGCGTTTAAAATATAATTATACCATGTAGATATGCAAAAGCCCCTTGAATTTTTTGTTTTTATAGAAAATCGAGGTAAAGGTGCAAGAGTATTCGGCGGACATCATGATGACAACCTCCTTGCTGGAGAGCATTATTCCGGCCTTTGTGAGTCTATTCCTGGGTCCCTGGTCGGATAAGTTTGGCCGTCGGCCCATCCTGCTGACAACGTTTACGGGTTGGTGATTTCTAAGATTCTACAATGATATTGGTAATGATATTGTTTGATCCCAAAAAGGCTATTTCACTGGCGCCATCATACTGATAATTATTACCAGGATAACAATGTTTACCAACATTAGTCCCTGGTGGTTCCTGCTTTCCTCGGTTCCATCGGTCTTGAGCGGCGGAACATGCGCCTTGATCACGGGAATCTATTGCTATATATCCGATGTTGCCAAGGAGCGTAAACGGGCTTTGCGGTGAGTTGTGGAAATCATTAGTGAAGAATATATTCCAATTTATCTGAATAGAATGGTTCTCAATGAGGCCTCCCTTTGCACTGGCATGATGGTTGGAAATGTGGCCAGTGGATATATTTACGCGGCAACCAATGCCGTGACCTTATTTGTAATAGCCGGTATCCTGATGTCTATGGCTTTGGTTTACGTCTATTTCCTTGTGCCCGAGAGCTTGAGTCCAGCGGATATTCACACAGGAGTAGGTTGATTCCTTATGGGAATGCAATCATTTATTATTTATAAAATAATTATATTATTTTATATTCTAGTCCAAAATCCGCGAGTTTTTCCGTTTTGATTTGGTCAAAGACCTGGTACGCACTTGCTTTAGAAGGCGTCCCAATTTTGATCGCGCCATCATCTGGCTGACCATGGTTGCCCTGACTATAGCCATCTTCGACATGGGTAACAAACTTTGATTGCTACCAAGAAAATATGATAATCTAGCTAGCTGCTCTATTTTGCAGAGGGCGAGGGCACAGTTAACTACATGTTCATGCGGGAGCAGTTCGACTGGACCATTAAGGACTTCAGCCTCTTCAACGCCTCCCGCATTGTTATCCAGATCGTGGGCAGCATCGTCGGGATGGTGGTGTTGCGCAGGGTCTTCAAACTCTCCATAGTCACCATGGCAATGCTCTCGTTAGCCTGCTGTGTTCTGGAGAGCACTGTACGGGCCACGGCTCTCTACTGGCAGGAGATGTATCTAGGCATGACGCTGGGCATGATGCGCGGCGTTATGGGTCCCATGTGTCGTGCCATTCTCTCGCATGTTGCGCCCAGCACAGAAGTTGGTAAGTTAACCACGATGGATTAGGGATAAGCGGAGCGTGCGCACGATCAACAACAATCTCGTTAATTTAGGCAAGATATTCGCTCTGACAACATCGATGGAATCGGTTTCGCCTCTGGGAGCTGCCCCGCTCTATACGACTGTGTACAAGGCAACTGTGGAATTTTATCCGGGAGCATTCAACTTCATCAGCGCGGCACTTTACTTTCTGTGCTACATTCTGATTGCGTAAGTTCGCGCCACAATGCACATATAATTGTGATTGTTTGGACTCAAGATTTTAATGGACTACAAATTGTGTGTTTCAGCGTGATTTTCGGCATCCAGAAATCGATGGGCAGCAGCACCGTCTACCAGGCCATAGGCAGTTAACCACCAGTTCCGATCGATTTAGATAAATGTATCTCATAGGTTGAATTCCATATGCACTGCAACTCAAAAAAAGAAAACAATTTGTGTACATAAACTTTGTGATTGTATCCCTCGTATTTGTGCAAGTATTATTAAGTTTTGTATATGATTATATGTATCTCTGGCAATCTGCTATCTGACTGTGTTTTGCATCCGCAAGCATTGCAAAGTTAAGCGAGATAAACCTCATTGTGCAGTGTGACAATAAACTTTAAATTTACCAAATTATCATAAATCATAAATCAGACGGAGCGCATGGGAGTGCTAGCTCTCGCCCGTATTCGGGAGCGGCAGTTTCTAGATAATGTTTAGCGTGTTCGAATTGACAAGCGCTTACTTTGTTTACGTCGCCCATTTCTACTGCTCTCAGCTGTTAGTGTTTCGCTCGAGTTCGGCGCGCTCGGAAGTCTCTGAAATTTTCCCGCTGCGAAGTACTGCATTGCTTGAATGAATCGCTATTTTCTTTGTTTGGCGTTAATTGGTGCGATCAGTTTGCTGTAAAAGTTCTATGTAGAGGCCTTGACCTTCGCTGAAGCAAAATGTCGAGCACTGACGAGGAGCCAATTATTGGCAGTGATGATGAGGCGTTAGAAACCGGATTTGGTCCCCCGCCCACTAGTCGGAGCTTCTTTAGTTGGCTAAGACGACCCCGTTCTCTTCTGTTGGAGCCCGCCGTATTTCTCGTTTTCTTTGGCAGATATCTAACAGGTGTGTCTGTCAAGTTTTTTATTGGCAAACAAAAGTAAACTTGCGCTTTCCCCAGATGCGGTCTATCAAAATCAGATTCTCTACCAGACCTGCGTTACCGTCATGAAATATAATGCCACCGATTGCGAGCCGTTTCTCGGCACTAATCGTGCCTCAGATGAAGTTAAGGCAAGTTTCCCCACCCCAGGGGCGTATATATAATTTTAATCAAAAAGCACATATTGTACAAAATGTAATGGATCAGGGTTAGCCAGTTCAGGAATTTCTGAGAAGATATTTGAAATTTAGTACATATGTATAGTATATAGTTAAAACGGGAAAGACTAAGACGTAGTTTTTTATTGTTATTTGGATTTATAGATTTAAAAGTTCATCAATGGTGGGATTTTAGCTCCCTTATCAAAGCAGTGCATTATTGCGAATAATGATTCGTTTTGGAAACGCTTTGATTTGAATAAGTTTGTATTATGAGAGTTTGCCTGTACACTCACCTCGGCCAATGTTGCAGCTTATCAGTTGACCAAAACAAAAGAAAATACGAATTTTTATGACTAATTGGCGCGACTTATCAAACAAAAACATTATCGACAACATTTGGGAATAGATATACACATATACGTATATGTTAAGCTCCACCGAAACTCCCACCGCCCAAGGTGAGTCACGGAAACGTGACAGTACTAAGGTATTATCAAAATAATCAGAGTAGAATAACCCCTATTGCAGAATATCGAGGGGCAAGTGCAGAAGTATGCGTCCACAATTACGATGGTAAATTCCATTCTGGAGAGCACGGCGCCCGCCATCATGAGTCTCTTCTTGGGCCCCTGGTCGGATAAATTCGGTCGAAGGCCCATCCTGCTATCTACGTTCACAGGTAAACCTATTAATGAGTCAATGAACCCTTTGTTTGAATCTGTTAAATGAATTCTCTTGCAGGCTACCTCGCTAGTGCCATTATTCTGATAGTGCTTACCCAAGTAACGGCGACCATCAACATTAGTCCTTGGTGGTTCCTGCTCTCATCCGTGCCATCCGTGTTCAGTGGAGGGACTTGCGCCCTCATTGCCATCCTCTACTGCTACGTATCTGATGTGGCCTCCGAGGAGAAACGAGCCATGAGGTTTGCACAGGGAAAATATTATTATTCATATTAATTGTTATTAATATTTTGATTTTTGTTTAGAATGGTGGTCATGGAGGCTTCACTGGGCCTGGGCATGATGGCGGGTGGTGTGGCCAGTGGTTATATTTATGCCGCAACTGGAGCTTCCGTGCTGTTCATCCTGGTGGGCTCCATTATTTCCTTGGCTTTTATTTATGTCTACTTTTTTGTGAAAGAGAGTCTGAAGCCGGAGAACTTACAGACTGGGGTGAGTTTAAAAAAATCAATTCAATGCAAAGTATTTAAAAATCCTCTTCACACTAGTCCCGCATACTCGAGTTCTTCCGATTGGATTTGGCAAAGGACCTCTTAAGGACCTGTTTTCGAAAGCGCGAGAACTATGATAGGGCCATTTTGTGGATGGTGATGATGTCGCTGACCCTGTGCGTCTTTGCCATGGGTAAGTAACCATATAGCTGACTAGTTTCCAACCTTCATTTAATCCTTCTTTCGATTTCCCAGAGGGCGAGTCTGTGGTTAACTACATGTTCATGCGGAAGGAGTTTGATTATACAGTGCAGGACTACAGTGTGTTCAATGCGTCCCGCGCCGTTATTCAGGTGGTGGGCAGCACCATTGCAATGGTCCTGCTGCGCCGTCTGCTCGGTCTCTCGACCATCTCCATGACGCTCCTCGCCTTCGCCTGTTGTGTGCTAGAGAGCACGGTGAGGGCAACAGCCGTGTATGGCAATGAGATGTACTTGGCCTTGATAGTGGGAATGATGCGCGGAGTGATGTCACCCATGTGCAAGGCCATATTATCGCACATTACTCCCACCTCGGAATTGGGTGAGTTGGAAGGATCTAAGCCAATCATCCTTTTACTTGTACTATATTTACCGACACCTGTTTTGTAGGCAAAGTCTTCTCCCTGACCACGTCGCTGCAATCCATCTCGCCACTGGGCGCTGCTCCTCTTTATACGGCCGTATATCAGGCGACCGTGAATTTCTATCCCGGTTTCTTCAACTTCATCAGTGTTGGATTGTACTCCATGTGCTACATTATGTCGGCGTAAGTATCTATTAATATCTCAGGAAACTAATTGAATAATATAACCATTTTAATGCAGCACGGTTTTCGGGATTGCGAAATCGATGGGTAGCAATAGTGTCTACCAGGCCATTGGAAATTGACCTACAGTGGGGAACATTCCGTTCACTCGAACTGAGAAACTTTTTATTTGGATAAAGTATTATTGTAAATATTTGCCATACCCATTAGGTTAAGCCATGTAAAGTGTAAATTAGACAAGATGACGTAGGCCAAAAACGCTAGAGTATAACTTTCTAATACAATAAACTAATACGATAAAGACGTCAATTGGTTTGGATAATGGAATTTCCCACAGTTGTAAAAGTTTATTGTTTTTTTTTGTCGGCACAGCCTCAACTGAGATTCTTGCTTCTGGTTTCTAAGCCGAGAACCGAGATTATTATTTGGAAGGAAAACATACTCGTATGATAAAGGTCGAAACCTCCCAAACCCACCCTAACTTTAGGCTGTGGACTATTTCAAAGCCTTCCCTACGAAATATGCTTGGTAATGGAAACATTATTAAATCATATTAAAACCTTGATTGTCTTCTACGTGTCACATTTCAATACATTTGCGGAATAGCAATAGGAAGCGATTTCCATCTTTATCGCCCAATGCCATTTATCAGTTATTCATGATTGATTTGCGCTTGTAGTTATTATTCAAACAATATCCCAGACTCTTCACGAATTAAGTATAAGCAATGGAATTAAAATCCAGTTTGCGGAATAATTTACACCAGCGAAATGTATGCCATTATACTATACTCTTAAAATAGATTTCCATCTGGATAAAAAAATATTTCTCTAAATTAACAATGTTGTTTCTCTAACTTCTTAGCCATAAAAACTTATTTCATTGGAGCTAAGAAATATACATACATATATCGAACATACATACAGAATGAATGTTTGTTAACAGGAAACTACTTAAAAACATCTTACAGGACTATACAATAGCTAAGATCTAACATATACATAAATAAACAAGTCGAAGATGATGAACCCCCGTCGTTTCCCGTTTTAAATTCGCTCCACTTGTAAATGTTTATATCTTGATTTGGGTGATCACATGTTAATTTGGCCACAGAACCGATTCAATTCTCTTCCGCTCCACTGCTCCACTGCTCCACTCACTTGAGAACCTTGGCATAGAACTGCTTGTGCCTGTATTTGATTCGCAAGACGCACCTGTGGAGGGGAGGGGGTTGACCGGACATTGTGTGTCCGAAAAATTAGCACGTATGGTAGGGGGCTTTCATCCTGGTGTGGTGGGTTAGGACTTACCCGATAAACACGAACGAGAGCAGGTACAGGAACGAGCTGACAAAGTTGAACAGACCCGGATAGGTGGTGAGCGATCGCTTGTAAATTAAGGTGTACAGCGGTGCGGCGACTGTAATTAGCGAAAAAGAGTAAATAAAGCGGTTTACAATTAAATGGCACTGGCTACGCTTACCAAAAGGTGCGAACGACTGCAGAACATTCTTGATCGAGAAAATTTTACCTAAAGAATAGGAGTGGGGAAAAAGGTTGGGTTACAAAACAGCTGCGGTCTGATTGGCCCAATAAGGGGGAAAACCCACCCAGATCCGAGGGCGGCACAATGTTCGAAACGATCGTGCGGCACATGGGGCCAGCAATGGAGCGGAAGACGCCCAAGGACACCGACAGGTACATATGCCAAGGCATTGTGGCGAATCCTTTAGCCAAATTGTTGATTATCTCCGAAAAGAAGGCGAGCAGAGCCAAGGTCACCACCGACAGGCGGAACAGCTATACAGGATATCAAAATGTAGCATTACAACGGAAGCGTTATACAGAGGATGTGCTGGCTCACCTTCCGCAGAATGAGAAATCCAATGAGCGCCCCGACCATGGGAATCAGGTGGCTAACCGTTTCGTAGAACGTGTAATCCCGCACCGTCCAGTGGAATTTCTCGCGCACAAACAAATACATAACCGTCATCACGCCATCTGTGAGGGAACACATTACATAAGCTCGAAACCGATCAGTGGGCATCGTGATCGTGCCGAGAGACTCACCGAAGACGAAGATGGACAGGAACATGGCCAGGGTGACGAGCCAAATGATGGCACGCGCGTGATGCTCGCGGGGCTTGAAGCAGGTGCTAATCATGTCTTTGATGTGGATCACGCTGAAGAGTCCCGCCTTAACGCCCTGCTCCTCCGCCTGTTTGCTTCCCTGCGCTTTCTGAAGCTCCAACGCCTCCTTGTGCTCCTCCGCCTTCCGAGGCAGCCGTTCCACATATTTAGCCAAAAGGTCTTCGTCGAAGCTGATTGCGGGAGTCCCAGGTGTGGCCAAACCGGAGGGTAATCTCTGTCCAATCTCCAGGGGCTTCGCTTTCTCAGCCACCTCCTCGTCCATAAAGTTGGGCGGACAGTCGATAGCAACTCGGTCCAGCTGCAGGTCGCAGGCTGTTATGGGTACGTCCTTCTCCTCTTTTTGGTTGGCCGCTATCTTGGCATCCTGCTCCTGCCGGAAGTGCAGGCTCTCCGGCACGAAAAAGATTATAAACAGTGTGGCCACGGTGTTGATGATGCCGGAGGTGCCGATGGTTGCTGCAGCCCCGGCAATCGCGTACAGAAAGCTGGAGAGGAGCGAGCCGCTTGTCAGTCCTATGAAGAAGAGCGACTCCATAAAGATCATGCGGTAAGGCCGACTTTTACGGTCCGTGATGTCTGAAATGAAGCAAAAGGCAGCCACCGAGAAGACGCAGTTTCCACCGAGCAGGGAGTGCGGCACCACTGCCATTATGTACCACCAGGGGTTAATCACATAGTAGCTGGACAGCTGACAGATGGCGGCCATCATCAGGGCCGAAGCGGAGAATCCTGCGAAGGAAATGTATGAAACGAAAAACAGACAGACACAAAGAAGTTATTTGATAGTTTTTTAAATATAAAACAAAATGACAAAATTAGTAATACCCGAAAAAATTTAACCAAACTCGCATTCCCCTTTTTGTGGGTTTTGTGTACCAAATACAAACATTTTTGTAAAGGTGTTGCTTGAAATTAAGCCTAACTATTTTTCAATTTGTAACAATTCTGGTTGTAAGTAGTTATTTTTAATTAGGCATCTGTTCCTTGGTTGGATTTACTTGAGTTTTCATTTACCCCAAAGTTATTTACATATAAGCTACACTATGAAGTTTCACAATCCCTCAAAAAAGTGACACTATTAATTGGTATTGATACCAATTCAAATGGCAGCTCCATTTCCCTTTTAAACAATATATCTCTTTAAAAGATAATGCCATTTTCGTCTGCAAATCTTTCATGTTTTTTATCCATTGATCTGAATTTGATTTGTTAATAAACGTACCTATCATTGACACAATCAGCAAAGGCTTTCGTCCGTAGTGATCCGACCAGGATCCGATGAAGAGGCCGCAGAAAGCCGGAACAATGCTCTCCAGCAAGGTGCGCGTAAGAAACAGGTTGGCCACATACGGTTGCACCTCCGTCTCAATAGCCTGCAATGTGGAGGAGGAGCAAGAGGATCAAGATGCTGCGATATTTGGCAAACATTGAACCCACATTTATCTCGGCGCTGGCGTTTTTCACGTCCAGCTGCTTGCAGTCCGATTCGTTGTAGTGAAAGATCACCGTGCACGTCTGATAGATAATTTGATTGCGCTGAATAGTGCCTGTCCGGACAGATAGAGAGACATTTGTGTGACACTTTTTGGATAGTGGGATGACCGTGATCCACTGGATCGGGTCACTCACCCGATAGCGTGTGCGAGAACAGCAGCATAAAGACAACCGGTTCAATGTAGAACATATGAAACATATTTCGCCATTGCAAATTGCGTAGCTTTTCCAGCGTGAATGCAGGCGAGGCCTTGGCCTTCTCCACCATGCTTGTGTCGGTTTTTGGTTAAATTCTTGAACCCAAACGAATGTCTATCTGGTGGTTTCTCCTAATTTTGTTCTTTAAGACTTTTATTGACACATTTTAGGGCTCGTCAGGTTACACAACCATGGGAGAAAAGCCCCCACTTTCGATCAGATTTGTAGCTTTAATTTGATTATTATTCAAGCGATTTTAGATACGAATACGTCGCGATACCTGAGAACATTCGCCCGCGTAGTTGCCAGATTCAATATTCCACCGACCCGACTACGACGAACGGCTTGCAACTGGAGTTTCGTTCTCGAAATGAGCGGCTAGCGCTAAATCCGTCGCTTATATGCGCGAACGGGGACCATCGGGTAAGCGCCAGCCGACCGGAGCAGGTATACAAACGTTCAGGTGAACAGTTGTAGCTGGAGCTCCGTTTGATTCACCTGATATTGCACATCCCCAATAGAAAATGTGTTACGGGCCGAGAAACCTGATGCTCGCTTAGTTCTCCGGAGAGGCAGATTTTTGCCTAATTTCGATTTCGCCGCCGGACGGCCTTATTTGTTTTCTTTAACAATGATTTGCTTATTTTTGAATCGTGCAAATGAGTAGCACGAGCCAGACCCATGGGAGAATCATCGAAGTTGACAGTCACACAATTCGAAAATAATTCAATCATGTATAAAAAAATATATTTTTTACATCTTGTATGCTAATTTCTTGAAATAGGAAAAAAAAAACCAAATAGTTTGGGTAACGAACTTAGTACTTGTATTCATATTTATTAAAACTTAATTAAAAATGCACTTATATAAATACTTTGTGTTCATGTATCTCTGCTAATCTCTGATTAAACTGATGTGAAATTAATTGACCCGGTCGCCTAGCTTAGCTGGAGAAATTACAAAAATGTAATAGTTTTTACTTGTTTGTTTGTTTTTTTTTTTTTTTTTTTTTTTTTTTTTTTTTTTGTTATAATCATGTGTGTAAAATTGTTTTATATTACTTTTAATTGACCGACTGGCAATTCACAATGCGCCATGGCCAGTTACTATTCAGGTAGAATTTCTGGCATTTCGTTCTGCTCTGTTGGGGCATTAAATTTGTGCGTAAATTGAGATTCATTCGGTTTTTTGTTTATAAGGCTTGATCAAGGGTGTAAAAAACTTGGCGACTAATTAGAAATTAGCACGTGGAATTAGCATTTGCTCAAATCTGGAGTTAGCACCAATCATTGATCCTACAAACGTATGCACGTTCTTAATGTTTTTATAGATATTCCGTAATATTTGTTAATAGACTGCGCACACGCCTCAGCAATAATAGCCCATATGTATATATATTTATTGTATATATATTTGTTAATATCATCATTAAAATCACTTTTTTCAAAGGAAAGCTAAGACTGCGAATAATTTGACGAATTGGGGGTTCCGGTTCGATCAACGAAATAATAATTAGTCAAATATATCTCCGCGACAGTTCAAGTATGTAAATGTGATATGATGTATGGATAAATGGTCAGGGGAGTTCCCACCAGTCCATCTGTGTAAGCAATTAGCAAAAGTAGAACATGACAGGCAGCTTTTTGGATGTCGTCTTTGATATATTCATTGATCACTTGAAAACGGGTTCATAGTACATCCGATTCTTTGACTTAATAATCCACAAAGTGCTAAAATATTTATTATTAATCCCATTAAAAAATCTAAATGTAATTCGATTTCGATACTTACATAAGCAAAACGATTCCCAGGCCATATAAAGAGGCGCTGAATATATTGAAAATCCCCGGATCGCTATCCAGCGATCGGGTGTAAATCGCATAATATAAGCTTGAGGAAATTAGCGGGGATAGCGTTTGCAAAATGCCAAGCAGGGCGAATATTTTACCTGTCGAATAAAATCACTTATCAGTGTAAAGAACAGAAATCCCATTTGTACTTACCCCGCTCATCGATCGGTAACAGATTGGTGATCATGGTGTGGCACATGGGATTCACCAGAGATTTGAAAACACCCAGCCCAATGGCCACATAGATCTGCCAGTTTACAGTGGCGAAAGCTTTCATTAGGCTGCTGGAGGAGTGACTCAGCAGGGAGACCAAGGCGAGCCACAAAACTGCCGATTTAGTGCACTTTGAATTATAGAGAGTAGTCGAAGAATGCACTGGAACTTATTTTGTACTAACTCACCTTTCTGAGGGACCATAGGAAGATTACTCCTCCGGATCCAGCCACGGCTGGCACCAGAATGCTGACCGTCTCGTATTCTGTGAACTGCTTTACAGACCAATGGAACTTGGCCCTCATGAACAAATAGAACACCGAATTGGTGCCATCTAGTAATAGAGTATAGGGATTAAGATATACAATTTTTGGAAAAATAAATCCCCTTTTAAACAAATGTTTTATCCCATCATTATAAATATTAATGTTCGATTAATTTACCTTTTTATTCAACCTAATTAACTACGAGTACTATCCCCTTCTGATGGACACTTACCCGAGACAAAAGCAGTTAACAGCAGGACGACCATAAGGATAAGCAGAATAGATCGATTCTTGTGCTCGCGTGGCCTGGTGCAACTGCTGCAAAAATCCTTCAACAAGGAGATCAGGTCTCTGTCGTTTAATGAATTTGCAGAGGTCCGAACCCCGCTCGGCAGACTCTCGGGCAGTAGGACGATCATCAGAAAAAGGGCAACGAAAATGGAACCTGCGGAAATGCTAAACACAACGTAGGCATTGGTGGCCTCATAAACAAAGCCAGACGCAAAGCTTCCAAGGAGCAAGCCCACGTAGATAGCTAGCTCATAGGCCATCATCCTGGAAACAAAATGGTTTAAATTGTAATATTTTGTATAACATTTGAATTAGGTGTATGAAGAATTACCTGTAGGAACGCGCTTTGCCCTCGGAGACATCGCCTATAAAGCATAGGGCGGCCACTGAATAAGTAACACTGCTTCCCAAACAGGAAAGCGGCACGATCGAGAGCACATACCACCAGGGACTGACTAGACCATGGGTTTGCATCGCCCCGTAGACTATCCCCGCTGAAATCAGATACCTAAGTCCGTATCCTGTTTGTTAGGTTGAATAAAAGTAATTCATAGCAAGAATCCAAATGGTTTAACCCACCTAGAAATGAGCACATAAGCAACGGCTTGCGGCCATATCGATCCGCCCAAGCGCCTACGAAGAGTCCACAGAACGCCGGAACAAAGCACTCAATCATCCTCATGACCAAAGTGACCCTAGCAGCATACGGTTGAACCTCTTCCTCAATTCTCTGCAAAAGAAACTATTATGCATTTAAAAGTTCCATGAATATGATTCAACCTTTGTCTCGTTTGGGGCATTCTTGGTCCCCAGGAGCACGCAAACGCTATCTGGATAACCGAAACCGAACGTGCAGCTTTGGTAGATGATTTCATTTTTCAAAACGGTTGCTGAAATCCAAGGGAATACCCTACAATACATAATCAATCCCAGCTAAGATGTTTTCCAAGCACTTACACGAGAAATTATATGCGAAGAGCAGGATCAAAATAAATGGTTCGAGGAGGTAGATTCCCAATGTTTGAGAAATTGAAGGCGGAATATCTTCCAGGGGAGCAGTATTAACTCCAATAGCTGGCGCTATGAAGCTAATTGTCCCGCCCAGGCTCTCCCCGCTGCTTGTGCTGACAGTTTCAGAATCTTTTTGCCAGGATCTGCTGGCTTTGGCCACCAGTATTTCGTGAGAATGCGGTTCCTCGTTCATGTCTGCCATTCGACTGAATTTTAGTTTGAATCACTGCTTCAGATGAGCGTGGACATGATTTCAGATAAAGAGGCGGAATACGCTTTATGTGTGGGAGCAGTTCTCTTTTGTGGGATTTCCATTTCGGATGCTTCTACATAAAGTATGTGCATTTTTTATCATTAATGCCGGAAGAGGTCCAAAAAGCTTAAGCTTTAATTTGCGAACTTGATGCTTTCTTAAAGAAGATTTCATAGCTTTTTATAATTATATTAAACTTATTGATCAATTTAATTTAACTATATCGGGTTTACACTGTATTTTTGTTGTGATTCCCGTAAGTGAGTCAGATGCGATGGAACTTAGCAGTTACTCTTTAGGGACTTTTTTTTATTGACTTAACGTGCCTTATCCGAATTAAACGTTGACTTAAGGCTAGCCGAACGTAGATAAACGCTCATTTGTATGCATGTTGCGATACGACTTTCAGCTAGCATGTGGATCGAATTTTGGACAAAGCCCTCGAAGTATCAGTTCAGTTTTTGTTTTAACGTTAAGGTTTCGCCGTATGATACGACTTTTCTAACCAGGAATCACATTTGTTGATAAATATTTTTAAAAGCTCAAATTATTTTATAAATTTTTGTCTTTATTATATTCAGTTTTAGCTTTAAGGTTAAGGTTAAACATTTTTGTAATAAGTGAATCGTATTCGTTGATTACTATTTTGTAAAGATCATATGTAATTAATTATTTTTTACAAATGATCCAAAACATTATTTATTTTAACGGAAATTCAAATTTTAATTTAAAAAAAAAAAGTCAGTTTTTCGTGAAATCGCTATAGCCGCTTCCAAAATCGATATCGACCAAATGCCACAGTACATATCTATATATCGACGAGTCGAATTGGTGTCAGCCCTATATTATCCGCTCTGTAGATCTTCCCGCTTGTTCGAACTTTAACATTGACAACAGCAAAAGATGGAAAAGAAGTCCGAAATCTAAAATCTATGGTATTTCTGATTGTGTACAATTAATGTCTAGGATTTGTATTGGTTTTACATTTGCATTTCTATTAGATTCCTTTGTTTTTCCCCGATTATCGAAACGACCACGGTGTTGGGAAATGTTACTGTTAACTAACATTGGAAATCAAATACACAAATGCAAATATCGACTTCTCAAAAATCGAAGTATACACATCGAAAATCGTAATCGGCACCTTCAAAAACGATAAGATTGCGTCCCCAAGTAAATTATAGATAATAACCAAATATTATCGAATTGGTGTCATCCCTATGAGCCGCAAAAAAAACAACATAACGCGTTAATTTCTGTTTGAACATCCTAAAAGTTATGTGCTGAAAATCTACCAAAGAGCAACTTGTCACGTATGATAACGTTAGCCAAACAACATCCACGTTTGTTATCAATCAGCATATCCACATTTAATTAAATCCAAATCCCGAACTCGGCTGTCAAGCGGTTAGAGTTGTGTAACACGGACGGGCCCGAGGAAGCAGAAGAACGTGAACCAGAACTCTGTCGTCGCTCCGCTGTGTTCGGTTGTGCATTTGGATCGGTTGGAAATCGTTTTTTAGTTGCGGTTGAGCGGTATTAGCAAGTGAACAAGCTAACGGCAGGCAGTATGGCGCTTGAGACGGATGCGAATAACTCGAATGCGGCGGCCCCCGGCGATGCGACACCAACAAAAGCCAGCGGCAAGGCCAAGGAGAACAACAACTCGGCCGGCGGCAAAAAGCAGCAGAATCAAAATCAGAACTTGGTCAATGGCAATGGCAGTGCTGCCGACGGGCCCGCGGCGAAGAAGAAAGGTGCGTTCACCTCAACGCCCCAACACCCACCAACCCCCACCCACTCAGGCCCACACCCTGAACCCTTTCTCCTCGTGCTGCCATGGAAACACTGCCTCAATATTATTGCCGCAAAAGCCAATCACATAACATTTTTAACGTTACGTAATGGGTTTTCTCCCTATAATGCTTTAAAAGCGGCGCCCGCTGTCTTTTGCTCGCTTACCTCCTCACCCTCCCCCTTCCCCCTTCTAGATGGGCGGCTGCTACCGCGTGCGTTACAATTGCAGTGTAAATAAGTGCATGTGTATGGAAAAGAGAGTGTGTGTATGATGGTGGTATGGGGCTCTTGGCATGGCAACGCACATGTTGTTCACCCGGCGGTGTTCATTAACCCCCGGGAGGATTTCTTGTTGCGTTTAACCTACAATTAACACGTGCTTGGCCCGAACTGCATGCGGCACGCACACAAATTGCTCGACCATTATGTAAATCATGTTTTCAATTATCCATTAGACGCATCTGAGAGAGCAAATGCTTTCTCCGCCGCTCTCGCGCTCTCTTTACTTATCACTTTTGCTTTCTCCTGCCCTGTGCTCCCTAGCGTTCTCGCTCGCTCTCCCTCTCTCTCCTGCTCTCGTTATCGCTCTCTGGATCTGTCGAACGGTGTAATTTCGTGGACTGCTGTTGAAATTAGCACGTTTGTGCTAAACCCATTTCCAGAGTGCGAGATCAAAGGAGATTGGATTCGTTCACTGTCCGGACTCTGTTGTGGACCCGGCCCCTTGGCCTTATCAGCCTGCCTTGCTGTGCTCGCCGTTTCTGTTTGTTTTTCTTACTTTGTTTTATGGGCCTGCTGCATGCACTCATACACCCTCACACTTCACACACACACTGGCACAGTGAGCGGCAGCAATAAGCGGACATGCGGTGGAATTGTTATGTAAAACTGGCAAAGAAACGAGAGAAAAATCTAAGCTGGCATCGGAAACCGAAGCTTCAAATTCTGGGGCACATACATTATTTACAAATCTGATTGGGTCTGAGTTATGTAAAGTTCCATTTCACAATATACAAAGTTTCATTTTCTGAGCTTGAAACCTTAATAAAGTGCAAGACTTTTTAAGCAAGGATAGAAAATTTCAAACTAGCAAATTCTCATGTAAATATAAGATGAATATATCCTAGCTCAAAAACTGTGCAAAGCTAAATTTGTATCTTAAAATCCAAATATACTTTCAAGGCGAGCAAAATGATCCCAAATGAACTCGTGGAAAAACATTTGAAGAAAACCCCGTGTTACCCGAGATCAATATCCCAAACTGTACTAACAATGCTTCCATAAATTATCCCTTGAACAGGCAAGAAGAACCGTAACAAAAGCCCCCCTGAAACCGCCGCAGAACCCGTGGACGCTGCTCTGAGCAATGGACATGCCGAAAAACCGACAACGGAGGCTTCTGCTGAAGTCGATGTCGAAGCCGAAGCCGACGCCAACGCGAATGTGGGTGCAGGCAGCGGGGAGGAGGTGAAGCCGGAAGGAGGTGATGCAGCGGCATCAGAACTGGAGGCGGAGGCCATCGCCTTGGACGCCCTGCACGATGTGGGCATCACGGTTAACATTAGCAGCCCAGGGACGGATGTCCTCTCCGTGCAGCTTTCGAGCATGGAGCTGGTGCAGGAGATTCACCAGTTGCTGATGGACCGCGAGGAGACCTGCCACCGAACTTGCTTCTCGCTGCAATTGGATAGCGTGACTTTGGACAACTTTGCCGAGCTGAAGACCATCGAGCAACTTGAGCAAGGCTCCACCATCAAGGTGGTCGAGGAGCCGTATACAATGCGCGAGGCCCGCATCCATGTGCGTCATGTGCGCGATCTGCTTAAAAATCTGGACCCAGCGGATGCGTACAATGGCATCGACTGCACATCGCTTACCTACCTGAACACGATCACCCAGGGCGACTTGTTGGACAAGAAGAAGACCCGACCGGACTCTGTTGATTGCACGCCCCCGGAATACGTGACCCCGGGCGTATCTGAGCCGCCTCTTCTGCCATTGCACCCCAATGTGAAGAACGCTAAGGGACCACAGGCCCTCAAGGTGCTCACCACGTCCGCCTGGAACCCGCCGCCCGGTCCCCGCAAGCTGCACGGCGACCTCATGTATCTGTACGTAGTCACCATGGAGGACAAGCGTTTTCACATCTCCGCCTGCTCCAAGGGCTTTTACATCAACCAATCCACGGACGACACCTTCAATCCCAAGCCCGATAATCCCAGCCATCTGAGCCACTCACTGATCGACCTGCTCTCCCACATATCGCCCTCGTTCCGACGTGCCTTCCAGACCATTCAAAAGCGACGCACCATGCGTCACGCCTTCGAGCGGGTGGCTACGCCCTACCAGGTCTACCAGTGGGCTTCGCCAACGCTGGAACACACCATAGACGCCATTCGCGCCGAGGATGCCTTCAGTTCGAAGTTGGGGTGAGTGGTCCTAGGCTCTGGGAATTTATGGTTAATATAAGGGTATATTGGATATATAACGCTAAGGAATCTTTTCCGATAGTAAATGGTCTTTCAACAAGGACAGGTATATGTTAATAACATAGTAGACTTTGCATATTTATTGTGCGCTCTCTAGTTAACCAAACTTAATGAAATTTTCAGGATTGGTAGAAATTAATGCTCCAATTGCGTGTTTAAAGCCCAAGACTCTAGTTTGCGCAGAGTGGTGTTAACGTAAAAACACAAATTGTTGTTATTAACATAGAGTTATCCTTGTTGAAATACCCTTTTTATATATTTGTTATCAGCATCAACGGGCGAGTATTTAATTGTTTTACATCGCTTTTTTATAAATATGTCAACTTATCCTAAAATTCTTATCAAAATCGGACTCATATATCCTATAGCGGCCATTAAAACGAAGGGAGAAAATGCGTCATTGATCATAACTCTGGTGTTTATCAATATAATTAATTCATTTTTGGACAATATACTTTTTATAGACATTAAAAATAAAACCAAAAATTTGACCAATTGCCATACAAACTATCGAACGGTTTGAAGGTAACTGGCCTGCAAGGGTATTCTAAGCTTCGGACCCCGGAGCTAGCCTTCATTTCTTGTTAAAACATACCTTTATAACCATTCCTCTTCCGTTACGCAGCTACGAGGAGCACATCCCAGGGCAGACACGCGACTGGAATGAGGAGCTGCAGACGACGCGGGAACTGCCGCGCAAGTCACTGCCTGAGCGCTTGCTACGCGAGCGCGCTATCTTTAAGGTGCATGGGGACTTTGTGACGGCCGCTACTAGAGGCGCAATGGCCGTCATCGATGGCAACGTGCTGGCCATCAACCCAGGAGAGGACGCCAAGATGCAGATGTTCATTTGGAACAATATATTCTTTTCGCTGGGCTTCGACGTTCGGGACCATTACAAGGAACTGGGCGGAGATGCGGCTGCTTTTGTGGGCCCCAGGTACGACCTGCATGGCGTGCGAGTCTACAACGCAGTAGATGTGGAGGGGCTCTACACCCTGGGCACGGTAGTGATCGACTATCGTGGTTATCGCGTCACCGCACAATCCATCATCCCGGGCATTCTGGAGCGGGAACAGGAGCAGAGTGTGGTCTACGGCTCTATCGACTTTGGCAAGACGGTGCTGAGTCACCCCAAGTATTTGGATTTGCTGCGTCAGGCTGGCAAGCACCTTAAGATCCTGCCCCACGCCGTGCTCAATGAGCGAGACGAACCCGTGGAGCTCTGCTCCTCCGTAGAGTGTAAGGGCATCATCGGAAACGATGGCCGTCACTATATCCTTGATCTTTTACGCACCTTCCCGCCAGACGTTAACTTCCTGAAGCTGCCGGAGGTGCAGCTCAGCAAGGAGCTGGTCGAGATGGGCTTTCCCATCGAACACCGCCACAAGCTGTGCTGCCTGCGCCAGGAGCTGCTCGAGGCCTTCATCGAAGATCGCTATGTGAACTTCATCCGCTTCGCTGCAGTGCATTTGCAGCAGCTTAATGCTAAGAAACAGACAGAGAAGGCGGATGAGGATCAAGTGCCTGCTATCGAGGAGGCCGAGAAGGAAAACGTGGAACCAAAGAAGAACGGAACCGAAAAATCGGACGACAAGGAGGAGGGTGAGGAGAAGCAGCAGCAGCCCACTTTTAGCGAGACAAAGACTGCCGAGGCCATGGTGAACGCCATTCGTGAGGCGCAGTCCAATGTGGCGTCATCCAACGTGGTGCAAGCCGCCGAGGTGGTTCAAAGGGCATGTGCGGCCGTCGGTTCCCTCAAGGAGAAGGAGTTCGACTTCCGCTTTAACCCCGATGTCTTCTCCAACGGCATCCGACATGTGGATGGCGAGGAGGGCACCTGCAGCTCGCTGGCCAAGCAGAAGGTGCTCGTGCAGGACGCGGCCGAGTTCCTAGTCCTCAAGCAAATACCTGAATTTATCAAGGAACACTTATCCCACTCCTCGCCGCCCATTGATGGGCAAAGCCTTACGGAATCGCTGCACAGTCACGGTATCAACGTGCGGTACCTGGGCAAGGTCATTAAGATGTTAGGCCAGATGCCTCGCATGGAATATCTGCACAGAATTGCCGTGCTCGAGTTGATTGTGCGCGCCACCAAGCATATTTACTATACCTATATGCAGAACACGGAGCCACTGCAACTGTCCGCCGCCATCAGCCACTTCCTTAACTGTCTGCTGACTAGCGGTCCGGTGAACCCGGCGGTGAGCAGCGAGGAGGCGCATAAAAAACGCAGCAACGGTAGCAAGCACAACAAGCACAAGTCCTCCAAGGGGGGCAAGCAACAGCAGCAGTCGGGGGGCAGTCAAAACGGAGGAGCCTCGGCCACCAACGCAGGAGCTTCGTCTGGCTCGGACTGGACGCTCGTCACGCCCCGCTCGCTGTGGCAGCAGATCCGGCGCGAGGCAAAGGCCTACTGGGACTGGGAGCTCGAGTGCGACTCCATCGAAACCGCTGTAAGCAAGTACGGCATCCTGCGAATCAGCCTGTTGCGCGCCTTTTGCCTAAAGGTGGGCATCCAGGTGCTGTTGCGCGAGTACAACTTCGAATCGAAGCACAAGCCCACCTTCGGGGACGAGGACATCGTGAATGTGTTCCCGGTGGTGAAGCACATTAGCCCCCGGGCCACCGACGCATATAACTTCTACACTACGGGCCAGGCCAAGATTCAGCAGGGCATGTTCAAGGAAGGCTATGAGCTTATCAGCGAGGCCCTTAACCTGCTGAACAACGTCTTTGGAGCGATGCATCAGGAGAATGGCTCCTGTCTCCGGATGCTGGCCAGGCTTAGCTACTTGCTGGGCGACGCCCAGGACGCTTTGGCCATCCAGCAGCGGGCGGTGATCATGAGCGAACGGGTCAACGGCATTGACCACCCCTCCACCATCCTGGAATACGTATGTCTTATTGAATCTTTCTAGATCTGGGCAGTAATCATTGTATTCTCTTGCAGACACACCTTTCACTCTACTCGTTTGCCAACGGACATGTGGGAATGTCTCTTAAACTGCTGTATAGGGCAAGATACCTGATGGTGTTGATCTGTGGGGAGGACCACCCGGAGGTGGCACTAATCGATGTAAGATCATTAACCCTTGGCCATTAAGATGGATTACCCGATTTTGTTTTTTTTTTTTCGCAGAGCAACATAAGTTTGATTTTGCACGCATTAGGGGAGTACGAACTGTCGCTGCGTTTCATCGAGCACGCCCTGAAGCTGAACCTCAAGTACTTCGGCAGCAAGGCCATGCATGTGGCAGTCAGCTACCATCTGATGGCCCGCACCCAGTCCTGCATGGGCGACTTCCGTTCGGCGCTGAACAACGAAAAGGAGACCTACTCCATCTACAAGTCGCAGGTTGGTAAATGCTCTGATAAATGTATTACTAAGTTGAGTTGAGGAAACGAAAAGATTGATTTGAGAGAAATATTCTAAACTTCCCCACTTCTATTCAAATTCATTAAAAAATTTCCAGTTTGGTGATAAGCACGAGAAGACCCGGGACTCCGCTGAATGCCTGCGCCTTCTGACCCAACAGGCAGTGCTGCTGCAACGCAAGATGAACGACATCTATTCCAATGGCAAGTTGACCAGCGACCTGCCGCCCATCCACATCACACCGCCCTCGATGGGCTCGGTGCTGGACATGCTGAACACTATCAACGGCATTCTGTTTGTGCAGATTAGGTGAGACCAGCTCTTTCTTTCGAAAAAAAAAATTGTCAAATTTCAGACTTTTTGTTTGTAATATAGCCAAAAGGACATTGTCAAGGTGCGTAGCGAGATCGAGAAGCATTTGAAGGCCAACAGTGCCGAGATCCAGGTGAAGGATGCCATCCAATCTATTATGGCTGCTGCCAATAACAATGGAGAATCAGAGGCGGAGGCCTTAAAGGCCAATAAGGAGCAGCTCACCAACGGCATTGAGGCCTCCGAAAGCGTGGCGGCATCAAGTTGAACACTCCAGAGGCGAAGCTAACATCATGAAACCCCCAAAAAACCCTCACTCACAAAATTGCCGCCTGTTCGTTGCGTTGTAATCGTTAATCGTACTTTTGGAACTGAGCAAAATTAGGAACAACTAAGTTTTAAATACTACAGCAAAGAGCTACCCACTGCAACATCAAACAACCACTAACGTCGTAATAAACATAATTGTTTATGTTTTTCTTAAAGGCTGCTCTTACACTGCTCACAAACATCGCATCGCATCGCTTCGTCTATAGAAGTACGCATATTGGCGCATAGGCCAATGAAATACTTTTAGAGTTAGTCAAAAAAAAATAACTATCAGTAACACTACCAAACTCCTTAACCAACAACCCAAAATCATGAAACCAGCTAAAACCAAGTTTTCAGGTTTTTAAGCGCGATCTTTCGCCTAGCTCATACACACGCATGTTTTGTTATCCATTTGCAAACCCGTCAAATGCCTTTTATAGTTTATAATCGATTTCACATAATTTTACGCATTGTTTTCTGTTAAATCAACTTTACAACGAGTGCAACTAAATATTTAACAATAGCAATGAGGTGTGCCCAATTGGAAAGAGAAGCCAGAGGAATATTGAATGATTACGTTTTTGTTATACAACTATCAAATAGATATATATCAGAAAATATATATTAAACATTATACATATGTAATGCATACCCTTTTGGGTCCTTGTTGTATCAAGGACTGGAGAACATTTAATCATATGAACAAAGTGGTTTTCTATTATTAAAACGATCGGCCATGCGATCAAATAAAAATATAAAAGCAGACAGATGCATTTCGTATTACAGTGGCAATCAATGAGTTGGGATGCCGCTTAAACTAAACTTAATGAAGATTAAAGTTAAATGAATGGTGGGGTCGTCGCACTAAAACCATACTGGAATGCATAGTCTTGAAAATGCAAAAGCTATTCTTAGGAACAGCTACTTTCGTTTTCTGCACTTGTTGCGTCCTTTTCGCCTTCTGCCAGGAGTTTTGTTTGGGGATTTTCCGTTTTTCGCCGCCGCCACCGCCTGCTGTTGCTGGCTCTTGGGCGTGGCTCCAGCTCCTGCTGCAGTAGCTCCAGTGTTGGCAGTGCCGCTGGTTTGCTTGTTCATCCGATTCGCGGCGCTTTGCCCACTAATCTTCTTCGAGGGCAACAGGTGCTGACTGACAAGTTCACCCAACACACCCTGGTGCGCCAGCATGGATAGGAAGGTGCAAATAAATTTGTCGTAGTTATGTGTACGCCGACTGGCGTCCACCTTGAACATGTGCCGCCGGTCATTCTCGTCGGCCAGGTGCTGCTCATTGATAGCTATCTCGGTGTCCAGGTTTTTGAGTAGTGACTGCAGATCACGTGCTGTAAAGGCACTCGGCTCCAGGAGTGTGGTAGGTGTGTCCGGGCGCTGCGAATCACCATTTCCAGCTTCGCCCTGCTCATCAGCCTTTAGAAGCTTCTGCAGAGTGCCGGAAACGATGGCCTGGTTGGTGCGCAGCATCTTCAGTTTGTGGGTTATGGCAATGCGCCTGTCTGGAACAACGGCCATTAGGTTGAAACGGATGTCCTGCTCTCCGGTAGCGATTCCCAGTCTCTCCGCCATCACACGTCGGAATTTGTCCGTCCAGTCTTCATGGTCTTCCCAACCGCCATGATTCATGGGATACGGTTTCAGGCCGTCCAACTCGAACAGCTGTCCATTGATGGGCACAAAGCTGACGAAGTGGAACGCCTCGCCGGTGAAGCGGCAACTGGAGACGCCTGCTCCGGTCCGCTCCAGGCGACGCCTGGCCTGCGGCATGGCATGGGAGTTATGGGCACAGGCCAGCTCTGGAGTATTCCCAATCGCTAGGCCTTTGTTCTCCGGACTCATGCCCTTGGTGTGCGCCTTGAGCCGACTAAGCGTATCGCCAAGCTGCAAGTTGTTCTCGTTGCAGTTCAGAAGGACCGAAAGCAGGGCGTGTGTGGCACAACTATTGGGCACCACCTGCTGAGCGAAAAAGATGCTGGAGATGGCTTCTTCGTCCTTGACGAAGATTTCAGCAGTGGTCTCCACGATCTTTCTCCTGGCCCTTCGCTCTTCTATCCAGCGGAAGAGGAAGATAAATCCGTAGGGACTCTCGATGGGTTTCTGAAGGTCATACACCTCCTCCACCTGCACATCGTGGCCTAAATAAGCAGTGGGGATTAACGATATTTATAGCATGATGGTTAGAAAACAAATATTACAGCCGAAGTCCTCCAGGAGTAGGGTGAAGAGTCCCGGGTCGGATTCCAGCTCCAGCCAGCCATCTGCCAGTTGGGCCATCGGCATTGTTGTTGCTTTCGGAGTCGTTGCAAGCAGAGAGCTGTTCCCCAAGCTGGAGCTGCTGTTTGCCCCCACGTGGGGGGCAGTGCCACCTCCACCCGCGTTCATTGCACACACTTTTAATTACTTAGTTGAGGGATAACTTAAAGATTTCAAGGTTTCCCTGTCAGGAATCTGGGGGAAAACAATTGCGTATTACAAGTGCCGGTAAAAATCACGAAAAAAAATTGCTACTATTTCGGCGTTTGTTGTGGGACCTTGCGATGCAGATGCCCTAGTACGTGTGAATGGTCATCTAAACATCTTAAATTTACTTGATCCTGGCATTTTGTTATCCATAATTCATTGTAAAAACAAAAAATATTGCTTGTTTTTCTCAAAATAATTTTTTTCTTCGTCTTCTTCTTAGCTAATTTAGCCATTCACAAGAAACCGATATCGATAGATCGAGAAAAATATTTGATGATATGGCATCCCTGTCGGCAGTTTATAGTCAGCTGTTATTGACGTAACTTTTACTTTTGCCTCTTTTTCTCCCGAATCCTAGTTGAATCAAAATTGTGGTATACGAACATGGTTCGCCCAACGCTAGTTACCCTGGTCAAGCGAGTGCCACTTATCCACTTCCGCAAGGGGGGTGTGGGTGGACCGGCGCCTGCAGCAAACCAGCAGGCAAGTTCCCAGCCGCAAGGAGGCAAAAAGGTTAACTTTGCAGCCCATTTACTACTAGCACATTCTTCTGCGCCCAAAGCAATAACTAATTGTGATCTTAATTATTTAACCAGGTGTCCGGAGGTTCAGCAATTGAGGACTACGATCTGCCAGCGAGATTCGCCCGCAAACCCATCTCTCCCGAGGAGGCGGAGTACATCAACAATGGTGGACCCCCAAAATGAAATGTCCTGCTTGAATAATAAAATTGTTTGGAGACTTCACAGCTGATGTAGCAGCAGTCACCCAGTCGCGCCTTCACCGAATATCATATGTTTAGTTATTTGTTTAAATTAAAATCAGAAATAAGCTACGCCTAGTTCAACAACCTAAAAAATCTGCTTGCGGCGCCAGAACGCAGTTCTTTAAATAAATATGCAAAGAGCTTTCGCTCGCTGTGAGTGGCTCATAGGCAAGAAGAAGCAATAATACAAAATCTGGAGCCAATTCAATAAATTGAGGGATCAATAAATTGATTTTAGTATAATGCGAGACTAAAAAAATCTTATAAAGATCTGCTCTTTACTCAACACTGAGTATGCATTTAAAACTAAACTGATATTGCATCAAGAGAGCGCAGAGCGAACTCGGAGAAGCTTATTCTCTTCAGTACGTTCAGATACGAGATACATCCACCATTCAGTCGTGAGCTGTCTTCGGTTGATGTTGATTTCAGATTTCAGAGCGCGCCCAGTCGGACGTGCTTTTCCCCATCAGCGAGCAGCTAGCTAGCGAACGAGTCTCCTCTGTCAATTTGTTTTTGCGCCAACCCCCCACTCCTCCCCCAGCCGCGTGTTCGTCGCGAACAAAGAGTGGAAAATTTTTTCGAATCGGCAGAAAACCCTTCTGCAAGCCAGTGCAATTGAAGGGCCGGGATTAGGTAAATAGCCTGTGCCCCCCACCGGATCGGTTCTCCTCTGTCCCCACCTGGATTGGATGGGTGTTAAGCGTAGTATGCCAGTGAGCTGTGGCAACAAGGACTGTCTGGGTCTTCGCAAACGAGTCTGTGGCCTGCACCAAACCTGGAAGTGGCTGCACCAGACGCCCGCCCTGCACGAATACCTCATCTCCGCCAGCTCCGTGGCTGCAAACACAAAAAACGCATCTCGCCAGCACGCCGCCTCAGTCTAAAGTCCAGCGAAGAGACCAAAGCCATCTAAACCAAACGAATACAATAACAATACCATAGATAGTAAGCACCGAAAAACAGACAGCACCAGAACATAACCTAACAGAAAATAAAGCTGGCACAACAGTAAACACAGAGGCAGAAAGCAAACCCGTCAAGAGCTTTTGCCGACACCGTTGACCTTGTTTTTTGCCTGCAAGTGCATTGCGCGCGCTCTCAGTTCACCTGGCAACAGAAGTCGCACTACTTCCTTGTGAGAGCAACAGCAAGTAGCAGATCAGCTGACAGCCCCATGATGAGCGTGCTCTTGCGACGCAATTCCAGCCAGCTGAGGCTGTTGCTTCAGGCCACCCGTCTCGCGTCCAGCGATGGGACCAATGCGGCCAACGACTCGCCAATTGGTCACAAGCCCAGTCAGGAGAAGAAGCGCCAGCCCCAGCCCGTCATCCCGGATTCAGACATCAAGAAGTCGGTGTTTATATCGCAATCGAACGACGTATTCACCAACTTGGCACTGGAGGATTGGCTGTACAAGAACTTTGACTTCACCCACCACCATGTACTGCTGCTGTGGGCCAATGACCCATGTGTGGTCATCGGGCGCCATCAGAACCCCTTCACCGAGGCCAATGTCTCGCAGCTGGTGGAGCGAGGCATTACTCTAGCCCGCAGGAACAGCGGCGGTGGGGCAGTGTATCATGACCTGGGCAACCTGAACTGTACCTTCTTCGCACCCCGGGAACGCTACGATCGCAAGTACAACCTGAACATAGTGACCAGGGCTCTGTTCCGCGAGTGGGCCATCAAGGCGGAGATCAATGAGCGTGACGACATTGTTGTGATGAACAAGAAGGTAAGACGTGAGAGCCTGGCGAAAGCTTATCAGGCGGCGACCTTTTACTGACCCCGTACTAGCGTCAGCTCCCTTGCAAGCATCTGGGCTGCGCATCTGGTCTTTGTTCGGATCCCATTTTAACAATTTTGCACTTGATTTAACAGATTTCCGGGACGGCCGCCAAGCTAGGACACCCGAACTGTTATCACCACTGCACCATCTTGGCGAGCGCGAACAAGCTGCACCTAGGCGAGTCATTGGTTCGTGAGCCGGCCAACTACATCAGCCGGGCCACGGCCTCGGTTCCTTCTGCCATCCGCAATCTGGTAGACGTGAATCGCTCGGTGAATGTTGCGCAGCTTCGCTCCGCCGTGGGCTACGAGTACCTAAGGACGGCGGCCACAGCACTAGAGGATGGAGGCACTGTGCAGACAATGAAGCAGCGCGGCTTTCAGCTAATCAATCCTACAGACAAATGGTTCCCTGGGATTGAAGAGCTTCGATCCAACTATAGCTCCTGGGACTGGGTTATCGGCAAAACGCCAAAGTTCACAGTTGAGAAGGATCTAGAAGTCAAAGGCGAGGACCAGGACATGAAACTAAAGCTGAGCGTGGAAGTGGAAGCCGTAAGTTGTGGTTCTCTTTGTAACAATTAAATTTATACTTTAATCTGTATATATTTATACAGGGAATGATGAAGGAAATTGGAATCCAGCTGCCACAGAGCGAGCAGCTGGTTCCGGTGGTAACTCCGCTCCAGGGCAAGCCGTACAATGAGGAGAACCTGAACGGTATCTTGGGTGCTCTCAAGCTCGTCAACGCATCCAATGTGAAGCAGGCGATGAACGGCTCTGTATGATTGCTGTTGTGTTAGCTAAAAAAAAGCAAAAAAATAATGCCCTCTGCAAGAGTATATATATCCCTCATGCAGTTTTACTAAAGCTCTAACATAGATGTAATTTTTCCAAGAAACCATATTACTAACCTAGTAACTAAGCGTATTACAAACAAACAATTTATTTTTGTTATCACTGTTTTTGTATAAAAAGAACTGCAATAAAATGTTTAAACATTTAACACTTTTGAGCTAATATTTGTAATATTGGTCAGACGATTGTAGCGCTTAGAAAAATATCCGTTAGTGTATAAACCACGGATAATAAATATATAGTGTTAGTTCGTCATATGGATAATATTTGAAGAGATTGATCCACTTACCTATCTGGGCGGGTTTATGATGATCTCTTAAATTATAATGAAAACTGTATGACTTTATGTCCTATGACTACTGAAATCAAATTATTGAATTTATTGAGTTGAATTGACTGCTCAGAATTGTTTCCATTATTCGCTGAGGCTAAACGCTTTTGCGGATATTGCTGTCTCAAATTCCCAAAACTGCAATTACAAAGTTGGTGTCAATAAAATAACGATTACTACAAAAAGCAAACTTTAAGTAGTTTGTATAAAAATATGCAGTTGTTTTTATTGCGTAAAACCAATAAAAGATAAAACGGAATTGTAAACATGATTACAAAATATTGATAAATGTTGTAAGGCACTTGTTCGCATTTTGACACAAAAACTTCTTATTTTTACTAAAGAAGCAACATAAAAACTATTTATAAAAAATGGGACTCGCGAAATACTAGGATGGGGAATAACAAAAAATAATCTGCAAGTCCCTTTAATACGCCACAAATCGGAATAACTATAGATTGCACTCTTAGAGGGACAAGGGAGACTGGCTTAGATGTGAACCGTTTGCACCAACTCCGGTAGGTTCTGGTAGTCGGGGTCACGGGCAAAGAACTGCGTGAGATAGGTAAAGGTCGGCCGGTCCTTGGGCCGATCCTTCCAGCAGCTCTGCATCACGGCGTATATGTAGGCGGGGCAGAGATTGGGCTGCGGCAAGCGCTCTCCGCTATCCACAACCTTAATGGCGTCCACATTGGATATTTCACCGTACGGCGGTGCTCCCAGGGCGAACATCTCCCAGATCGTCACGCCGAAAGACCACACATCGCTGGCATGTGAGAAAATTCCCAGGTTGAAGCTCTCCGGAGCGTACCAGCGGATGGGCCAGCGCCCACCCTGGGTGAATTGGTACTCCGTGCTTCCCGGCCTCAGCATTCGCGACATCCCGAAGTCACTTATCTTGGCCTGCTGGCGGGCGGTCAACAGAATGTTCCTGGCGGCCAGATCGCGATGCACAAAATGCTGAGATTCCAGATAGTGCATGCCTGCAAAACCAAATTAAGTGAGAAGTTAATTGAAAAGGATACCTCTATTGTAGGTTATTATAATATTGCCTACAAGGAGACATTTCCGGCCCTATAAAGTAGATATATTCCTGATCAGCATTACAAGTCCAATCGAAATATACATGCCCGTCTGCCTGTTTTTTGGCAAACTAGTCCGCCTTTTTAAAACTTGGCACCAACTCTCCTTACTCTTAGATGTAGTTTTTAATTCAGAATGGCCGCAGTCGGCCTTTTTTGAATTTGGCTCGTTTAAAAGTGGCCATACTGTGACCATCTAAACCAATCCAATCAGATGGACGCTTTGAAAATGTGGGACTGAGCCTAACTCAGTTGTTTTTCAAGTTAATTAATTCATTCTTAATAAATAGAGTATTTAAAGGGATTAAAACCGGTTTGGGAAAAAAACAAAAAAAAATGGAACACTACATCCTTTCAAACGATCGGGCGGTTTGATAGACATTTCTTCTTGTTAGATACCTACCACAGGCAATCTGCGAGGCCCAAACTTTGAGATCAGAGTTGGCTGAGATATCGCTGCTGTGGTCCAGCAGATACTGCAACATGGAACCCAGCGGTGCAAGCTCCTGCACCATCATCAGCATTTCCCCCTTCGAGATGCCAATGAAGCGTACGATGCATTGGTGCTCCAGCCGCATCATCATGGACGCCTCGCGCAGAAACTCTTGCTTGTTGCTGTGCTCTTCGCTCAGCATCTTGATAGCCACCTCCAGGCGGGAATCATCCGCCTTGGCACTCCCTTTCCTTGCAAGCCATCCCTTATGCACCGATCCGAACTCTCCATGCCCGATTTCACAGTCTAGTATTAGGTTCGCCGGCTCGATAAAAAACCTTAGCCTGGCCGCCTCCACGGTGCTGGGAGTGGGAGTGATAGTGGAGTCGCTACATTTGCGCTGAAGATAGCTGGCCATCTCACTCTCCGTTGAGGCGTTGGAGACGACCGAGTTGAGGCGAGCCATGGCGGGGTTCCTTATCTGCTGGTCCAGCAGCGTAAGAACGTCCACGGTGGGCTGGTATCCAATGGCTCGCTCTCGTTCAATAATCACATCGCTCTTGGTGAAATACTCAACTTCGTCCTCAGTCTTTGGGGCGATGGGCGGCAGGTCGATCTCGACCGGCGTGTTGTTTCTGGGCACGTTGTAAAGCTCCCCCCCTCCAGAAGCGGCTCCATCCGCATTGAAAGTGGAAAAGTCCGTGGAGAAGGACAGGCTCTTCAGCATGGGGGCAGCTGCCTTTAGCTCCTGCTCTGAACTAGCCAAGGCTCCGATCGTACTGCTCTCGGACTCGCTCCGTTTGGCCTTCGACTTGCTCTTGCGCAGACTGTTCATATCGAACAGGTTCTTCTTGGGACTGGTTAGGCGTAGCGTGTTGAACATGGAGCTGCTGTTTTCCTTCTGTTTCTTCTTCGCAATGGGCAGCGCAGGCACATGTGGGTGGGCGAGGTGGCTGTGGCCAGAATGGCCAGACGTGGGCGTGGGCGGCGTGCATGGTGGAGTGGTCCGCGGCTTCACCGAGGATCGGGGTATCGTGGCAAACGAGGGCACTTCCGGCTTTGGACGCGGAGGTACTGGATACTTGAGGCTAGCCGGCAGCCCGTACGAGAAGCGCATGAAGTGGGCTATCAGGTGATCTAAACTTGGCCAATAGGGTCCGTCGTCAATGTAAAGAAATTTTGACTGCAAAAGACCAATAAAAATCATTGTAAAATAGTTATCTTACGCACTCGTAATAAAACCTACCCCTCCGGACTGAAGCTTGATACCGTTCTGGTAGAGATCTGCTTGCGAGATGCGGAAGTTCTTGACCATTTGGTCGCTAAGCAGGGTAAGAACCAATCCTGAAGCTGCAGCTGACTCGGAATAACGCACCAGGAAGCTACCCGAGGTGTCTATTTGCGGTTGCTTGGCCAACATCTCCTTGGCGTGCTGCATGAGAATAGAAACGGCCTCGTCCCTGGTCAGCGTACCATGGAACCAGTGCTCCCTCTTGGTATTAGCAGGTGGCAACTTGTAGTTGAGCAGGAACTCCTCCACGGCCGTTTGGCCCGCCTCCTTGGCTAGATCAAAGGGAAACTCCCCAGAAGTGGTCCTCGGTAGTGGTGGGGCTTCTGCCAGAAGGAGTTCCTGCACTGCGTCCAAATTACCGTGTTTGGCTGCCTCGTGCAGAGGCACATAACCATTCTCTATGTTCCTGCCCTGGACGTTGGCCTGCACGGAGATTAGGGTGCGAATGAAACTGGCTGGCTTGGAGCGAGCGGCGTACTAGGAAGTGATTTTTATTGATCAAGTTCAGAGAAAGGTTGCGGCGAAATAAGGCATACTCACATGCAAGGGCTGGTAGCCAAAGGAGTCTGAGCTGTTAACCTGGACCTTGGCATCCAACAGGTGTTTGAGTATGTCCTCATCCGAATAAAGCGCTGCCAAATGCAGAGCCGTCTGTCCGTCCTGATTTTTGGCATCGAAATTGCGGTAGCCACACTTAAGCAGCTCAAAGACCACCTTGCTCTCGTTCTTGCTGGTGGCGCGATGCAACAGGTTGGTCACTCCATGACTCCGGGTGTTGTGGGGAGGTGGATCCCGGATAAGGGGGACGGTCAGCTTGGTGGGCAGTCCGTTTGCCGCCTGCTGGTAGTAGTCCACCAGCGTGTCCAGCCCATGCAGGATCTTCGTCTGCACCTTGTCGTCGATGGAGAAGAAGGCGTCCTCACCACCGTGTCGTCGCACCTGGTAGTGACACACCTCCTCCTGGCAGAGCAGGCTTAAAACGAAATCTCCAGCCGCCGTGCTGCTCTCCCGCACCAAAAAGGTGCCATCTTCGTAACCTGTGCTGATTGGAAGGGCAATTACAATTGATTAGTAGTGCAGTCCACCACGCCCACATCCTCTTCTCCCCTTGATGACGGAGGTAGGGCTATCGCTCTCAGACTTGCCTTGCTTGAGGATGTCATCGGCTGCTTCTCTTGTTAGGTTGCCATGGAACCATTTCATGGACTCGTTCTCGCGACTCATTGCCAGGGCATTTGTTACAATCTGGAGATCACTTACAAATCCATGGGGCTCCCAAAGCTAAATATCGAACACTGCTCAACACTGTCGGCAATGGCGTTATGCAACACTCTTCTTTTGTGCTTATCGATCGTTTAACTAGGTGGCAGCTCCTGCTAAGTGAATCGTGTTTAAATATAAATAACGGGTTTTAATAGCATTAAAATATTCATTGTTACTAAATTACTTATATTTTAGTTAAAATTCTTGGAGTAAATAAAACTAAAACTTCACACCCACTTGTTTTTACAAAAAAATATTATTCCACATCTAAAAGGTTTTAAAAAGGAATTAAACAAAATTTAATTAAATGTTTCGCATATGTTTTATATTTCAGTTTTTTTCTTTTATGCAGGCGCTACTAAAACAATGTATTAAATTATGGGCGATTATGTTAGATTAATTTTTTTATGTTATCTCCTCGAATTCGGTTGCAGGTTATGCGAGAATAGTCTTAAGCATTTAAAAAACGACTATACGCTAGGATACGGCATTAAAATGAATACAAAATTTTAGGTTATGCAATATCTATAAACATTTTAGAATTATTTTATATATGTTATGTTATATGTATTTTTTTTATCATTTTCTTTACAATGTACAGAAAAGATCGACAACGCAATTTATTAATTCCATTTTAGCATGCCGCTTTTAATTTCGTTTATCTGCATGTGGCTGAATGAGTTTTCAGTTTCCGCCTTTCTAGTAAGTATTGTGGCAACTTAAGTGACTAACGGTAGATAGCTACATCCATACATGAAAAATACATATTTTCTCCCCCCAGGAACACATTCAAACACACTCTTCTCGAACAGCTCTAGAATCTGGCTTCCAACATAACCTCACCTTGACCTTGACCACGCCCCCGCCCCAGAACTTATTGGCTAGTTTTTCTAAGCATTTAGTATTTTCTATCATGTTTTGCTGTTCCGGCTGTCGCTGATGCTTATGATGCTTTCATCGCAATTATCGTTTTGGCATTTTGCGTACTAATATTGTTAGGCATTTCGTTCAAAACTATCCACAAATGAGAAATTTCGGTTATTTTGTTGAAGATTTTCAAATAAAATCGCATTAATACATTTAGCGATGACTATTAATTTTGTATATATTCTGTATGCGCTTCGTTCCTTGCTGCTACTTTTGATGGTGCTGAGGCTGTTGTTTCCGTTGATTCTTGGTCCTGTGATACAGCTCCTTTTATGCTACTCCCTCGATATCTCTTATGCTGTTCATTCCATTAAAAGTAACTAGATTCTAATGTAGAACAAAGGGTTAAAGGTATCATATATCGAATCATTCAAGAAATCCAACTCTTGGTTTGTTAATATTCCGCTTTACATTTATGACTTTTCTTTGTTGATTTTTGTTGTTGTTACGGTTGTTTCTGACGCTGCCGCCGATGTGGATGCTCATATTGATATTATATATAAGATTTTGCTTTTTTAATTAGCTATTGAAGAGAGCTTTTGGGGAACTCCATTCACAGTCTTTGATTTAAGGACATCATTTTCGTATTGAAAGACAGTTTCCTTGCCATTTTCGACGACCCTGCAAGAAAAATAAATGACAAATGCGATTAAACCTGATAATATATGTTTTTTTTTAGGTATAGACAGGACTTACCGCTTGGTCAAATGTCTCTTGCCATTGGTAAAATGCGTTGAGGTGAAGGTGCGCTTGACGGCCACACTAGGTCCTCCGGACGAGAAGAAATTAAAGTCGCTGGGGGGCATAAAGTAGTTGAGCGTAGGTGCCGCGAACGGGCCGCCGACCAATTCGGGGTAGTGGTGATGATGATGTCGGGATGCTCCACTCCCTCCATGACGTCGACTACTAGTCGACCCGGTCATGCCGTTCGAGTATCCGTTGGCATCTGAAAATACACAATATATTAGTCGCTTTCACTTTGAATTATTTTAGTACCATGCATACCTCTGAAGAAGTCGGCGAAGGGCGAGTTCACACCGAAGAACTCTCGGAACACTTCCTCGGGTGGTCGGAAGACAAACGGAAAGCCGCCCATTATGTCGAAGTCATCAAAGTTGTGAGTGTTATAATGGTGGCGGGTGTGCGAGCGGCTCTGGCCACGGTCGCCCAGTCCATCTTTGCCGTACTCGTCGTAAATGCGACGTTTCTTCTCTATAGATTACAGAATGGAAAATAAAACAAAGGATGAGTGGTCGAAAACACAAATTCCATCCGGTTAGTAAGAAACACTCGAGCTGCTGGAGGTTAGTTTAATCCTAACATGGAAACAGCGTTTAGTTGCAGAAAACTCGAAACAAAAACAGAACGTCGTGCGCATTAGGTCAGTCAGCAAAAACAAAGTAACCAAAAATGAATGCAATGCTTCTGCTTCTGGCTTTACCGAAGAGCTTGTGAAACGGAGTGCCCTCGAACAAGTTGCGGAAAGTAAACGCCTGGTAGCGGTTGCCGTTCCGCCTGGAACCGGCGGATGAGCCGTATCCGGACCCTGGATAAAAGT
Source organism: Drosophila setifemur (assembly GCA_021224005.1). Taxonomy (NCBI): domain Eukaryota; kingdom Metazoa; phylum Arthropoda; class Insecta; order Diptera; family Drosophilidae; genus Drosophila; species Drosophila setifemur. The sequence continues at coordinate 5,998,520 of JAJJHY010010898.1, forward strand.
CGTAGTCGTAGTCCCGGCCATAAGCTGAGGATCCCGCACCACTGTGGAACCGGGAGTAGGAGTTACCGGTGGAGCTGCTGCTGGTTGAGGTCTTGTGCAGGGTCGCTCTTGCGTCATAGATTCTGCGCTTACGTGCTAAACACACAATATAGACTTTACATTTCTTCCGCCCTGGATCGCCCACTGTGGGACCCCAATTATTTTTTTTCCACGTGTCCGAGGTAAAAGTTACTTCCCTTCCCCCTATAAGACTTACCATCGGACAGTACTTCATAGGCCTCAGACAGCTCACGAAATCGTTTGTTGGCCTCGTCCAGATTGTCGGGATTCTTGTCTGGATGCCATTTCAGTGCTAATTTTCTGTAACTATTGGGAAAAAGACAGGGAATAGTTATTAGCAAAATAAGATTACATTAAAGAAATTAAACCATTTTCCAAAAAAATAAATTTAAGTTACTTTTTCCTAATTATTTCTATGGCACTTTAGTGGTAAAATAGTACTTTCATAATATCTACAATAAAAACCAGAAAGGAAGGCTAGCTTCGGTACCCGAGGACAGATTGAAGGGTTGGTGCAAAGTTTCAGCCGGATAGTTTTAAAACTGAAAGACTAGTTTACGTAGCAACCGAAAGATGGACAGACAGACGGACATGGCTAGATTCACTAGGCTGATCAAGAATTTATATACTTTATAGGGTCGGAGGCGTCTCCTTCACTGCGTTACAAACTTCTGGTTGAAATTATGATACCCTCTGCAAGGGTATAATAAAGGGTCTGTGAAATGATATAGTATTTCAATAGAAATGTGTTTGTTTAGAAACAGCTGAAGAAGCTGACAGCCGGACCACGGACATTTGGACATGGCGAGATAGATACGTTGGTTAATGCATTGCAAATACCACATGCCACAATAACCAATAATCTGTTATCAACATTCGACCGGATATTCAATATCGAAGGCAGTGTTTTTTGTTGCATATAAATAATAGCAATGCCTTAGACTTACGCTTTTTTCACTTCTCCATCGGTGGCAGTGCGCGCCACATCCAACACTTTGTAATAGTCCACCATTTTTCGGATGTGTGCTCGAGTGTGTGGTGGCTGTTCTGGCGCTTAGTTTCTCAGTTGCTTGCTTGGCCAGCACAATTTGCAATCCAATGCGATGGGTCTTGGGTCGGATCCTCCTCAGGCGTCTGCAGAAAGATAAACAAACAGAGATTGCGAAGTGTTAGTTAAGGGGTAAAGCGATAAGTACCGATCGCTGTAACAGGCAGCATTCGGCAGAACTCAAATATCGGGTTTGTTTTTGATATTGTTGCAGAAAAAGCAAAGGCGAAATAGAAAACATAAACAAACAAGAAACACACAAACTTGATTGGAAGTAAAGCAAAGTCAAAGACGGCTTCGTTTGCATGATTGTTGGCGGTGGGTCCCCGACACTTTTCGAGTTCAATGTCGTTCGAAAGCCCCATTATGCCATCGCCCACACACGCAAGCTGCGAAACACTGAGACCGGGGACCAAGAAATGATCGCGATTGAGCGGAGGGAGGAAAACCGGGCGCATGTGTAGGGCGCTCAGTTAGCCGTCCATCAACTTTTGGGGCAAAGTTGCTCAAGCGTTTGACGCCCGCCAACCGCCTCCCCCTTCCCACCTTTCCATCTCCCATTGTCCCTCTCCCCTCTAGCATCTCATTTTTGTGCAAAATAGTCGCTAATTTTATTTAATTTGTATTGTTGCTGCCGCTCGTTGTCAGTCAGCCCCCTTGACACAATTTGGCTTGATTTCATGCGCGAGTGTATTTTTTTTTGCTTATCAAACATTACATTCGCGGGCAATTGTTGTTGCCACATGTGGCTGAGGAAAGTGTCTGGGTGCTTGGTTCAAATTGGCCCTAGGGCCAAGTGATATGACAACTTACAACTAAAAATCTTGCTGTTCGACTGACTGTGGTGTGGGCTGGGTTCTGAGATTCTTTCGGGACGGTTAACTCGATTTGTTTGTGAGAGCTCCCAAATCACTCAGCCAGCTTATTTCGTACATATTTTTCTCATTTTTTGTGATCTAATTTATGGCTTTCGATGTGGTGCGTGTGCGTAACGTCACATAAATTTATCCATTAGCACAAAAATAAACGTTAACAACGAATTGGTTTAAAAATATTATATCACTATGGAAATAAAGATTTTAAGGATTGTTTTTAATCTACTTTTTTTATTTGCTTAGAACACCAGGATACAAACTTATGCGGTGTGCGGAGAATAATTACGGTTGAACTTGGCTAACATAGGTTTTAATTAATTCGATTGGCAATTTTATTGACCACAGTATTCAGTATTATAAAATAAATCAATGTTCTTCTAATTGCCCCAATTTATCATTTGAATAACTTTATTCAAATAATTGAATAATTTAAAATTACAAGTTTTTAGTCCTTTGTATTAATTTATGGGACTTCTAAAAAATGTTTACATATTTATGCACTCATTGTCAATTTACGTAAACAAAAATAAAAGCTAAAGCCTGGATTTGAAAACTTCCTACATTCATGGAGTGGAAATCCACGGCTTTTTTTTGCAAGCAAAACAGGACTTCAAAGGACAGGTTCCACCGAGATTTGAACTCGGATCGCTGGATTCAGAGTCCAGAGTGCTAACCATTACACCATGGAACCGACGTGTTGGCCATGAGCCGTATTCCCTCTTCAGGCCAGGAGTGGCGCAGTGCGCATGCTGCAAACGGGTGCGAAAGGGATGGCGGCTGGGAGGACTTGTGGCAAGTGATACCATTACACAGGCCCCTTATACTTTCACCCTTTCCATTTCACTCCGTTGCATTTCCTGTCAATATGCACTCTTTTTTGCATCAAAATAAGAACATATGTATGTACGTATATGGTTTGATGTTTTCACGTGTTTAAATGGATTAGATCCCATCGAAGATTATATATACACATGTATCCTCGGATTAACATCGTATTTAGCATCGAATAAATAACAAAACCAAATTTAAATAAATTCCCCCTTTTATTTAAACAAACATGTTGGTGTTGATATATATGTATGTACGTACGAACTACTAGATAGCTACATATATTAAATAGAGATATAGCCAGTTGTCTGTGTGCGTAGTTTATTCGCTTTGCCCGCCTATATACCTGTTGACATATTCGGCAAATTCTAGGTCGTAGGTGTAGGAACTTGTAGCATTGTCTAAAAGCAGCAAATGACGACGCCGCGCCGCCGCTGCTGACGTTTCTGCTGGCCAGCCATCCGCATGACACACACACGTCAGCGGAGACAGAAGCGGAGGAGGTAACAGGTGAGGAGTCAGGTAAAGAGGATGCCGGGGAGGTCGACGAGACAGGGCAGGACGGGGCGATCCGATGCGGAGACGGACGAAGTGGAAGACCGACCTGCTCACAGTGGCTTGAATTTCACTGCCAACCGCCACCGGCTGACTCAATTCGATGGTTGGAATCAAAGCAGCACTCACTATAGTTATCTGCGAGACCATATCTCGTCGCAGTCACTCAGCACCTAGCCATAATTCTGTGGGCGTCTGTGGCATTTAAGGCATTCGCCGCTGCTCGTTGGACCACCGGTTCTTTCAGACAGCTAAACTATTAGATGCTCTCGCAGATCCAAATGCTTCTACCAAAATAAACCGTAGTTCTGCTTGGTTTAGATAACATCAACGTGAGATGCATGAAAAACAAATTGAAAAGGTTTTATATTCTGCCAACAATATACAAAACGACATGGGTGCTTTCAAAAAAAATAAATTAAAGGAAGTGCGATGCAAACGAAAACATATAACAAAACTGGTTTTAAAGATCAAACCAATTTCAGCACAGGGATGATTCACTTTTTAGATAATTCCGTTACAGATTGTTCTTTCGAGATTGGACTCACATGATACAGCTTACTCCGACGACCGTATTTTACAATTGTTTAATAAGTGAATCATTTTACTAACAGTGTTCATTTTACTCATGTTCTGATTAACTTTAAATTTAATATCCAGCTATTATCGGTTGTAAAGTATTATAAAAAGTGCAGTGGTTTCCTTCAGTGCTTATTACCCGGTTCCTTCCACTTATTAACTTATTTATTTATTTAAGCATTCGTATCGATTTCAAGCAGCTTTAATCACAAACTGGAGGGACTTCAAATTACCAGGGTGTTTAGCAACCAAACAACAGCAACAAAATATCGTCTACCTACACTTCGGAGCTTCAAACCTGAAGTCACTCCAAAAGTGATGTATGCGGTTAGTCTGCGGCCTGCAGAGTTTTTTGTTGGTTTGGTTTTTATGCAAATTACATCACCGATGTCGATATCGACGGTGCACTGAGATCTCCTTCACACTTTTCAATTAAACCTGAATTGTGTCACCACCGCACCACCGATAAGCAAACAAACAAGCCCGAGAATGTCGAATCAATTGTGGGCATCTGCCTCTCACCTGCCGACAGATGATCAAGATGGATAATGGATGAGTCTGAGGAGGAAGCAGCAGCAGTACAAGCAGATGCAACAGTTGGTTGCGTGTTAGTCTTTAAATTTTACACCAGACACCAGAACAGATGGAGGCAAGAGGTGGATTTGATTTTGTAGCTGCTAATTTTGCCATAACCTACTTCTTGCAATCAAAACACAAACACCAACACACACTCACTGACACACACACACACGCACGCAGCTGGCAAACAAACGTGCGATAAGAAAACGCTGCGCATTTATATTGGAGATTGATGAAAAGTCACGCAATCTAAGCGAGGAGAGCAACAGAGAACGAGTATCCCGTATATGGAATGCACTCGCACTTTTCTTATTTACATTTGTCGTTTTATTAACCAGCAATCGGCAATCTCGTTTTAAACTTATTGTTAAGGTCGCAAGTGTTCGTCGTACAGAACATTATAAAGCAATAACACGGAAAAGCGCACGAAGAAATGAAAATACTCGCGAAATGAAAACTTTTTCAGCCGCGCTCACGTACGCGGTAGTACGGTAGTTCGTTCAGAATCGGAATGCTCAGTAAAAAGAAATACTCCCAATGTTTGGATCGCGCGAGAGAGTTGCCCGCCCAGCTGATGGCATTGCCATAACTGACTTTCAGTGTCTGGTAGAGAGAGAGAGAGAGAGACGGAGACAGAGAGAGTGGCGAGAGAGAACGCATAGAAGGCCAGAGAATTTGCAAATACTCTCCCCCTTTGTTGTGGTCGCTGTTGTTATACCCTTGCAGAGGGTATTATAATTTTGACCAGAAGTTTGCAACGCAGTGAAGGAGACATTTCCGACCCTATAAAGTATATATATTCTTGATCAGCATCACCAGCCGAGTCGATCTAGCCATGTCCGCCTGTCCGTCTGTCCGTCTGTCCGTCTGTCTGTCTGTCTGTCCGTCTGTCGGTTGCTATGTAAACTAGTCCCTCAGTTTTAAGGCTATCGGACTGAAACTTTGCACCGACCCTTCAATCTGTTGCAGGTAGTATATAAGTCGGAACGGCCGGAATCGGAACACTACATCACATAGCTGCCATAGGAACGATTGGGAAAAAGTTCCAGATTTTCGCCATTTTTAAAGATAATTTATTTATTTCTTGGAAAACTCTATTTAATAGCAATTTTAACATATCCTGAAAGTTTTATCAAAATTGGACTACTATATCCTATAGCTGCCATAGGAACGATGGGAGAAAATGGGGCATTGAGCATAACTCTGGTGTTTTTCAACACAATTAATTCATTCTTGAGAAAAACAGTTTTTATAGACAGTAAAGCCTTTTTAGAAATTTAAAAACCCAAAAATCGGATAACTATATCCTATAGCTGCCATACAAACGACTGAACGGTTTGAAAGCAACTAGCCTGCAAGGGTATTCTAAGCTTCGGGTACCGAAGCTAGCCTTCCTTTCTTGTTTTTTTTTTTTTTTGGCTGCCGTTCCCCCACCGGAAGTTACTGATTCTGGAAATACGTGTTATCTTCCCTATCATTTATCTTTCGGGCATTTTTTACTTAAGTGTGAGAAGCTCGCTGCCCTTATCAGCTGACGAGTGAGACTAGCTCTTGTTTTATTGGTTCGGTTCAGCGGTTAAATCCCCTTTTCCAACGTGATTCACTGTCTAGTTTCCGCAGAAATCGCTTCTGCACGGGCCAGGGCCAGACTCATTCGCATATTGATCGGGTATTCATTTAAATGAATAATAAATATGAGTTTTATAGCCAAAGTTTATAACGTTATAAAGGCGGCAGAGCGAATCCAAATGAGAAGGCAACAAATTTGAATATTTAATTTTAGAACACTCACTATGTGTCGTTGACGCCGCTGAACAGTGGGTGAAAGTATTCGAAGAATATAAAGCTAGCTAGGACCACGCTTATATTGTAATGATATTTGAGCAGTTTCATGAAATGTTAATTTATTAGTTTTGGGATTGAATTTTTGTTTATTATATTATATCGTATTTTCACACGTACTTTGACCCACTGTGCCGGCACAACAGCAGGTGGTGATGGGATTAAGGGGAGGAGGGGCAAGAAATGTTTTGCAAAAATTTCCGAAAAGATTGAAAATTTAATTTTCATATAGAAAGCCCATTCGTACACAGAGTAGGCTTTGAATGTGTGGGAATGTATTTTTAGTTGGGTGGGAAGAGCGAATTGGTCATAACTATTGCGGAAGAAAAATATTAATGCAGAGCAGAAAAACACACAAAACAAGAAAGGAAGGCTAGCTTCGGTACCCGAAGCTTAGAATACCCTTGCAGACTAGTTGCTTTCAAACCGTTTGATCGTTTGTACGGCAGCTATAGGATATAGTGATCCGATTTTTGGTTTTTAATTTACTAACACGGCATTAAGTCCTATGAAAACTGTATTTCTCAAGAATGAATTAATTGTCTTGAAAAACACCAGAGTTATGCTCGTTGACCCATTTTCTCACATCGTTCCCATGGCAGCTATAGGATGTAGTGGTCCGATTTTGATGAAACTTTCAGGATAAGTTAAATTAGTCATTTAAACAAGTTTCCTAAAAAATAAATAAATTATCTTGAAAAATAGCAAATTTATGGAACTTTTTCCCAATCGTTCCTATGGCAGCTATGTGATGTAGTGTTCCGATTCCGGCCGTTCCGACTTATATACTACCTGCAACAGATTGAAGGGTTGGTGCAAAGTTTCAGTCCGATAGCTTTAAAACTGAGAGACTAGTTTACATAGCAACCGACAGACGGACAGACAGACAGACAGACAGACAGACAGACAGACAGACGGACAGACGGACATGGCTAGATCGACTCGGCTGGTGATGCTGATCAAGAATATATATACTTTATAGGGTCGGAAATGTCTCCTTCACTGCGTTGCAAACTTCTGGTCAAAATTATAATACCCTCTGCAAGGGTATAAAAATACCCAGCAAATTTCGATAAATTGGAGCAGCGGTAAATGGTCAGTAATTATTGCGGGAAAATTACACAAATTAGGCAGGCAAGGAAACGAAACACTCAAAGGAAAGTGCGCGAAAAGCAGCGGGGAAAAGAAAACAAAACGGCAAACTGAGGTGGAAGCTCGCCAAATTGCACAATCTACGAGCAAGAAAACAGAGAGGGAAAAAACAAATAGCAACAATGCAATGCCATGTGAAGGAACAGAAACAGACATGAGAAAAGCCACACAAGACCTAGAAATAGACACGTGGGCGTGGGAATCAATCTATTTATAAGTTCCATACAATTTGAAAAACTGTTGTAAGTGTTACAGCCTCATCAACCTCAAAAACAACAAGAGCAATTGCTGATTCATCCGCAGCTGGCGATCCCCCACTGGCACAATGTTTTCCATAGACCGTTTCGGAACGGTTGTAATATCATCAAATCGATCCGATATATCTAGAGGGGCTTGCCTCTCAGTTTTTGGAGTAGCCAGCTAAGGGGCGGGGTCCATGGCACTGTATCTGGGTCTATGTCTAATCAAAAGCCATTCCCGCTCTGCGTTTGTTTGTTCGCCGCATAAATAAAAATCATTTCAATGTAAATGTCGAAATGATCTGTGTAATTTGTGTGGCCGCTGTTGGATTTATGTTGATTTGCGCGCTATGGAGTCGGGAGACGTTCTATGGGCGGGTCTGCGGTCACATTCAGTTCATGTTGCTTTTTGTTTTATAGACATTGATTGGGAGTCGCAACAGATTGGGTCAAAAACGTACATAGTACATAATTGTAATTCGATAATGTAACCGTTTCCAATAAATATTTAGCCGACAAATTTGAGGCGCTCTCTCTCTCTCTCTGATCAAATATAACCAAGCCATATGTATCTTCCTTTATCTGGTCAGATACTCTCTACAGGCACAAAGTCTTGCCTCGTTTGTGAGGGTGTAATAAAAGCTCGGTTCCGAGTCATGCAGTCATAAAACACCAAAAACTAAATAAGGCAAGTCGAGTTTAATACTGCCCCGACCGAGCTCGGTCACATAAAACTACCCACCATCGATCGAGAAATGAACCTGTAGCCCGAGATCAGACGGACAGCCGGTGATGATCTCAATATACAGCGCTTGATTTGTGGAATTATCTTTGCCACCAAGAAGATTTCAACTGCCTTCTTTGCTCCCCGACATTGTGTTGGGTTCAACGCTGCCTTGTGCGATACATAAATCCAAGCCGTTGATGATACCCATCTTCTCTGACTATCCTCTGACTACTCATGCACAAGAGAAAATTCAATCAAATACAAAGTTAGAGGAAACTTTAGTTTATTTCTTTTTATGAATTTTAAAGTAATGTTGAAGCTTTTTGTTATATTCAGCTATAAATAATCTTTTAATCTTTTTTATTACATAAATCTGTATGGACTATGACGAATTTAATACCTTCTAAATATATACATATTCGCCTATATTTGAGGATTTATTTTTACAGTGCATCCGCTTCTTTTTCCAACATCTAGATCGAGTCCCGGGGACAATGGACTCCTTCTGGCTGTAACACAAAATAAAGTCAAGCCTGGTTGCTCGCTTTTGTGTTATTTCGAGTGAATGTGCAACTGCCACCGTATGTTGCATTGACAATGAAGTTATTAAAGCGCAAACGCTGCACGTTGCTGACCGCAATGACCACACTCAACTACCTGAGGCCATTTTTCTTTTGGTCGGTTAAGGCGGAAACATGTGATTAGCTTGCACTCAAAGAAATAAAAAACTAACTTATACCGGCCAACATAAACGTCTCGTCAGCCAACTCCATAAATATGGCAGATACTAAACACAATTTTATTAGCGAAAGTAGGAAAACACTGAGACCCCCAATCTGGTGCCCATCAACGCAGAGTTAAAGGGCATAGTGATTGATCGCTCGACTTTGAGTTGAAAATGACTGGAGTTGCCCAATTTGTACCAAGTAGCTCAATAAACTCGTAAATGTGCGGACTGACTACATTTCCCAATTAGATTAACCGCAAAGCCAGTTAAAAAGCAGCGGGAGAAAACAGATTGACTCACGAAGATAGGCTTCTATATAAGCAATAAATTTCTAACCTAATATGTTTGTTTAGCTGGCCTAACAGGTGTTCCCTGTTCCAGTGGGGAATTAATGCCGTCTGTCACGAAAGGTATTTTACTTTACATTGGTTTAGCCGGATGGTACATCTTTGAGTTAAATACTCATTTTTGTAATGTCATTTTTAAATGTTTAAAATATCGCCACACATGCTTATTTGTAATTAACTTGCATCCATTTATTATAATACTGAATAATATTAAATTAATTTTATTAACTTTGATCTGAATAAATCGCATCTGAGTTTAAAGAAAATGTCAGCTGGTCGTAGGACATCATTACAAAATTGGCAATTTTAATAAGTTAAATACGGTAATTTTGCATTTCTTTGTTAACTTAACTTAAAATCAAAAATCCCTCTTTGTAATATTAAATATTAAAAAATCATTTTATTATTGTCCAGCTTTTAATATCATTTAAAACTGATTAGTTTATGTCGTATTGGTTAGACAGCTGCAAACATTACGTCCTCATTCATAATTTAATCAAATCTTTTTCATTTGATTAAAATGCTCTTGCACCCCTTTCTCCAAGATAAAATGCCCAAGCTCTTAACGAACAGCTTTGGGGTCAACCAGCAGAGATGACTTCAAGTTTGTTGCCCATCTGAACCAATTCGAGGCAGACCCTGCGTCGTCACCGGCCCCAGCTGTTGTAGTTGGTTTGAGGTTTATGGCTTATGTCGACGTTTTTTAGCTCAAACTGTGCCTCGGAGTCCGAGGAAAAGCCCCTGCCCCAATGATCTTTGACGCTCACTTAAAGCCACCGAATGACAAAGATAAATAAAGCGGGCTCTTTCTATACCTAGTTTTTATAGTTGTGTAGGTTTATTTGCTTTAGTAATTATTATAAATAGTTGGAAATTAAAGCCATAAAGCAAAATGAAAGCTGGGAGATGGGGAATGGCGCCTCGGAGTGAAACGGCTGGGCAAGTGGTCAGTGTCAAGAAAACGAGCCCAATTTCCAAAGCAATTTAATTTAATTGAATGCAATAAACATAAAAAAAAAACCGAGAGCGCAAGAGCAGTAAATTTGCAATTGAGAAGTAATTGCCTGTAATACAGAAAGTTAATTTTATGTAATCCACATGTTTGATAGGTGGCATAAATGCAATTTTAATGGTAGCGTTCATCGAGATTGTAAAAAATAAATTTTCGGCGTTTTCAATATTCACACGATGCGGAAAGTATTCAATTAAGACAGACGCTTCAGTCAGCAATATTAAGCATGACTAGGGGTAATAATCATCTCAGAAATGGCATGCAAATCGAATAAAAACAGTTCAGCCGCAAATTAAATAAACAATGCGAAACACGAAGAAGCGATTGGTAGGTAACTCCAAGGAAACATTGCAAAATCATATAAACTATTTCTATATCTCCTGTCTGGCAAGCCAGTTTCAGACAAAAGATCTCGCTCGACGCATCGATCGCCATTAATTAATGGAAATAGATACAGATACAATGAGGCAAGGCAACTCAGTCTCTGCCAAACTGATACGCCTCACTGAAGACCTTCGCTCTTCATCTTGGCTTTACTCGAAAATCTAATCGACTCCAATTCATATTCCAATTCACAGATCAATTCGATGCGTAACCAGCGCCTGTATTTAATTCCCGCTTTGGGACCGAATAGTACAAGGTACAGTATCGTGCTTAAGTTAAATATAGTTGAGAGCAGCACAATGATCCGATCGGAAAGCAAAGCTGCTAATGAGCCAAGACCACTGGAAGTTGACTGTCATAATCATCAAGTTGCAATGCCAAATTCTGTAGAATTTCAAGGGAAGAGTTTCGCGGTGAAGTAAATCAAGCAACACACACGAAGCTTTAAAAGAGCAATACAAGCACAAAATCTTCAGATGACATCATTTCAGTTGTTAAAGAGAATTTTTGGCACTCAAAAAGGTATGCTGTTTGTAGCTAATTTAAAATGTGGGCATAGACAACTCAATATTTTAATATTTTCACTAGAAAAATTAATTCAATCAATTTTAAAATAAGTTCATTACCCCCCGTGTGTACGGCCTAACGATCTTCACCACAGTCCGCCCCAACATAACCCAATAAATTATATTTGTTAATGCCTTAGACACGTGTAAACCATAACGCTCAACATTGGATCAACCCTAGGCTTTCCCACACAATCCCCAGAGAGAAAGCATTAACCCTGTAACATGAAGATGGACACGGGATATGATTATGGTGATGTGTCTGCGGCTTAGTGGATGCAATCTCTCCAAAACTCTTGAGCGGACAACAAGTGCTGCTCATTAGGCGGACCGCAAACAAGACGAACCGGTTAATTTAAATAGTCGAAGTCAGATCCGAAGACGATGCCAAAGCTAAGCAGACGCAATGATTGATTCACCATGCACAGTTAGTAAATTAAACGAAATGAAATTTTCAAGATAGGATTTCCACCGCATCATCGTCGATCGGGGTGGACAGCACAAAGAAAAAATATTGTCATACTTTTCAGTTATAACTTTTTAAATTAGTCTAAATGCAGATACCGGATCTTTGTTTATTATTTATATTGTTACCATTTTCGCATATAAACAAGAAATATGCAAATTAATGTATTGTTGGATCTATAAAATTAATTTGTTCAAATATTATTTTAACATGTGTTTTTTGTGAGTGGATCGGTTGGGACCAAAGAAAAGCCACAGTTTCAATGGCGCTGACAGGCAACAATTTTTATGTGCGCTTCAAGTGCATCCGGACATTCATTCATTTATCTTCATGGGCCAGCAGAGAAGAATCTCCAACAACTTCAACCACACAAACTCAAGCTGCAGAAAAATTCGCCTCAAATAGTAAAATACCCGTTTTGGTAATTAATGAAAAATCATCAGCCGCAAAATGCGAAGCCAAGTAAATGGAGCGGCATTAATTGCAGGGGCGGCAAGAGTGAGGATTAGCTGAAAGCTAAAATAATAGACGGCACCAAATCAAATTACGCCCAAAAAGGCAAAAGCATTTGCTGTATGGCGGAATCAAGATGTGTCTTGGCTTTTCACTTAAGAATATCCTATGCTTTGGATCGATTAATAAAGGGGTTGAAAATGTCATAATGTTCAGTTTCCGTTGTTAACAATTCAAATTCAACTTGCTATATTTATCTTATTTTCTTTTACCCATTACTTAAAAGTTTGATTTTTATAGTATCCTGGTTATAAAATACCGTTTGGTTTCTATTATGTTTAGACCTTATATCCCCATATTTTATAGATTTTTACCTTTGTCGGTCAATTTTTGTCATTTCAATTAATGTTGTATGCCTTGGGCGCAGTTTGTTTAATTAACCAGCGCCTGCAATTTCCTCAGTTGCCTTTGGCTTTTTTCATTTCGCCAGTTTGGTGGTGTCTAGTGTGACTTCTCCAGCGTGTGACCGGAGGTGAAATTTTTATTTTCTGATTTTTGGCATTAGTCCCGCGAACCACTGCCACAAGATGCCGAAAAGATCTGAACGGCTGGCTGTCTGACTGCAAGGCGATAAATGTGCGCAGATACGTTTTCAAGTCGCGTCCCGTCGTCTGGCCGCTTAAATGGACAACTGGGAGTGGGTCACAGCTGCAGCTGTGGATCTGTGGTGCATTGGCGCAGCCTGCGGCTCACTGAGGCAAACGGAGCGATTATAGGGATGCGGGCCAGAGTTTGGAATAAGCCTTCCCCAGACCGGTTTGCGCCGTTTTCGATTCTTTTTTCGGAGCGTAAATATTTCAATTTATTTATTGGACATGCGTCTTCAGCATCATATCGCTTTTCGAACACTTTCTTTAAATTTCCACCCCCCCCCCACGCTCTGCGATCCCCCGATCATTCGGCAGATGTATCTACATGTGTCGTGTCTTGACCAGAAACCCCAATACCTTGGCCTCGGTCTTTGACTTGGATTCGGATTGGGACGCAAGCACGCAAAGCCAGGCGAAAATGTGTGTCAATGGCCTTTGGGGCCCTTCTTTAAAATTTTTTTATGGGCGGGGGTTTACAGACTGGGGCGTGCCCGCCGTGCGGATTTTCACGAACATGAAAATTAAGAGTGAAAACGGTTTTGGTTTTTGTATACATTTTTTTTTTTCAATTTTTTTGCTACAAACAAAGCGACAAGGTGTGTACGCCCATTCCAACTGCAGAATATGCATGACCCGCTCGTATTAGTGCCCCATCCTCTGTTGTCTGATTGTCATGCTAAATGGGTGAAGTGAAACTACAAACTACGACTGCGATTTCGGACGGTTGGGAGCCACAGCCAACTCCCGTAAAGACCATTGCCTGTTTTCGTCGTTCACTGTCAACTGTCAAACGAAATTTACACGTTTTTCTTCCAGCTGCACCTCTCGAAACTTTACGCCAGCCAGTTCAAATAGTCGGAGACTAAAGTCGAGTCTTTAAACAAAGAAGTGGGGAGTGCGTGAGGCTTATTGGATTGATTGTCTGGCCAAGTTTGCATGCTAATTAAATATCATTATCTTGGCAGGAGAAGACAAAGCTCTATTAAAAGTCAAATATCCATTATAAAGTTAATTTCTTTTTCTTATTTTTATCACTACCAATCCTTTTTTTGTGACTTCGAAATTATTAATGAAATGCATTACCTTGCAACTGATTTAACTTAGGAATACAAAGTGTAGCTTAAAAATTATATTAATTCGATATGACTTGTATTTAAATAAGTGAAAACTTTTTAGTCACTTCATTTTTAAGGTGAAGAATAAATAAGTTCGATAAAGAAAACGATCTGCACATTAAAATTGTTTGGTTTTGCAATCGGAACGGAAGTAACCGAGGCTGCCCGAATCAATTCCATTAAGCGCCTTCCTCTATTGCACATCTGAACGACTTGGCCCAACCGCAGTTGCTTGGCTCCTACCTGCTAACCTGGCTTACCGAACTTTAAACAAAACAAACAGAGCTTAGACGATTCACAACAATGCGTTCGTTGAACGCGCAGGCGCGCAGCAAGAGGCGCTTAATATGCAGCCAGCGTAGCAGGCCAGCCGGGAGATCGAGAGAGAAATACAATATACATATGTATATATAAATATAGCAGCAGCTGCTGCTGAGCTTCGTTCTTGTTGTAGCTCCGGCTGTCGCTCAACTGATCAACTGGTTTAACAATAAAAACAAAGCTGCGCCAGCGTTGGCGTTACTTCAACGTTTAACAAAAACGAAAAAGTTGCCGTCTTTCTTGTTACTTCTCTCATGCGCTGCCATCGATTGTCGGGGCTTGGCTTTCTTTAAGGAAAAAAAAACACAAAACATACTTTGAAACTATAAAAAATGGTAATTTGTACGCTTTGCTTTTTTCTTCGCTTCTTGCTCAATCCTAAGTCTCACACGCGCTTCTAATGTCTGGATACGATAGGTATAAGCTCACACAACAGACAGGCAAGCGGATGATGATGGCATATAAAAAGCAACGCGAGTTTTTCAATTGACTTGGAAAGTGGCAAGCAGCATGCAGCAAATGGGGCGGATACCAGCGAAAAGTGGGCGTGTTGGGCAACAACAATAGCCCACTGTTTTTAGCTCTCGGCTTTGCCACACTTTTGATGAATTTGCCGTTTTTTCCACCGAGTGTCGGGCTCGGAAAATTGAGTTGCAGCTGCACTTGATAGACAAGGCTGGCAGGGGCCGAGAGGAAGTGCATTGAGCCGGATCACACCCAGCTGAAGCGCATTAATGCACCACTTGAACCATGTTTCGTGTTATACAGGCTCTAAGTAGGGGTCAATAAGTGGAGTTGTTGTCTGATTTCCACTTCGGTCCGATTGATGCCTTTGTAGCAGTGGGAGAAAAGTGGGTTAGGGTTTGATTGATGGGGCTTGTTAAACAGAGTAATTGATATAATTGAAACAAAAAAATCATAAACAAGAAAGGAAGGCTAGCTTCGGTACCCGAAGCTTAGAATACCCTTGCAGGCTAGTTGCTTTCAAACCGTTCAATCGTTTGTATGGCAGCTATAGGATATAGTAATCCGATTTTTGGGTTTTTAAATTTCTAAAAAGGCTTTACTGTTTTTCTCAAGAATGAATTAATTCTTAACACCAGAGTTATGCTCAATGACCCATTTTCTCCCATCGTTCCTATGGCAGCTATAGGATATAGTAGTCCGATTTTGATGAAACTTTCAGGATATGTTAAAATTGCTATTAAATAGAGTTTTCCAAGAAATAAATAAATTATCTTTAAAAATGGCGAAATTCTGGAACTTTTTCCCAATCGTTCCTATGGCAGCTATGTGATGTAGTGTTCCGATTCCGGCCGTTCCGACTTATATACTACCTGCAACAGATTGAAGGGTCGGTGCAAAGTTTCAGTCCGATAGCTTTAAAACTGAGGGACTAGTTTACATAGCAACCGACAGACGGACAGACAGACAGACAGACAGACAGACAGACAGACGGACAGACGGACAGACGGACAGACGGACAGACGGACATGGCTAGATCGACTCGGCTGGTGATGCTGATCAAGAATATATATACTTTATAGGGTCGGAAATGTCTCCTTCACTGCGTTACAAACTTCTGGTCAAAATTATAATACCCTCTGCAAGGGTATAAAAATGTCTTCCCATACCGGGAATCGAACCCGGGCCTTCTGGGTGAAAGCCAGATATCCTAGCCACTAGACCATATGGGACATATTCTGCGTTATATCATCTTATGTAATGATGCTGGCATCCTTTAATGCATCTACTAACAAAATAAAATCAATTATGAAGAATCCTCAACACCTTATTGAACGGCAAGGCGAACGAATAATTTATCATCGTTCAGTGTGAAGAAGAACACTTACAGCAAGCTTAAGTCGCTTGGTTTCGCAAGTCCCATATTGTCTAGTGGTTAGGATATCCGGCTCTCACCCGGAAGGCCCGGGTTCGATTCCCGGTATGGGAAACTTTTTTAATTATTTTTATTTTCTTTTTGGGGTATTATAATTTATTTTTTGTTTTTTGTGTTTAACCAACACAATTGTTTTTATGAATATAAATGATGGATAATATATACCAAATAAGCTAAAGGCCCGAGCAGCCATGGCTAATTCTCTAGTACATGATAGTTTTTAAGTTTTAACTTTAAACTAGCATTATATAAATATACACCAGAGCCAAACAAAAACTGCTTCTCAACAAAACGACTCTTTGCCACGCAGTTCCCAATATCCCATATGGTCTAGTGGCTAGGATATCTGGCTTTCACCCAGAAGGCCCGGGTTCGATTCCCGGTATGGGAAGTAATTTTTTTTTATTTTCATTTACTTGTATTTTATTTTTATTTTTGATAAAGAAAACATTTTGTGCATATCAACACAGTAAGAAAAAACAACGATGTGAAAATAATTGCAAATCGATTTTACCATTTATTTATCACGGGCTCCAATGCAAATCTCAGAGAAATAATGGCATTCGGTGGAGTAATTACTCTATTTATATGTACACGAACATATAGAAGTTTTTTTTTGATTTGTTTGCTTTATTACTTATTCGCAGTGCCTAGCGCCACTCCAATTGATGCCAATCGGACACGCTTCGAAATAAATTGATAGTTTTTTTTTTTTTTTTTTGGAAAATGCCGTTGCTTTTCTTTGTTGGCCCAGGTTGTCAATTGTTGATGTTGGCGCTTACACAAAAAAAAGAGGAGAAACATTAAGTAAAAGAGGCGAAGGGAAAAACGGTTTCTTTAACAACAGGCAAAGCTCAAAGAGTCAGAGCACTTAACTTTTGTTAAACCGAAAATTAGACATGCCCAGCATTGGAACATACTGGAAAAAGCAACAACGACAATGGGCTGCCGCAAAACGTGTGGCAAGCGATTGGCAACAACAACAGCAGGCACAATGCCTTGACTGAGTTTAACATTTTTTCTCTAAACAATTTTTTTGTTTGTTTTTTTTTTTGGTAGATACGGAAAATTGCTTTTTCATTGTTGCAGAAACCAACGTGCGGCTGCTCTTGGGTCTTGGCATTAGATTGCTGTTGCTGCTGCTTGGCAAACGGAAAATCAATTATTAATTGCAACAAATTTGAAACCTGCAAGACAGGCAAATTGTGAGCTGGCCAAAAAAGGCAAATTAACGTTAGCATACGATCGGCAAACATTACACAAAAACAAATGGCATTTTGAGTCACAAACAAGTTTAACGGTATCGAGCGAGAGCCGATGCAATATCTTTTGAGGAAATGCGCACGGCTGGCAACATGTCAGAGGAGACAGCCAACAATAAGTCAAAATCTCGATGAGCAGAGCAATGAACCACACTAATTAGCATGCGAATCGCAGCGGCAGGGGTGGGAGGGTACTTTCGATTATTGAACTTGTCAAATAAAGCGCTCCTGTGTGCGTGTGTGGGTGTGCTAATTTTAAGACTGCCTGTGCAACAAGCGGAACCGAACGCAGAACAAAACCGTTGCCTTTGCCAAGCGGCATTTTATTTGTTTATTTCCCTTTTCCACTTACCGTTTTGGCGATGTTTTGGGTTGAGATCTGGCTTCTTCTTCTTCCTTTTGGTGCGAACCGAAAAACAAGCGAAAAATTCATTTCATTAGAAATCTCTCTCAAATGCGAATCCAACACGATATACCAAACTACAAATAGGTGTGTGTGTAAACAAGATAAGCGATACCGCGACAAACACCGCTAGTCTTACGGGTGGAGAGGCGAAAGGAAGAGAGACATTAAGGGAGAGAGGAGCGCGAGAGCGGCCTCCCCCACGACTTGTTGACGGAAACTCCAACCGCAGCAAAGACAACAACAACAACAACACACTGAACTAGTAACGGCGACAATTACAGCGCTTTATTGATTTTTACAAAACAAGCCTCCGCGCTCGAAATTTGCATTTGAATACATCTTTGCCACTTATTTTGCAAATACTTCATCCACTGCTTTTTGCACAGAATAACCCCAGCACAAAAGAATTTCGCACACACCAATACAATATCAATGTCAGTACACACTTACACACACTCGCGCTGCGACTTCAATGTCAACTTCACTTCTTTTCGCTTTTTGTGTTAATTTTTTTTTGTGTTTCCTCCGCTGCTTGTAGCAGTTTGGCTTTTTCGCGGGTAAATAAATGCAAGTAAATTACCGAAGAGTCAATCTCCAGGTAAATAGGCGCTTTAAGGTTAGAGAGCGCTCTGTGGGCTCTATTCAACTTCACTCAAAGCGCTAGGCGCGCTTCTTGTTGGCGTAAAAAACGGGCAGCGAGCAACAAACCGCGAACCATGCGCAAAAAGTAAGATAAACGCGAGACGCCAAAACGCGACGATCCGAAATTTGAAAATTTGAAGATTTCTTTGAGTGTGCTTGTTGCTTATATAGATTTTATAGGTTTTTAGAGAGACCAGACGGTTTACATGTAAAAACACCACAAAACAGTTACTTTTGGTTTGGTCACATTTTTACATTTGCTGTTAGCGAAAACCGTTACTGTTAGTTAGCTGACTTCAACTAGCGGGTAAAACGCCGGCGTCTTTTTGTGAACCGAAGATGCAGAGAGCAATCCTGTGACGGTGGTCAGAGCGAAAATGAGATTGGTTAACTAATTAACCCGATTTGATAATCTCTGTCGGCCAACTTACATCGATGGTTGTTTCAGTAAATTGTTCTGGTGAAAATGAAAATAAAAACGAATACAAAACAAACACATACACAAATAAATGTAATATGAAATCGATAATTCGAGGCGACGGATTTGATTTTTAACTTTTCCCAGTTAATGTTAAAGTGAAACGGGTAAGCTTCGCTTGAAAAATTGAAACTCAAACGAAAGAGCGCCCAAAACGTATTGATGTCGGTTAGTGTGGCCATGTTGGTCGCAAATCCCAATATACCATCATAGCCATAAGTCCAAAAAATACCAAACAGTCGAAATAGCTGTGGTTTGTGTCATTGCTAGAGGATTTATCTTTATGGATGAATTATTTTTAAATTGTTGAATATTTGTTTGGGGCGGTTATATTTTCTTGAAATTGATTTGTTTTGTTTAATCATTTCGATACTGATAAGCTTTTTGTTTTATTTATTATTTAATTTAAATGTTGGATTATACCATAATTGAATTATCCTTATTCACATAGCTTTAGGATCGAGAAATATGATTAATAGAATATTAAATCTTTATCAAGATAACGAAAACAAGTAAAATCATGCAAGTCGAGTTTCCCTACTGTTAAATACCCTTTTCTCATTTTGTTATAAGCAAAATACATTTGAAGGTAGTACGTTCTCAGCGCCACTCTCTAGAAAAGTAAACTTGAACCACTCAATTTTGCAGTGTTTTGTAACAATTAATATAGAAATATTATTTAAAAAAAAATATAATTAGCAATGAACTCCCGACCGCAAGCGACTTACCATTTATTTGTGCTAATAAACAGACAGTTTGTTGTAAGCAACCTCGCATATTTTTTAATTAGCTAAACTTGGTAAAATTTTCATGATCGGTAGCAATTTATGCTCCAATTGCGTGTGGAAACGCAAAATACTTTAGTTTGAAAATTCAGCTGTGCAGTGGGCGTGGCACTGACAAATAATACTGCGTTAGTATTAGGATATCGGCCCTTTAGCTCTGACAGTTTCTGAGATCCGTTTGTTCATCCGGACGGACGAACGGACAGCTTATCATGCTGATCAATAATATATTTGTGGGGTTTGCCACGCCTCTTTCTGTGAGTAACATATCCTTACCCTTTCGGTACAGGGTCAAAAAACTATATGTGTAACGATTTGGAAGTGGTTATATCAATTTTCAATTTCTGGTTGTGTCATTTATCTATATGGTCGTCCTTACGATTAACAACTATTTATAAAAATGAATACTAAAAAAACCTATATAATTTTGTACATCTTAAAATTTGATTGAAAAATAAGCCAATATTTAACATTACTGTATTATTTTCATACGAATATTCTTGCATCATAAAATAAGTTTCTAACAGCTACTAAATGCGGGAGAATTTAAACAATAATTGAAACAATATAAAAAAGAAACACTCTCTCAGGCCGAAGAACTGGTACTCTGGAATATCCCGAATACTAGATAATATCTTCGGTGGCAGGATGCTGTGGTCGCGACACACTGACGACAGAGTGGAATTCCCTAAGCCTGCCCCTGGCATTCTGAATTCAGGCACCCACACATATGCTCCCGAAACCTAGTTGGCATTCCTAGATAGCTGGCGCCAAAAGGCGTGGCGCTAATTGCCCCTAAACGACGGCATTAGGCGCCAACTTTCAAACAGGAAGTCGCGCAAATGACTGGGGTAGCACGACGCACTCCGATTGGCTGTGCCTTCGACATTTGGGCACTTAGTTGCCACATCATAGCTAATAATAAAAGCTAATTAAGCGATTCTGTGACAACACCTGTAGTGGGTTTCTTGGAGGAGGCAACGCCGCTCCGTCTCCTCCTAATGACAATAAATTGCCGCTAAATGTCACCAATAAGCATCTGCAACTCGAAGAAGAACGATTTCTTTGCGGAGCTGGACTAGGCCGCTTCTAATTAATTTATGATTTTCCTCACCGCATTAATCTCCCTCAGATGGCGTCTCCAGAAAATGTCGCGAGCCCCACAACAAGACAACAACAAAAAATGTCATGTATATGTGGCCTGCACCATGGGGTGCAGGGGAGGATGAGGGCAGGAGAGGGGGATGTTGTTTGTGGTATTAGGAGGGCTCATGTTCGGGTTATACATTCATCATAATTACTAAGTAGGAAAACGTCGATCTTCGGAATTATATGGCTTATGGAGATATTTGGTATTTTAGCCAGTTTCTAAATTATGACAAACTGATTCATGGCTTAGACAGTTTGTTGGCGATTGCTAAAATAATCTTTAAGATATCAGTCTTGTTCATAAAAGAAACATATGAAAATTTACTATAATACCGCAAATTTCAAATTCCCAGTACCTAGTTCCATACTTTAGGACTTTTACTTAATTAACAATCGAACTCCTATGAAGGCTCCTATAAAAAATGTTCTATATTTTATTCGAAATTTCAATCATTTCTGAGTGACCATCACATGATTTATATACTTATAAATGGAAACGTTTTCTTCTATCATAAATAAAATAACTGGCTTGTATGAAATTTAAGAAAAACAAATTATATATTTATTATTTTTTGTAAACATCCCGCATTGCATAGGATAGTTTTTTCTGAGCGCTGTTTAAATAATTTCTTGAAAATGAATTAAAACATACATATGCTCATCACTTAGCCCCATAAATCTGCCCGGCACAATTATCAGTTTCAATTTGTGCGTGAAACTGTTTGATATCACAGACGAAGACGACACTGCCGATGTCAATTAGTAGAATCACTAGAGGAGCTCTACTCCACATCACCCTTTCAGCGTTCACATATTCCCCAAAGGAAACTGGGTAATTTGCCGCCACTGAAGGGGAGCCGCCATCTCGTTTGGCTCATTAAAATGCCGCCGCAATTGTTGGAGGCCAAGGAGGAACCACATCCAAATCTAACTTCCAGCCCACTGCCATCGATGCGTTGAGGTGGCAACACAGCGCACTCCGCACTCAATCTAGAGATACGAGTTCGTCCCATCCCAGCCTCCTTTCCATCTCCATCTCCAGATCGCAGATCTCCGTCACTCCGTCTGACGTTGCCCTGAGTAATTACACCAAATTAATTGCTCGGAGTTGTCAGGGCTCACATTGTCTGCTAATTTTTCCAATTGCAAGATTTCCCTTTAATTGCCTCCATCACCAGTCCATGAATCCAAATTGATTCTGCTCTTGATCCAAACAAAATAAAAAACAACAGCTCTCTTGCAACCCGTAAAAAAAGCATTTTAGATTTACGGAAATCCAAGAACATCCCCTGGATACCTCGCTTTGTGGCTGATTGTGTCATAAAAAGGCGAACACTCCTATATGATTTAAACTGCATGTTTTGTAAAATTCTAATTTGATAATTGGTTGTAATTTATGGGTCTTGTCTGCTCGCCTGCAACATAAACACACCACGGAATGACGAAATGACGCCTTTTACTCCTCGTGCTCCTCCCCAAGCATGTTTCTGAGAAAAGTGAACCGAGATCCAAGAACAGGGAGCTCGGATCTCCGAGCTCTGAATTCGAAACGAGCGCATATTAAATTAATAATATGCAGTTCATTCTCTTAATTATTATTTATATCTGTTAGCTTACGAGGCGTAGTCTGGTCCGCATCGGATATCTCTGGATGGTTGCGTCTCCTGCGGAAGTTTTCATGAATGAAATGATCGGGAGTGGTGGAAATGCTTCATGAGTGATTCTCGAAAATAAGCGAGTGGATATCAAGGTTTATTTTCGGGTATTTTTTAATCACCCAAACATATATGTAGAATTAAGCACCAATTGAAAATAAATATTAAAATATTCAACATTTTAAATCGGCTTTTGTTCGATTATATGCATTTTACGGTTATTTATAAAAAATACAGAAGTTTTGCAATTATATTATTACATAACAAAAATCGTTTGTAATAATCGATTTTGGACAGCCTCTTATATTTAAATTAAATTTGTGAATTGCAATTAAAAAACATATAGGTTTTTAAGCTGTAAGTAAAATATTTGAAATAAAAGACAAGTTAATTTTTTAATATACGCAATCTCATTATAAATAAAATATTTGCACAATAAAATTATTTTCGTTTGGATGATCGTTTATTGACAGACTTAAGAACCAATTAAGGGTTCTGTTGTTATATTCATTTATGTTCAAATACCAAATTTTGTTTAGTTATCCTTAAGATTTGTATGGCCTCAGAAAACATTACAAACATTGTGTCAAAAATGTATAATTTAAAGCAAGTGCATCAAAACCCCTTATAATTCCCATTTCTCAATTTCGGTAATATTTCCCTGAATCTTCCCGCCCAATTAGTGTTTCACACAAATTATGCCCGAAGAACACAAACAGACATCCCAACGAATTAATCAGGCTACAGTTTCCAAAGAGTTCAATGCTCGCCCGGGGAGTGAATCCTGAGGAGGTACGTCCAACTTCACCTTTGACGTAATCGGAAACCCCAACAATGTGCGGGACGATGGTGTGGGAGTATCGCAGATACAGGACCAGATGTTGCCCTGGAGCGGCCCAGTGATCGATGTGCCAGTGATACCCACTACTTAGACGAAGCTAACACCCCGCAGGACGACTTGGACTTGAGGGCATCATTAGATGAGTACGATGACAAAAAACGAGGGGACAGAAAAAAACATTCACTCTCCGTACTGTTCCACGCGAGTGCCAGTGCAACTCCGCCCGGCACTCCGGCGTGATTTATGCTGCGTGCGCCTGACAAACACTTGAGAAGTGATGATTTATAATGAAGATGCATGCTCGGTTATTAATTAAATGCTGACACGGCTGCGCTCCATTTAACGTTAAATGCGAGCTGCGAACGGGAGGATCCTGCTGCGATCAGGATAGGGGTCTTATGCAATAGTCGAACAAAGTTCCAGCTAATTTGCAATGGATTCACATCGCCAAAAAAATTAACAACTTGTAAAGTTTTACAGTAAAAAATATTCTATAAAATGTTAAATATGCTCGTTTTTAAAGATTTATTTATACATATACTATGTTTTGCGATATAAATTATTTCTAGGGAATTATTTCCAGCGAAAGAGGCATGGAGCGCTGTAAACGATGAGGAAATATAAAATTAACAATTATATTATAATTATTTATTAAAATTAAGTATATCATTAATTAATTTTGCCAGTAACACTAACAAACAATATAAATCTCTTAATGCTATACCGTGAAAAATATTTTGTGTTCGCCCATTTTTAGCTAAGACCAACGAACTGGATGGTTTAACCAATCGCGAGGAGTTTAAAAATGCAATAGGATAAGTATATCCAATGCATCATTCCACCACCTTACAGTGCGGACAAACGATTGGCATGCCACAGCAGGCGGGTCGCTAGCAGGTAGCAGTATAGCATAGTTTACATAGTAAATTTTGGGATAAAGCGACATTACTTGTATTTTAATATAAATTTTTGATCCTGAGCGATCCTGAAAGCCAAAATCAGTCCATTATATCTTATATACGAAGACAGCCTTCCTTTCTTGTTTTCATATGATATGGTATTATGCCTGCCAATTGAAACCGGTATGAGATATATATAAAAATAAATAATAATTTCATTTATTTTCATGTATGAGATATCGTTAAATAAATATAACTAATAATTTCATTTAAAGCACTGTCCCTGAAGGGCTATGAGATTAAAAATTGATTCAACACCAGATCCCAGATCCACAACAAAGTCTGCCCTCCGTCTGGCAGTGGAATTTGAAATATGGCAAGCAATAGTCCAATATTCATTAAGCGCAATTATGAAAATTAAGTTGTCATTTTGATTTGAGTGCCCGCGACACTCGGGCATGCGGTCTCATAAGCAGATCCCCTCGTCCCCGCGGATATTCTCATTAAATTAAATGAAACTGACAGCTCGGCCGGCTAATGGATGCGTTGCGATTCGTCCTCGCCTCGCCATCCACTCTCTCTCTCTCTGTCTCCCGGATCTTGGCGACTAATTAACGTGTTTTCACATATTTTGTTCAAATCACACATGAATTATTAAGACGTTATCACACGGCATCCAGGCACGGCACTGGCACCCTGTGGCATAGTAAATGACGTGGAGTTGGCCGCCATCCAATTGCAGACTTGTGTCGCCTATGCCGCCTGCTAATTTCTCAAGCCCTCCATTTCCATTTCTCTCCATTTTGTTGTAGCCACTTTTCCTCTCCCCATCAATAGCGTATATGGGGATCACATTGAACTGACTTATGTGTTCATAATTTCGAATTAATGAACGTTTTATATGGGACATTCGGTTGGTCTTCCAATGAATTTATTGAATTTTGATGAATATTAGCTTCATCTATTTTTACGAAACTTAATTAAGCAAGAAGAAAAAGGTTGAACAAATCAGGATTCATAAATTGAATAAGTCAAATCGATATTATATATATTTTTCCGCAGGTTATTTAACTATTTTTTTTTATTAAATTGAATCATTTATAAAACAAATAATTCGGCAAACAATTTATTAAAATTATATTCCGGAATTTCGAAATAGTTTTGACATTGTCTTCAAAATGAAAAATTAGTTAAATTTCAACCCGAAAGATTCGAGTTTAAAGTTAATTATGCTAACTATGCTGAAGGATACTTAACTTTGCTTCTTTTAAACTGAGAAAGTTCTAAAAAAAAAGGTTAAATTGTTTAGATTGTAGACTATTATCTAATTTGATCTTTTTATAACCTTTATCAGAGTTCAGTTTTCTACACTTTTATTTTAAAGACTTTTGAATCGTTTAGAATCCCAGAAACATATTGCAACGCCTATAATATATAATTTAATTAATATATAATGTACAGTATTATCCATAAATTTTCCAAATGTGATCGAAATTTTATGAACCTCCGTACGAAAATAAATAATAACAAATATAATAAAACTACAAGAAAGAACATCCCAAAAAAAAATACATAATATCCCATATCCTCATATTTCATTATCCTCCTAAAGGATATCAAGTGCCCGCAAACCAATTCAGTTAAACCAAATGCGGTCGCCTAATATCGGTCGGCTGCTCATTAATCAAACGAATGATATATGTTGGCAAACGTATTAAATATATTTAGCAAACCATCGAAATATTAAATAGCGCTACTTGTAGACAATTAGCCAAAAATTATGACTTTTAATCACCAGCGAGGTGTCAGAAACGAAACCGAAAATATATAGTAGACGATTGGCCACGCCCCCGTCACGAGAACTTCCCACAAGATTTAAAAATACACACATCTGTGTCGTTTCGATGTGTTCCATTTCTTTCTTTCCTGCAGCTGGTCGGCGCAGAGTGAGCGTGAGGGAGATATATGGTTCAGGCCACGCCCACCCTGGTAATCATCTTGAAAAAATCGCTCAGTGCGCAGGATGCTCCGAATATTCAAATTAGTTTTCCGTAAGATCTCAACGCGCACTGTTCTCTGCGATCGCTCCCTCGATCGAGGAAAATAATACAAATATATATTTGAAATCGGTAGAGATATGAATTCCCAATCGGCAGTGCGTCGGTATCCGCACAGTTTTTCCATCGATCAAATATTGGCCAAGCCGGAAATGCGTAGCTCCGATTCGTTTGACGTGATAGGTGGCTCCCAGTCGGGCCAGGATGAAAGTGCAACGAGCCCAGTTTTTGATGTTTCGCGCGACTCGAGTCCGGCCATATCTAGTTGCTTGGAGGATACGCTGGATAATGGCAAAAGTGATAATGAATTAGCCTCCGATGACGGCAACGGTGCGTATTATTGATTTACTAGCTTACTGGCTTTAGGAAAGGACTTTTCGGTCTTAGAACACTCTTAATCAGTACAGCAGCTCGATGGAGAATCGAATATATAATGTAATTAAATTGATTTTGATTAAATTCTTGAAGTAAATTAAAAATCAAAAACATAATAGATCAAGTAAGATAAAACGGTTCGATTTACTAAATTTATAAAGAGTTTGACAACTATATCAAAGAATTTTTAAAGGGCTTTAAATTAAGAAATAAATGCCCAAAATATCTGGAAAATAGTAGTGTAATTTAATCTAATACAAAATTATGAAATACTTAACTCCATACCTAAAGATCATAATTATTGTAATTCACTTGAAAAGAAAATTTTGTATGTCATTAGACAGTAACAAGGACACACTTGTTTTGTTCATAAAAATGTTTATTATTTTAATAATATCAAACTTAAATAATCGTATCAAAATGAATATTGTAAATTGTTTTATGCTTTTGCAATCTAAAAAAAAATTTTTATTTAGCCTCTACACCAAAATCATAAATATTATACACTCATTAAAAGGGAGTAACATTTAGCCATTGGATATACCTTCGATTTTATTTAAAATTAAAGTTTGGAGTTGAAAATATATATTTTTCCGTAAAAAGCTTTGAGAACTTGCAGTCTTGGGGAGAAAAAATGAGTCTCTCACCTAAATGAATGATCATGGCTGAGTGATCTCATCTGTCATCTGCAAGATCAAGAAACAAATGATCAAAAATTATCCCGATCGGTGACAAAGAATAAGCTATGTACGAGTATGCCCCGTACTCACTCGCCCCACCGCACCACCAACGCGATAGGCTAATGATGCAAATGTCAGAAGCAAACAAAGAGCGGACGCGGGATCGGGATACCAAAAATATGCTTCCACCCGTGGAAAAGGAATTTATATGACAATTTGTTTTCGGTCCACCAAGAGAATGTGTTTGGCCAAATGGCCAATTAGACGACCGACGACTTGGCCAAGTAATTCGAAAATTTTCTGATTAAATTGTAAGCGCTTGTTCGCAATCTAATTCGAGAGGTTTTGGCTGGGGAACGCTGGCAGCCCTGCCAACGGAATTGACAAATTACAATTAGGCGAAAATAGGCCTCGCCATAAACAATGTCGGTAGTAATTAATGTCTAATTAAAGGCCCGCACCCAATGATTGCATTCTCAATTTTAATTTAATTGCAGGCATTGGCGATGATCGCAAGAAACGTCCGAGAACCGCATTTTCGGCCGCCCAAATTAAAGCCCTGGAAACGGAATTCGAACGGGGCAAATATCTGTCGGTGGCCAAAAGAACAGCCTTGGCCAAGCAACTTCAACTTACCGAAACCCAGGTGAAATCAATAAATTTCAAGAAAAAATACCCCAGCAGACCAGTTACTTTCAATCAATCGAATGCTTCCTAGGCTACATTTAGTGGAAAAACTTATGATACTTACCAATTCTCAAGAACGTATCTAAACAAACGAATCATCGTTCCAACATGAATAGAGGATAGACCTTCATATCGTACTAAATTATCATTAAACGTTAATTTAACAAAAAAAAACATTATTTTAAAAAGCACAAAGCGCAATTTTATGCACCATTCCTTTTTTTTTTGTTTGCTATCGGTTGGCACGTAAAAGATTAATAGGCTAAAATTTCAAATAAATATTTCAGATCATTAAACTCTATTTTCTAAGAATGATATAGGTTATCGTCAAAAATAATTAAGTTATGGCACTAACTGTATAAGAATAAAAGATGCGGTCCAATTTAAATCTGTTACTTCTAAACCTAGGCGAAAAAATTTGCTTAGAAACCACTAGGAAAACAGATAAACGGAAATAGTTTCTTTGCCTAGACAGATCAAGAATATTTTGAGATACTATATAGGGTCGGAAATATCTTCTTCACAGGACTAAATATTAATAACCTTTGCAAGGGTATTAACATTAAAAATATTAATTTGGTATTTTGAAATGCTTTAAAAATCATTTAAATCTAAAGAACAAAGCGATTGATCGTACTTTCAAAGCAGATGTTACTATAATGGTCTCTTGGTCTATTGATCACCTGGTCCATCATTTAATATATATATTTATTTTTTTTCACAAATTTAGATCAAGATCTGGTTTCAAAACCGACGCACTAAGTGGAAGCGTAAATACACCTCGGATGTGGAAACGCTAGCCTCCCACTACTACGCTCAGCTGGGAATTGGTGGATTGGCCCGACCCATGGTCGTGGGAGATCGCCTTTGGCTCTTCAGCCAGACGCCTACGGGTCCTGCGCCCATTCAGTCCATTATGCTGAATGGCAGTGGATCTGCTGCTCCAATGGCAGCTGCCACAGCTCCTGGTCCACCAATGCGTCAGTATGCCACTACTACCGGAATGCCTCCATTGCCGGGTCCAAGTGTGATGGAAAGTGCCCGGAATGCGATCCTTGCTCGCGGACAACCCCTGAACTTTGGTCTGCCCTTTGGGGTGTCCAAGCCGCTAGCGGGAGGAATGCCTTCAGCCAGCTACATACCTCGTTGCAAGTCGTTTGCTGGCAGTTATGGGGACTATGCGGCGCCCCATCCACAGAACGAGGCCTATCTGCAGATGAAGTATGCCACTTTGCCGCCGGAAACGGAGTCGGGATCCACGAACGGTTTGGCGGAACTGGAGAGGGTCTTTGGCGATTCCAACGCCAACTTCCTGCAGCATCGAAACAGCCCTGCCACGGGCAGCACTACATCCTATGGTCGCGAGAGCTTAGTCCAAGGCCAAAGGAGCCGCAGACCCTCGCAATCAGAATCAGAGTGCAGCGACATCGACTGCGAGCAGCTGGACGAGGAGGAGGAGGCGCCTGCTACGGAGTAAAACTTCTTGGTTTTTTTTTGTTATCTTTAGAGTTTATATTCTATACTCGTACGTCTCTCACCCAAAAATATACTCATACAAAGGGTAGTCATAGGGGGTAGTATGTCTCGTCTGTATAGATTCTACTACAACTAGCTGAGAGTGGCACACTTTCAGACCTGCCTGCGATAACTGGCTCAACACTGGTCTAGTCCTCGTTCTAGTTCTAGCGCTAGTTATTGCTATTCTATGTTACATTGTGGATCGGGTAGGGGGTACTGGTTACTGGTTACTGACTGGCTCTCAACAATTAATAAATGTAAATTAAATAATCAAAAATCACAAATCACAAATATTACACGCTCGTTACACAGTTAGAATTCGAATCAATCCAACTTAAATGCTAAAAGCTTCTTTTGTAAAATATATCTTAACTGTTGCTACAACTATTTGCAAATAACTCTATACGTGTTGAGAGGTTGCAGGAAAAAGTTGTAACAAAAGCAAATGCCACTGACTTATGTACAATTAATTGAGTTGCTCGTGTGTGGCGTGCTTGATTGGATTGGAGCACTCTTGCCTCGTGCACACAGTTCGTTTAACTACTATACATAGTGGAGACTCTTTTGATTTGATTTAGTTGCGCCAACAGATGCTGCTGTCAGTTTAAGGAGATTGCATAGTTACAACTTAGCTAATTGGTCAAACAAAATAAACAAATTCACATAGGACTATTTTTGGTATTTTGAAGCACACGGGGCTAGCTGTGTGATGGAGGTGTAGGTGGAATTGGTGGCCTTATGACCTTAGCGTCGTTAGCTCCACGAGAGCTCATAGCCCTTCCAGTTGGCGTTGGGTGCCAAATGCACGCGTCGTTTGTTGTAAAAGAAGGAAACGATACCGTGGTAGGCAGTGCGAGGAACGCCGCTCTGAGAAAAATTAAAAGGGCATCACTTTAGTTAAAGATTCGTATGGAAAGCTTTTTTTGCTCACCTTGAAATCGTCCATTAGCCCCAGCATCTTCGTTGTCCGCTTGTATTGCTCCCTCGTGGTATATTGAATGCGAACAGGTCCTTCAATTCTGTGAATCAAAATCAAAATAATTGCATTATGATTTTATTCGTTTAAAATATAAAAAAAAAAACAAAAGATTAAAACGACAAACGGGAGAAATCAAAGAATTGAAACAAAAATCATATTCAGAAGGTAAATGGGGGGCTAAAAGGACATCTCACCTTATTAGGTTGCGACGCAGTTCATCATACGTGACAATGGGATACGTGTAAACCCGCCGCAGAAACGTATTATCGTAATTTTCCTGGGGGCGGAAAAATAAATTATAGAGGTCATGCAATCTGTGCACCAAATTACTCACCTTCAGCAAATAGCTCGTATTGATTTTTGTGAACTGTACAAAGTCCTCGCTGAGTTTGATGTGCTTCAGATACTTATCAAAAAACAAGCCGCTGATAATGTCGAAACCAAATTGAACCATTAACGAACATGTGTACCATTTTTAAAAATAGATATCTCTTACTTTGATACGCCTATTTTTCCGAACGTACGAGTGCGCGATATTTCCGGCCTAATGCACACGCGATCTTTGCGCTGAGCTGGATGACGAATCCAATCATCCCAGAAGCTAGAACAGTTAAGAGCAATTAGTGATTGGCTGATAAATGACATAATTGCTCTACTCACGATTTGGGCCATTTCACGGAGAGCTCTGCCCACAACTCTTTGGTGAGCATCCAGCCGAGACCGGGGAAGAAATCGGTGCGATAGAGAAGCTCCGGCTGGGCGGCATCCACCACGGCGGCCTTGCCATTGTCGTTCCACGCGGAAACGCACCACAGGCTCTTGTCCTGCTTGAGAAGCTTGTGAGTGCCCAGGAAATACTCGAAAAAGTCGGGCGCCACATTCAAATCGTCCTCAACAATGATCACAAACTCGAAACCCACACCAAAGGTGGTGTTCAATGCCCAGCCATAGTGCCGAGATATTTTGTAGTAGCCCTTGAACTTTTTCTCCTTCGGCAGCACTTTGATGTCGCTCTGATCGGGCTGCTCGATGAGGGTGACCTTGTTGCCATACGATAGAATCACCTCCTTGGTGGGCTCATCTCCGCAGTCCTGGGGGAAACAGTGGTTATATATAATTTTAAAGTTTCTGAGATATGCATACATACCTGCGACACAATTATGGGGAACTGCTCTTTGCTGGGCCGGTACTGGACCAGGTTGTCGATGCACTTCTTCACAGACACTCGGTTGCAGGCGAATACCAGGACGGGGAAGATGGGCTCACCGTTAGCCAGATATGTTTTCGTGGGTATGCGTGCCGGCGTCGGTTTGGCCACCAACTGCTCTGGAAGCTCGCCGGATATTTCGGCAGCCACAATGCTTATCTGGGGCGTGCTGCCCGTCAACTGGTGATCCCTATACTTAACCTTAACGAATTCGATGAGGGTTTTGCCCAGGTCGCTACTCTTGTGGTTCTCCTCGCGGGCCCGCGAATTGAGCCGATAGGCCTGTTGCGCCTGGTTTCGGGTCGTGGCAACGCCAGTGTTGCGTAGCAGTAGGTAGTATGTGGCATAGGTCCACGTAACCAGGAAGCCGATCACCAGCAGCACCTTGCGGGAACGCATCTTGTTTCTGTGGGGGATTGGTGGGAGGGTGTCTGCAGCACTGCGTCTCTACTGTCTTATTGACATCAAGCCGGATGGTCGGTGGGATTGAAAGCCCCCGGTGCTGTCTACTCTGACAATTATTACTACTGCCGCACACCCGCGTCGGGCACCCGTGTCCAAAGACCGTGTCCAGCATCGGGCACGGGCCCAGCTGGAGTCTGCTTCATATACTGTACTGTAGCAGTGGCAGTCGCAGGTTCAGTTCCAGTCCCAGCGACAGTCGCACGTCACACACCAACGATCCGACCCGATCCGCTCTGCTCAGCTCAGCGCCAGGCTGGCAAATCTCCGATTTGTGCGAAATCGAGATGCGAATAATTTACACGTCGTCCGCTCAGAATGAAAGTCTGTTGAATGGTTCGATCTGCCCCACTGGCGCCGGCTCTACCCTTGTTGTGTGCTGGTTCTGGTGCTGGTATTTGTTTAAGCTTTACTTGACAGCTAGTTGTAACGTCTTTGCTTGTGATTGTATATTGTTTGCATAGTTTAAAAAAAAGAACCATGTAAACGCCAGCGTTGGTCCACGGTGTGACCGCACTGCGGAAGTCCTAACGCGTTGCTGAAATCCCGCAGACCTTAATGTAGCTCTTCCTCTTTTCGATATTTTTTGCGTTTACATTTATCGATATTTGTTTTCGCTTTTTGAATCTTCTTAAAATTTAAAAACAATGGTCAAGAAATTTTTCCTAAAAGTTACACTTACTTTTAATGGTGGTTAAAAAATATCCAACTTCCAAAACATTAACATTAAGTGGGGAACCTCCGGGTCAGAAAATTCAATTTTTCGGAAATAATTTTATTCAATTGTTAAACTGTTCAAGAATGTGGCAAAGTATGTGATTTTTAACCGTACGGGCTGGGAGGCGTGTTTGAACGTGTTAAAAACTTTAAACGCGTTTTTCTCGAAACACCTTCTATCGATTTTGTGTACACGATTGATAAAGCTGTAACGAACCGATCGGGATTTGTAAAGGCTTTGATAGATAATTAAACTCTCATCCATTTGTTTTTTGAAAAAAAAAACTCCATATTGTTTTGAATTTCAAAGGCAATTTTTTCCACGGAAAAAATAGTTTAAATTAGAAGCGATTACCTTTTCTTTGAAAAGTGTAATTGTCACAAAGAAGCGACTAACATATTGTTTCAGACCCCAATAAAGGACGTTTCAGAGTAAACAATAAAGACACTCCTTAGGCAAGACGATATAAATGCGGCATCCGTTTACACAGTAAAAGTCCTTTGGTCTTACAAAAATTCCAGTATACTTTTTATATATGTATTAAATTGTCATATAAATTCAAAAAATCATAAAAATTACGTATTTTTTCGAACGTGTAAGGAAGGTCCCTCCTTAAGGAAAGTTGGTTCCTTTTTAATACATAATAAATTTATTTAATTTAGAAATGTAATACAAACGCCAATCGTCATTTTATCCGATCCTGATGGCTCAACGGTGTGAGTAAGAGAAGATACAGGCCCTCCAGAACATACCCCTTCCACCATTGCTTTATGGCCAACAGCCAAGGCAATGTCGTTTCGATCAGAGTTTAATTTATTCAGTTATTCGATTAGTTTAGTCGTTAATTAAATTAGCTTAACAGTTACACTTAGGAGACTAGTAGGTGCTTATGAGTTAGACCAAGTTCATCAAGTTCTCCAGATATATATTTATATATAATCGTATATGCATATTTATATGTAAGTTTTTGTGTATTTTTATAAGAATCACTGTTGTCTGTCTGTTTTTGTTTCTGTATCTGTATCTGTCGCAATGTCGCCTGCCATAAGTCGTAGAAAACCTAAGCTACGCATACGTTTAAAGTTAATTACGTTTTGTAAATGGCAGTTACATCAAGTATAGGTATATTTTAGTAGTAAGGTAGTACATTAATATTCCCTCCTTCGTTCATTGCCACTGCACGCAATTCCGACCTGATTAGCATTACTCCGTCCACACCTTGAAAGATTTACAACTTCTTGTTTTCTTTACATCAGCCGCCAACTCAAGGCACCCATCAGCGTCCAAAGCGAGAGTGCCAGGCCGTTCGATCCCAAACCCGAACCCGATCCCGAACTGAGGTGTCCCAGCTCCCGCTCGTCCACCACAAAGGCAGGCTGAGCACTGGAGGGAGTTTGATCCATGGCGCTGCCAGCGAAATTGCCGCGACTATTCCTGGCAAGGCGCTGGTTGGCCAGCTTCAGTTCCCTCAGTTTCTCCTCCAGCTGCAGTACCTCGTCTGTCAAAGAAAAGAAAATATATGTAATGAGGTGGATTCGTTAAAAAACATAGGTATCAGTTGTTATACTATAAAGGAAAAGGTGGCTTATTTAAATATTTTGCTTAATCCTATGTCCATCTGTTTAAATAGCTATATACAAACAAGAAAGGAAGGCTAGCTTCGGTACCCGAAGCTTAGAATACCCTTGCAGACCAGTTGCCTTTAAACTGTTCGATCGATTGTATGGCAGCTATAGGATATAGTGATCCGATCTTTTGTTTTTAAATTTCTAAAAAGTCTTTAATGCCTATGAAAACTGTTTTTCTCAAGAATGAATTAATTGTCTTAAAAAACACCAGAGTTATGCTCAATGACCCATTTTTTCCTTTCGTTCCTATGGCAGCTATAAGATATAGTAGTTCGATTTTGATGAAACTTTCAGGATATGTTAAAATTGCTATTAAATAGAGTTTTCCAAGAAATAAACAATATATCTTTAAAAATGGCGAATTTATGACACTTTTTCCCAATCGTTCCTATGGCAGCTATGTGATGTAGTGTTCCGATTCCGGCCGTTCCGACTTATATACTAACTGCAACAGATTGAAGGGTTGGTGCAAAGTTTCAGCCCGATAGCTTTAAAATTGAGGGACTAGTTTACATAGCAACCGACAGACGGACAGACAGACGGACAGACAGACGGACAGACGGACAGACGGACAGACGGACAGACGGACAGACGGACATGGCTAGATCGACTCGGCTGGTGATGCTGATCAAGAATATATATACTTTATAGGGTCGGAAATGTCTCCTTCACTGCGTTGCAAACTTCTGGTCAAAATTATAATACCCTCTGCAAGGGTATAAAAATGTTTACTGTTCAACCAAATAAATACTTAGTCCAATAAATTGCAATTTGTAAACTTTTGGCATGGAAATAAATATTAATATTATAAAATTGAATGAAAAACTTACTCTTGTTGACGCCCTCAATGTCCTGCACCTGAAGGAACATGGCCACCGAGATCTCATAGACCTTGTTTGCCGCACTAATCTCCCGCTTGCGCCTTCCGAAGCCCACCTGGTTGTTGGAGCACTGGGTGCCCAGGCACTTGTCGAGGCACACATTGACCGTGGCCCGGAACTGGACGTACGAGGAGTCGGGGAACTTGAAGGCCTTAAACTTAGCACTCAAAATGTCGCCGTCAATCGTGTTGAAGTTTTCAAACAAATACGGATCCACCGTGCATCTAAGGGATGTCAAAGTTTAGAATTTATAAGTTTGAGATTCTTGTTTGTCTCACCCCTTGAAAATCAAGGTTTCCGAGGAGGTATGCGTGTCTGTCACATCCAAATAGTTCACACCTAAGCCATAAACCGGAGCAGAGTCCTCGTCCAGATTGATTTCCATCGTCAAAGGTGTACCCTGATATGAACAAAATGATTTCTTTACTTCAATTTATTCTTTAATATTGAAAACAAAGCTCTACCGATTTTAGAAATGATAAAATATTTTTTTTATTTTATTCAATGATGATTTTAACTTTCTCGATAAGTTTAAAATAGTACAGCAATTATAAATTCAAAGTTATTTAGTTATTAACTATTTTGCTAAAGTTTTTTTTAACACTCACCGACTTGACTGTCAAATCCCTGGTGAACTTCTGGCCATCCTGGCTAACCCCAATGGATAGCCTCGGCTCTGGGGCCCGCTTGGTCAGTGAGGTGGTGATCTCCAGATCCCTACAAAAGAATCGAATCATTACAGTACTCCCAATTGCTACGCTCAATGATCGGATGGGGAAGGAGGTTGTAAATCATCACCGGGCTATGAAAAACAAACATTGTATTCGATTAGGGGCAGGGGCAGGGGCAGGAGGAGGGGCTGTTGGAGACCCTGACCCCAGGCTCAAAGCCGGACCCCGA
This sequence comes from Drosophila setifemur, assembly GCA_021224005.1. Taxonomy (NCBI): domain Eukaryota; kingdom Metazoa; phylum Arthropoda; class Insecta; order Diptera; family Drosophilidae; genus Drosophila; species Drosophila setifemur. The sequence goes on from JAJJHY010010898.1 coordinate 6,035,154, forward strand.
CACGCCCCGCAATTAAATTGACTGTGGGGGTATTAACGCATGTGAAGCCGCCGGCGTCGATTTGGCGGCTAATTACCTTCTGGTAATGGCAACTCTCGGCCAAGAGAGCAGAGAGAGAACGAGTGAAAGAGAGTGGGAGGCAACTAGTTGACTTGGGATAGGTTTGATTTATGGCCCTTGGACGGGGACACAGCCGGGGCTTGAGCAGGGCCGATGTGGGCATTTAATACGCCATAAACTTTTGCATAGATTGCACATAAAGTTGTGCATAGATGCATTATTTTTTTTATGGCCAATTAAAAACGGTGAGACAGCAGCCACAGGAACTTGGATCCCCTCGGAGACTTACTCGGGTTCCTGGAAACCCGCCGGCAGCACATCGCGCTTAACCAAGACCCGGCCACCGGTAGTCGTGGAGCTAGAGCTGGAGCTGGAGCTGGTGGTGGTGGCATTCATCATGACATTATAGGCCGGACTGCTGGTTGTGGTGATGCATTTAACGCTGACAATCTCCTTGCTGTTGGCAGACTCAATGATGATTTTATGGTAATACACCTTCTTTCCCTGAAACGGAGAAAGAGAAATGGATTAGAGCCGGGGGACCCAATAATGTGATCTGGAGATCTCCACTCACCGTTAACTGGTTGACCATTCTCGTTACTCCGCACTCGTAAAAGTCGCTTAACGAGAGCCGGAAGACTGCCAGGGAGCCGTCAATCTGCGGTTGGCAGCGCACATCCGGATAACCCTTGAGGCCCTCCAAATAGATCTGCGGGGCAGTCTGATCCTTGCCCTCCGCCTCCGGCAGACCAATGTCCACTCTCATCTGATCCTCCGAACAGTGCACCTTGTGGGAGCCTAAAAACATACAAGAAAGTAGCTTAAATTGAGGCTGCCGCTTTTACATTTTTTATATAGATGGTATATGGCATATGGAAAAAAGTGGGCTAGCATGTCGTCGGGTGATCGAAGTTGGTCTGGATTCCTGACTGGCCGGCTAGCCGGCCACGCCCTCCCATCATCATCATCGGCGGACATTGACGGGATGGACCCGAACCCGAGTAGCAAACACTAAACAATTGCCAAACATAATTGCCATGTGCTGCGAAGCGAGTTTGTGTCTTAAGTCTTTTGTTTCGCTCGCCTCTTTACACTCAAACAAATGGGCAACGACGCTTGTAAAAACAGCGCATTATATCTAATTAGGGTTATTAATTTCGAATTTCTTTTTTTTTTTGGGAATGGTTTTCCTGCGCAGTTTGTTTAGGAATTAAACGTATCAAATCAATCATTCGAAATGCCAAAACTTCACAAACAATTTCAGGGATCTAATTTCTTTGTGAATTATATATAGGTAAAAAAGCTAATCTTTGGCTTTTTTCATCGTGTATCGTCTTTGGTCGAGTTGTGTTAATAAACCCCAGGGCTACTTGCCGGGGCCGATGGAAAGCAAAAACCTGGCATTAGCCCAAGACACACTCACACACTGCTTTGGTTTAGTTTGGTGGGCTTTGGCTCTCGCCTTGGCATAATTTCAGCCCGATGCCGAGCCAGAGCTCGAGACAAGCCGGGCAATCAAAATCTTATTACCGTCGAACATGTGTAGGATGCCACAAAATTATCGGCTTAAATGCTTTGCCGACGAGGCCATTAGTTGGCCAGGATTTGGAGCAGCCTGGGACCGAGCAGAGCTCTGGCATCTTGGAATTGCAGATGGCAAAACTAATTTAAATAATTTCCTCTAACTACTTAATCTCCTACTAATGGCCACGTAAATTTCGCAATTTCTGCGCGGAATCGGAATCCCCAACGCTAACTCGGGCGACAGCAACGCTCATCGGTAACTGGAGTCTCGGTCTCATGCGATAATTTGGTTTAATTAACCAACGTGAGAGTGAAACAATAAAATCGGGCAGTGAATGCGGAAAAGCCAGCGCCAAGCTAATTAGAAATGGCAATGCAATTGTGGTTCTCCATGCGTCCCCCCAAATGGAAGATGCATTCAGTCTGTGGTCATGTAATCTGAGCAGTAGCCTCAAGGTGGGCGTAGTTCAAGCGGCGCTCAAAGAAATTAATATAAGAGCCGGTCTACTCTCAGACCGAGGCTTGATTTCCGCCGACAACCACTCGGGGTCTGGCACAAGAAAACTGAATTATCGGGCAGAAGAGGAGCTGCGCTAATAAAAGAAATACGAATGCGAGCATAAATAAAGCATCGAGGACGCCGGATATAAGGCGTTGAAAGGACTGAACTTCAAATTACCGACAGACATGGCATACGTAGACCATTTAATCCCTCAAAGCGGATGGCATCAAAGGGGGAATTGCAATGCTATGGAGTAATTTACTCACCGAGACAAGGGAAAACCTATATTATCATGATTCAAATGGGTAGCAAGAAATTGACCATTTGTTATTAAGGAAAATAAAATGGATTAACGAATCATAAAGCAATCATCTTTATGGATCTCGGGTACAAATTTGACTTGAGGGATTTTTATTTATTCCTTTAATTACTTTTACTTTCTCTAAAAGTGTGCTTCGAAAATGTTTACATTGAGAAATTCAATTTGCAGTATTTTAAACACACTTCCTTTGAAATTTACATTTATATGATTTCTTTTAGAAGGTTTTATATTACACCATAAACCCTTGACACCCACGGATCGTCTGGAATCTGTGAGACGCTTGCGGGATGATGGCAAGACCCAAGATAGGCACCGTCTGGAGGCTGGAACAATCAAGATGTTCTCGGCGAGCGCTGACTGGTGGGCGAGACTGCAGACGACGTCTTGAAATAATTGAATTTCAAAATGATTTGGCCCTCGACTGGCTTTTCTGCAACTTCATTTATTGAATTTTTATTGCCGACCGCTGATTACAATTTATTTGACACCATTTTTATGGGCCAAGCCAACTCGTGAGAACTCTAAACCGCTTCCAGACACAACACAAAATAGAACCCAGACGCAGAGCGACGCTTAACCCACATTTACAAGGTATCTCCTTTGGGATAGAGCGGCGGAAGAGTTCTTAGAATCAGATTGAGGGCCAGAGTGGGAGGTCGGTTCGAAGTCGGGCTGAGGCATTAGCATTTAACCTGTGAACATGACAAATCAGCAAAACGTGCCACATAAGCAGGCGAGCAGGAGCAGGAGCAGGAGCAGGAGCAGGAGCAGGAGCATGTGCAAGAGCATGAGCATGCCCCACCACCCTATCATGTAAACAGCTTGATGCCGCAACCGTTCGGCGGGACATAAATTTCCATTAACAATAAATTTAGAAGAAATAACATTACAGCTGAAAATGACCCGTAGCGATATTCCCCGGAAAGCCGAGGAGAAGCATGAGGAGCACGTAAAGAAAAAAACACAATAATCATAATTTCATATTTTACACTTTTTTGTTCATTGTCTTTCGATTCTTTACTATCAGAATCCGCAGGAAACATGAAATAACACTTTGTATGAGTACTCATACATTGCGGCTTCTTGAAGCATACTTCAAGGCATTTTCTTGAGCGATAATAAATTCCGATTTGCAATATGTGAACACCCTAAGGAACTTATTCTAAGAGTGATTATTTAGAATTACATAACACTCTCACTGATATATTCGCATTTAAAAGAAGTAAAGTGAAAATGCCCAGGCAATATACAACTTAATGTACCATTAAAATTCCCATAAATTTCGCATTAGTCGTTTCTCTCAGTGGCTGTGATATTCAAGGAGACGTCAACAAGCAAACATGCCTCGCAGAGGGATAGACAAGACAGGACGGCCTAGTCAGTACTGGGCGAGAGGTTCTTGGGTTCTTCCATCGACTTTGCTATCGCAATCACAAGCCACGACAATGTTTTTGGCCCGGCTCTCCTTCAAACAATTTGGCAACAAATGCGCGCGCACAATCAAATGAATGCACAAATCAATAAGACAACAACTGCAGCAGCAAGAGGAGCAACAACAACAGCCACAACAACTACCACCGACAATTGCAGCGTGCAAAATCGTTTACAAGCTGACTTTACTCGGTGCCTGGCTAACTGGGAGGAGGAAGCGGCAGCTTAGGCCAAAATAACCGAATCATTGCCATGCAAATGGCATCGTTTTGTGGCCGCAGTCATCGCCAGCTTCCCTCTCGTTCCCAGCCTACTTCTCATCCATGGAGTCGTGAAAGGTGGGAACGACATCTTCTCTTCCCACTTGGCGGGATTTCACCTTGCCTCACCCCATACTCAGTGGATTTACACTGAGCAAAATAAGGCTGGATAACCAACCGAAGGATTTTATTATTTCAGGCTTAATTAGTCCAGCTGCAACTGGCAATTTAATACTAATAATGAAATAAGATAATCTCCAAGCAAACAAAAAACTAATGTATTGAATTAATAAATTCTTTTAAGTGGTTCCTCAGAAATATCTACTTCTCTAGTCCCAAGAATTAGGTATTCAAAAAATTCAAGAGATTTAATATATACTTGTAGAACATTAACTTCACTAAAAATCATTTGGCTCCAGAGTTCTGAGAATTTAAAGCATATAACATAAATAAACTGAAGTTGGGCTCAGTGTAGCCTTGGGGGCATGGGCAATGTTGCAACAATTGTTTCATGGCCGTGCCCACGGAGTATGTGTGAGGATCTCCGAGAGCTGTGTCTGGCAACTGCAAGTGCAACTGCAATTGGAATCGCAATCGCAATCGCAATTGCCATGGCCATGGCCACGGCTAGATTATGCAATTGTCTGACTCAATGTCTCCCCACTCTGTGTCCAAGTCTGTGCCTGTGTCACTGGTTCCATCTCTGTCTCCGTTCCTGTGTGGGATTCCAGTCACGTTTCGGGCTGCTGGTGGCGGATCGCAGCATCTGGGGGATCAGCAAACCATTTTTTGTTTTGTTTTCGGGACCCTGCAATCGTGGGGAAGTGTTAAGCCTGGAGGCGTCGCTCTCCTCTCAACGGTAAACGGGGAACTCACTCAAAAGAAGGAATTAAACAAGCGATTTGTCGGGTTGGAGGCGGGACTGGAGTGGAGTGGGGTGGAGTGAGCTGGTGCCATTTGTGACTTTCACATTTATGACAAGACTTCAGGTGATAGCGAATTCTGGCCCCCTACAACCAACCCTCTTCCTCCTCCGGCTCCTCCCACTCTCCGTCGCTGTTATCGAAAGAAATTGCCTGGCCTGGGCCACTAACTTGACACACACGACGCACGATTATCATCAATCTTCAAGCCGAGCCACAGGAAATACTGGTAATTTTCTAGACCCCTGCCCCATCCTCCATTCTCCCCCCTTCAGCCTCATCATCCTTTTCAATGACCAATTACACTTAACGGCCATGCATACAAAATAAATTAGAAAACCTCGACTGCAGCTGGGTAATGGGATGGGAGAGCAGTGGAAAAGAAGGGGCATGGAGGGGGGCCAGCTGCAGGTCAGCGCCAAGTGGGTGTTGTCCAGGTCTAATGGTTCTTCCCCAATATGCTAAGCAGTGTCAATGTGTCAATGTTGCCGCGTAAATCCATAAAATTGTGACGGGAACTCAAATAAAGAAACTTGTTTAGCTTGGAGAGGGGCGTCGTACAATGGACTCCAACCAGCCGACAACTGGCTACAAATGTGATAATTGCCAGGCATTTAGTTGCAGTATTAAAGATCCGCAGCTCACCTGCCCGAGAGGTCTATGCGAACGCCCTCTTGGCCAGAAAGGCCAACTAGAGGCCTGCCCCTACACGGTGATGAAGCATTACCTAAATTGGTCATGATTTCAACATTTCATTTTACTAATTAACATTTTCTCTTTCAATTAACATACTAAAGTTTCTTAATGACACTGTAAAAGGTATTCAGTGCGGTTTAATAACAAAAGTATTAAACAAAAGTATACATTCGAAGATAGTGAGCTCACATATGGTGAAGGGCATTTGAAAACATTTCAGATTGTGGTCCTGAATCCTCACAAGTTTTTAAATTTTTGTTTTCTAGGTCAAAAATATGATTGACATATATTCTAAAAATTATATTATTGACAATATTTATTTGTAGGTTGAAAACGGATAAGACTGAGTTCAATGATGGCTACAGACAGTTTAGAAAATCCCAAAAATATTAAAAAGTTATATTCTAGGTAACACTAGTAATAACCATTTCATTTGAAACAGGAACTAGTGGTAGACCTCTTTTTTCCTCCGTGTAGTCCCCCCATCTCGTCCTGACCTCTTCGTGTGGCTTCTGTGTGTACAGAGGCTGTCAGTTGTAGCGACCAGCGCAAATTGCCATTCGTTCCATCTCTCAAACTCGCTGTCAGTGGTGGTGTCGCCTTCGTCATTGCCGGGCAACAACTTTTTGTTTGTTAATTGTTTCAAATGACGCAATTGCTGGCTGGCCATTTATAGAACTCGGATTCCGTCAGCTGATTGTGTCAGTCAACACACAGCATCTTGGCCAATTGCCGCCTTCGATGGAGGGTCATCAGCTGCAGTAGCCGGATATTGTGAGCCCCGCATTAAGGCCAAATACTGAGGCAATGAGTTGCTTATTTGCCAATAACCGCTCTTTCCACCGCCTAACGAACACGCCTGATCAATTGGGAAGGCGGCCAAACATGGCTCAAAACTGGCCGCACATTTGGCCATATTTAAAACATGAGATGCAAACGCGATCCTCCCGCTTTGCGCTGTCTTGCCAGATCTGCGGGAACGGTAAATGCACGCCAAGGCAACTTTGTCTTGCCTTGCACTTGGCGTGAACATTATGCGCAGCTGGCTAATTAAATTACACAACAGTTTAGACATGAGTGCCGAAGCGAAAGATACGCTAAGGCAAGTCGAGCCGAGCCAGTCGGCGGATGAACAGTAAACCTGGCCAAAAGAACGGATGCCAGCCGCCTGGCCATGACTTTGACTTTGGGGCTGGTGCTGGTGTTGGTGTTGGTTGGGGTAAGCTTAATGCTCAGCCGGCGTCAACAGATGTAAATGTAAATGTTGCATGCAAACAAAAAAAAAAAGCTGCTCCAAGCTGCCACCTCATGTGGCATTGTGCATGGTATACACGGCACATGAGGCATGACTGGGCTGGTTGGGCCAACTCCTCGATCTCGTTTTTGGCCACCTGCCTGACTGATGAGCCTCTCCTCCTTCCCCCCTCCCCATGTTTCCCATATATTTTGGCAGGAGACGCCTGTGCTAAAATTTATTAATTGCCAAGAAGGCAGGACGAGGCTGTGAGCCATCAGCCAATCAACTCTGCCACATCTGCATTACAATTCATGCATTGACTCGGTTTAATCTCGCCTTGTTAACTTGGCTTGATGACAAATGCTTGACGTAACGGTGAACATGGTTGCGATTTTTACTCCCGTTTTTCCCGATCCCTTGGCAATTTGTCGTCAATTGCAGCTACGTTCATTGTTAAGATTATGCATGTACGAGGATGTACATATGCATTGGAAAACAGTGCCAACCCACAATTGTTGCACACTTTCCAGTGAAAGCGAACAAAATAATCACAAAACACTAGCAAAATTATTAATTAATATACATATGTTTTGAATTAAACATGAGTTTAAATTAATTTAAAAAAACTAATATTCAACATGTCAACTTCCCATAATAATAAGTGATACAAAATTAAATTAAACACAAAAGAATGTTCACGGGAACAGTTGTACCAGACTGGTGAAACATTGTCATATCCAGATCTAACATTGCCAAGTTCTACTATATTCATGTATTCGCACATTCACTCATTCATTCGCTTATTTACACATTTTTCAGTTGACGGCGCTTCAGCACTTGCTAAATTGTTGGTTTCCGCTTTGGCCAGCACGCCGGTGCTGGTACCCACCTCCTCCTCCACTGCCGTGTTGTTTAAGCCAAATTGCTTTTGCCAACAACAAGATCCAAATCGGTAAAAACGGCAGCGGCAAGAAATCGGAGAACAAGCTGCATTTACCGCTAAGAAGTTTTTGAACGAAAGCGAGTGGCATTGTTCTTCACCCTATTGAGTCATTTGCTTAGGGAGGCGGAATGCGTTTAAAGCTACTGCGAGAATTGTGGGATAACCATCGGTTAATGGAGCTCTACGTGCCCAGGCCTTCGCCTCTGGCTAACTGTATAGCGAAGACAAATTAATAAGAAAATACTTAGAAGAGGCCTTAATCATGCGAATTAATTCAATTGCCGGCACGAGAAAGTGTTGTTCTTGTTGCCAGTTGGCAGTTGGCAGTTGCCAATGCCAACTCCTGCCGCTGATCTTACCATATTAAACGCATGAGATGCAATGCCAATGAACCGGATAGAAGTCTTCTGTTACCAATGCGGCACATAATTGCATTTTCTTTTTATGTAATGGCCGTCTTGCCACTGCCTGTGATTCCTTTTACGCTTAATTGGCCATAAAAGTTTATGCCACTGCCGCAAACGAGAGTTTCATTTCCCGCCATCATCGGGACGGAACGCTAGCGCTGCAAATCATAGATCTCATTTATCAAAATGAATTCTCCTCGATTCCAATCCGACACATTTCTGTGGGCGATGACACACAAAAAAATTTGTTAGTTTTCTCTTCCCGCTCCGATTGGCTGGCTATTAATCAAAATTTTATGAGGAAACTTAAAGGCCGAATTGGATATCGGGGAACGGGGAACGCAATGACCCCTCAACCCAGTTGCTAATTGTGGCTTCAACGCAGGAACAGCATCTCGACCAACAGCTCTCACAATTATCGACGGGGTCATCACATAAATCTCCACGGGGTTTAGGCTAATCAACTTTAGTGCCTTTAGCCAAACCGCCAAAGGTGTCCAAAGCAACAACGAATACAAATATTTTGAAAATGCACACAGAGGAAATTCGTGTTTTGGTTTAAAATTTTAGAAAAATAAAACATTTGGAAAGCGAATTTTGACAAGTTGCAGAACCTATTTACCGAAATTATCATTTATCTTATTAAAGAAACATTTTTGAAATAAAAAATCTGCATCATTAAATTGTTTGTAAATAATTTCAACAAAACAGATAGGCTGTTTTTGTATTAAACATTTAAAACACAAGTATTGAAAACATGTTAAATTTAATTATAAAATAATTCTAATAAAAATTTGGTGATACTATAATATTTGTGAATGTTCTAAAATCAATAGTTGGATACTAAATAAGACATCAAACACCAAAATGAAATATTATAATTAATCTACGTAGAGCGATACAAAACTTAATGTGGATTTTTCTTAGTGCCTCAATGCTTTCACAGATTCTCGCACATATGTATATGGCACAACCGACTGACCAAGTGACCGCCAGCCAAAATAACAACAACTTGGAAATTTATTGCAGTTGCAATCTCTGAAGCTGGCGAATGGAGGGAGATGGAGAGCGAGAGCGAGGCTGCAGACGCAGGATGGGTTATTTGAAAGCGGTAATATTTTACATGGCATGGCAGAGCCTTAATGCCCAAAATCGTTACCCGTGGGCGTTGTCTCGGTCACATTTGGGCATTGGGCATTTACCATGCAGCTAGCCAAGCGGCCAAAAAGAGCCCGGTGTCGTGTTTTGGCCCACACCTGCAATTGACATTATTATTTGGCCAGGTGCACGACGATTGCGTGTGCACAGGAAAGGGAAGAGCAGAAGGAGCCTGCGAGTGGGCCAACTTGATTTATAATTGTCCAACTGGGTTTTTGGGTAGACATTCCATTCTACGCATCTTGATAAGTGCGTAGTTTATGGCCGGGTTGCGGGTTAACTTGCATCTGGCCCCGGTCATCGTACAAACTTGTTGAAAGGCGGCACTTGGCCATGTACCATGAACCATGGAGTGTGAAAAACTCCTTTGCCGCAGATCGCATGCCTGGACATCTGGCCACGTTAATAACCGTTTTTGACATGCCAAGCGGCATTATTAACAGCATTTTCTTCTCCTTTTATTTATATCTCTTTTCTCTCCTTTTGCTTCATCTCGGCTGTTTTGGTCTGAGTTTGTCTAAGGTTATTTTAATTGCTGGAGCTCAAAGGGAGGAGGTGCGGTCTGGGCGACATTTTAATTTAAATTCTACGGAAATAGCATGAATGAATGCCGTGGCAGCCACACTCAGCTGCAAGGCTTGGACTGGGGTTGGACTGTTCTTCAGATGAAAATCTGGGCAAACCACTTGAGTTCCCCCTACCCTAATGCGGAGTGCAACCGCAGAGGGCCACATGCGTCATCATCTGGCTCCAGCCCAGCTCAGCTCAGCTCCAATCCAAATCCAATTTGCCCTCAAAGAAAAGCGAAACCATTTCGAGAATAGAGAATGGAATGCAGAATCGCCTGCTTCCTGGATGCTTGAGCATTCGGCAGTTGGGCCGGGGCAAATTGCTTGATTTGTCCGGCGGCTAACTGAACTCGCCCGCTGCCGCTTCCTGGTGCCTTTCCTCAAATACGCGGTAGTCGAACAGGGGAAGCATATAGATTGCTTTCATGAAAATATTACTTCTGCTGAAATACATTTCGAATTCGTACTTCTAATAGTTAAATAAGAATTTAAAATGTTTACTAATACTAATAGCGAAATTAAATTGGAACATTGTTCAAGATACAGATGATAAAGGGGAGTAGATTTAAGTAAAACCTCCCACAATAAGTAGTTCTAGAAAACCTCTTACAAAAAATTAACAATAAGTTAGGACTACATCAATTTGTAAGCCAGACTACAATGCAATCCTTTTCGACCCTTAACGGGTATTTAATAGTCGCAAGCCAATGCTGTGGCGTCTTGGCTTGTTCATTTTTTGGATATGCATCTTGGGCATTTCTTTTCAATTACCAACCCACCAACCCATCCGCACCCAACCCACCAAGCACCGCCCCGCCCCGTCCCCGTCCCCCTGTGGTTGCGGTTAACTCCCCGTTTGCCATGTAATTTGGACTTCAAACGCATTCATGTGTTGCAGTTGATGCTGCTGTTGATCTTTCCTCTCTTTTTGCGAGCAGCAGCTGCAGGCGGAGCGAGGAGTTCCAAGCGCATATCAAAAGACTCTGGACACGAACTGGCTCCTCGTTAGGCTTCAACTTCAGATTCAGCTGGTTAGCTGGGAAGCTTTTCCTCATCCCTGTCACTTACTTTATGAGTCTGATCCAGTTCATTTGGCCGTGCGGAATTTTACAGTTGTCCGCCACGTTCGTAAGTTATGTGTTTTGGCTCGAAATCGACAGAATCGAGTTCAATAAATTAATTAAGAACATTTATTTGCTGATTTTATCGCACTGGAACTCGAGACTGTTTGCCATGTGCTGATGAGATTCGCAATTAAAAATGGAAACTCGGATAATTAAATGGCAGTATTCAATCAGGCTAACCAAAAATAGTGACAGAGGGGCTGGGAGGGGGAGATAACACATACGATAGAAACCCCATAATAATGTCAAAAAGTCTTCGAGTTGCCTCCTTGTTCTGGGTTTCTCTTTTTAATGCCTTTGTTGGTGCTGTCATTAAAAAGGCAAACATAACAACACCAACAGAAACTATCTTTATTTCTTAAATACTTTTTTTTTTCCTTTCTGCAATGTCATTGACTTCGGTGCGTGCGTGTGCAAATTGTGTTGTGAATTCAGCTGGAGCCACATGCGATGACAGACCACCAAACTCATACCTCGGTACAGTGAATGCCGCTTAGCAGGCACTTACAAATATTCTAAGAATCTTTAGCATTTTATGAGTTTCACTTATAAGCCATAAAAAATGTTACTGTTATAATGACCAGCCAACTGAAACTAGCATTTCTCTGTGTTTTATTCAGGTTTTTATTAGACCATCAAACTAACTTAATTAATGTTAAAGAAAAACTTTTCTTTCTGGTTAATTAAGTCCAGAAAAACAGAATAAAGAGCAAAATAAAACATAACACATCATGCATACCAATTTAAAAAATCCAAAATCAAGTCATTTAATAATTTCAGAACTTTAAGAAATAGTCGTATTAATTTTTTGTTGGTAACGGATACACGATCTCTACTGTATTGCGTATACACATTTGAAAGCTGGCACTCTGCCTTTGGAAATGTAAATCTAGTTTGCATTTGAAGGAGAGAAAAAAGTCGGAAGAATTGTCAGGTGGTCGGCGGCAGACGGTCAGTGACTCCCTCACAAAGAACCGAAATCTATTCACAAGAAAAATGAATGCCAGTCAAGTCAACAAAGAAATGGGCTTCTTTTGGCAAACCTTTATATAACTCCATGTGGCTTTTTATAGGTGAATCGAATTGATTGTAAATTGATTGCACCATATTCCCATTATATACCGCAGCGCTCTCGGTGATAAATCTTCCGTTTCCTCAACTGCAACATCACCAGAGAGTTCCCGCGAATCAATCCGCGCAAGTAACAAAGCAACTGCATTGCCGAGAGTTGGCCAACAAATAAATATGATAAATTTGCCACATGCAGTTAGACATGCAATTTATCATGCAGAGCAAGGGAGAGGGGAGAACGCTCCCCGACGTTGCGGGTCAGGGCGTCTAATAGATTAAATAAATTTCGCATAAATTATGCAATTGTGGCAAGTAATATTTCTTGCTGGGGCCCGAGGGAAGCCGGCTTACGCACTCGGTGGTTCAGTTCTTCCCTCCTGGCTGCTTTCCGTTCCTTTGGCTTGGTCATTCTCTTTTTTTTCGCCTTATTAATTTCCATGTGGAGCTGATCCTGTTCTGGCGCTTGTGATGCTGGTTGGTGCTTTGGTGCTCCGTTAGCTTGGATGTCGGCTGCGTTTGAAACGCTCTACGCAGCTTGCATTCGCATTTGGTAATTAAAATCCCAAAGAGCCGCTTGCTGGCTCCAACTCCGACTCTAACGGTAAGCAGGTTACACTGCCCGAGCGCCCACCAGGATTAGCTACAGGTTTCCCGCATCCACTCTCTCCTGGCCCCTTATCGCCTACTACTACTAGTGTCCCCTACAACTCCTCGAGCCGCCCGAGGCCAGCTGGAAATTTACATAATATTTGCTCTAGATTCCATCTTGTCCCCTTGGGCGGCTTTCACACGCATAAACCAAGTCGGTTCGGGCCATCTCAGCCCGAGATCTGCGGCATCTGCCCGCTGTCTCCAGTTGGCGGCTTATCAGGCCTCATAAATATGTTCGGCATGCCTTTGGGCCAGCAACGCTTGACAATTTCTTACCACTTTTTTTTTATATTTTTTTGGTGAGAAATGGGAGCGGAAATTAATGGCTGGGGTGAAGGAATTTTTATATACAACAGGTGAGCGAAAATATTTGGGAGATTAAAGGGTGTCCAATATATATTTTCGAAATTATTAAAGATCATTTATACTGCCCTGTACTGCATTATTTTTGATTCTTTAGATTTTTTATTTATATTAAAAAGACTAAGAATAAAATCAGAATAAAACCAGACTATATCTAAGGATTATGTTTTCCCAGAAACCTTATTAACTAAGATGTACTCGTATAGGTGTTTTAATTTTTTAAGAATGTAAAATACAAATTCCCATAAATAAAAAACTTTCAATATAAACATTTGAATACCACATAGAATCTAAGTTATTTTTGTGTAACCACTTTATTCAATGACTTCGATAGTTCCCATAAAATGATTCAGTTTCGCCTTCTTAGCAGTCATGTCCACATGCACAACATGCAAATTTGCTGCAGTTTGCAGTTGCGGTTGCTAGTGCTGCGGTTGCCGTAGTTGTTTTTTGTATCTTTAGCTGTTGTTGGGTTGTTTTTATGCTGCTGCTGGTGCGTTACTGAATCTTGGCCTAATACAATTAGTTTTGTGTAATACGCATGCCTTGCGCTCGGCTAGCCGCGAGCTGCTGCCGGAGGAGTGCCAAACCCGTTAGTGGTCGAGTACATATACAGTTATCGTTTTCCCAGCCCCTTCCCCCATCCCCCTTCCCCTTTCCTCCATCCCCAAATCCCCTTTCTCCATTTTACGCAATTCGCGCCACACGCCGCACGCTGCACATGTATTGTCGGAGTGGCCACCGATCGAAATTGCCTTGGGAGCGGAGCGCGAATTGATTGTGGCCAAAACGGTGGCCAAAGCAAAAGCAACAGCAACAGCAGCAGCGGCAGCAAAAGTTTAAAGCCTTTTAGGCTGCACTCCACAGCGTCGCACCTCGATTTTTTCAGATTTTTATGTAGCTCCAACTCCGAATTCGACTACCAACTTGTAGTTGCCAAAATGGTCAGTGCATAACGGTACATGCCAATCGCTGCAGTTGGCCCAGAGCTGCCACAGCTAACCGCTCTCCTCCAGAGCCGCCGCACTAATTAAAGCCACATGAATCCCCAGTCCCCAAACCCAAACCCAAACCCAGACCTAAACCCAAACCAAACCCCAAGCCCATGCTTGCATAGCAAGTGAAGTTGTCTTTGTCCGATCGCAGAGCAATCGGATTATTATTCAATAAAATGCGCCGGCGAACAAAGAGATGGCCAGCACTTGATGACAAATGCCTGGGCCGGCCAGAGCTGGGCAAAGGGCGCTCTCAGTTGGCCCGAAGTACTTGTTAGCCAGCCCCCAGTGCGATCTTGGGCTCGTTCGGGCCCTTCAAGCGGGCCGCCAGCCTCTATTCGATTTGCTCATTTTGTTATCGCGAGCTTTTAATCTGCCTATTGCCGCGAAGGTCTTGACCAGGTCCACTCTCCCTTGGCCAGAGTCTCGAGCCGAGTTCTTCTTTTCTTTTTTGTTTCCAGCCAACTCACAGCGGGCATGTAATATGACGGGGCAAGGGCAAGAACACATTGTTAAAGCCGGCGACCTTAACCCCCTGGTAATCTTTGCTAAATGGAGGAATTAATTGAAGGGACTTTCAGCTTATATAATTTAAGATGGTTTAAAAGAAAAAACCCTAAAACCAGTCGATTTTTAATATACTCTTGTCCTCTTAGATCTCATTTTTCCCACGAATATTTTCCACACACATGGATCATTTCGATTGGTCCTAACTTGTAAATTCAACTTCTCTGGGTCAACAGCGACACTGAGTGCCATTAATGGGTTAAGAGTTCGGTGGGCCAGAGGAGCAGGTTGGGAGGTGAGTGGGGGGGCAGGAGAAGGAGATGGAGCATCCATGTAGTAGACACGAGTCTGCACCAAGGCAGCGCGGCTCGATTTTATTAGCTTAGCAAAAGGCTTTGATTGTTCTTGTTCCTCTCGATGTTGGTGTGTTTGTAGTTGTTGCTGTTATGGCCTGTTGCGCCTGTCTAGACGGACGATTTTTCACTCACACAGATACTGGTCAACTGTGTACCAGCAAAACACAGACATTGAGGAGCTGGACTTGCTCTAAAATTGGCATTTTTCGCACACATAAGGCAAAAATGTAAAGCGAAGTCAAGTCGATGGCCAAGAGACCTGAAGCTGTAGCTGAATCTCAAGACCAAGACCAAGACCAAGTCCAAGTCGAACTCGAAGCCAAAGCCGAAGCCAAAGCGGTTTATTTGCCTTGTGTGGCATCAGCTTCATCATCATCATCATCGCGGTCATCCCAGAGTTAAAGCCCGACTCCGACTCCAACTCCAACTTCGATGCCGAGGCTGAGCCTCTGGCATAATGTGGCACAGCTTGGACATGGACATCCATGTGGACCTGGTCTGAAGCTGCAGCTCTGGCAATTTCTTTATTATTACGACCGTTGGATTCGTTGGTTGTCCTTTTAGGCCTATGCGGAGAAGCAACCAACTCTCAGCTGGCTGTCACACAGATCCGCTGATCATTATTGTTGGTCCATGTTTTGTGCTCCTCGCCCTCGCTCACAATGCAATGTCAATGTTTTGTCTTAATGCGACAATGCTCGGTGCTCAATGCTCGATCGCTTGGCTTGGCCTGTCTCGCATGTTATTTAAATGGAGTCTCGCTGGGGAGAAGGAGTGAGGATTTACAGCCGCCCAGGTAAACGGCGATTTATTATATTTATATGGCCAGTTCGTTTCTTAAGTCATTCGTTCGTTCTGGTCATAAATTAAACGATCTTGATGTTGATGCGTCGGCTGTTGTCCGTCGCTCCACAAGGTCGCATGTGCTTGGTTGCTCGCTGCTCGCTGCTCAGTCGGCAATTAAACGAGTTAATCATAGTTCGATGATTTGTCAGTTTCCCCACGGAGGGCGTACGTACCGGACGGAGGGTGGTCTGCCCACCTGCCCACTTCGCAAATTGCCTGGGAAGGTCGCCTGTCGGCCTGTGCACTCGAGTGTGGAGTTATACACTCCAGGGATGACATCATCCGAAGGTGCCAAAGCCAATGAAATTAGTAATGTTTAATAGTCAGTTTAAAATCACTTTCGGATTTCATGCTGTTTTTAGCATCCATTAAAACAATCAATATTAATTGCTGAATTAATAGCAATGCTTGAATATACTTTTTAAGTTGCAAAAAGCTTTAAAGAATTTAACTAACTAATTATGCAGAAGAACTAAAATTAGTGAAGTATAAGGTTTTAATAATTAAATGATGTTGATGTTTGATGTTTTTTTGGCACCCTGACGCAAATCCCTTTGTTTTGTTCATTAACCTCGTAATATTTATTGACCAGTTAAAATCCAACGATTTACTTTGGATTTCCTTTGGACTGAACGCCAACTTTTACTTTCCCTAATGCAGACAAACAAAAGTTTCGCTTTAGTTATACCAGCCACGCCCCCTCAGCTGCCACCCACCGAAACCACGCTCAGATGTTGGCAACTTATAATTTAGCTTTCAGCTTTGGCTGCCGCTGCCTCTACCACTGACGCTGCCGACTAAGCGAAGAACGTTGAAAAGCAGCAGCTCAGATCCCGCGACTCGTCTCGGACTCTGTCTCGCTTGGCTCGCCAGTAAATTATAGCCTCGTCTGCAGCTTTTTCTATATATTTGTTTGTTGGTCGGCCGTTTGTTTGTTTGGTTGTGTGTATCCATACGGCGAAAGATTGAGAGAGAGATGTATTCGTATCGGTTTTGTGTATTTTTAGGCTGCATCTTAATTCCAGAGACCAGTTCGCCTACACGAGCCAGTGTCGCCTGTTTGGGCTTTATTTCGCTTTTATTTCTTCATTTTTTCTCGCGTAATTTTTTTGCACTTGGCATTTAGCATTGGGAAGCCAAAGAAGGCGAAGAAGTGCGCGAGCGGGAGTTAATTCTCCTTTCTGATTGTCTTTTAATAAGCCAGTCAGCCGATACTTGGCCAGCGTGCCGCTCGTTCAATGTGGTCTTTATGACTTTATACTTATTTTTATTTTTCCCCTTTTTTTATTATGAGCATTTTTCTCGTCGATATTATCTTGTTGCCTTGGCAGTGTGTTTTTGTTTACATGTATTCATAAATATATATGCACATATATATTGGCGTGTCATGTTCCTTTCCCAGCAGTTCTGTTTGTGTAGGTGTCTTGTTCGATCTTTTGTTTTTTCGCCGCGCTCGTTGGTCGGTTGGTTTAGTTGTTTGTTGTCTTGCCTGTGTAAGGCAACTTGCAGGGGCAGCAAAAGTTAATGACTAATGTGGTAGGGCTTTTTGGGAATATAGGAATATGGCATATGCATGCATATAAGGCTGGAGCGAGTGAGTGAATCATGACAGGGCCACACACTCGAGACGCTGCCAACTTCATTGGTCTGCGAGTTCGTTGCCTCAGTCTTTCGATTCTGCCCAAAACGGGAAAGGAAAAAGCTCGCTCGATCGCTCGCCCCCGTCAAAAAACAAAAAAAAAAGAAGATCGTTAGATTCGGCCATCACTCCAAATGGCCACAAATTGTGTGTGTACTCCGCCGCTGAAAACGAGGTCACTTTAGCGGGTTTAGCAAAACGAAAACAAAAAAAAACGATACTTTTGTGTTTCATTGCGCTCGAAAAATGACATCATGCAGCTTCGTGAGAGCTTGCCAAGCTTTTGGCTTGCAATTTTAAGCTTAATTTATATTTATGTTCATAATTCTGTTAAGTAGGGCTTACCTTTGGCCTGGGCCAGTCCGCAGAATAGGGCCGTTAGCCACAAAGAGCGCCACATTTGCATTGAAAGCAGCATTTCCCAAAATTCCGGATCTAATTGGTCGGGGAAAACGGAAAGACAAACGGCATATTATTATAAGCATTTCGACCGAACAGCACATGCTCCACAAGCGGGCCAGGCCACCATTTCATTTGTATTCTTGGCCTTTTGTCGTTTTTCTTTTTTTTTCACAGACAAACTGCACACACACAGCAAATTATTATGAAACAAAGCCAGAAGAGAATGCCCGAGTGCCGAGAGCGCAGAGTCGTCAAGTGGCTTGAGGCGAATGCCCAACAAATCAAAAACCAAATGACAACGGCAAATAAAAAACGAAACGAGCCGCGAACAACACACATCACAGCACATCACACAAAACTCGGAGCGGGGCTTACTTCTCGGCTAGCTGGCTGGGAATGGGAACTCACAAATCGAGACTACCGACGAGCACGTCCAAGCTGTTCGCTAGTCGCCAGGCAACTGAGGCACGGCTGAAACTTCTACAGTCATATCCATACGACGGCAAAGCGAGAGACATATGGTGTCTTAATATGTAGTCCAAAAACGGCTAAATCTAGAGAAAATTATGTTAAAATCTAAATGCCTTTAACGTTTTGATCTTACAAACCTTACTTGTGGGCCAGTCGATACTGAGGATGCTCAAATAAGTGGAGATTTATAAAGCAGGAAAGCCAAGAATAAAATATTTGTATTAAAAAACACCAGGGTTATGCTCAATGACCCATTTTCCTCCATTTCAGCTGAAGTAGTCCAATTTGTATGAGATTTCCTGGATGGGTTAAAAAAAGTCATTAAATATTGATTTACAAAGAATCAATCTATTACCATAAAAACTGCGAATTTATTTCATGATGTAGGGTTCCGATTTCGGCCGTTCCGTTTGGGTAAAGTTTAATCCCAATAGCTGAGAGACTAGTTTGCGTTGAAACAGACAGACAGACGGACATGGCTAGATCGACTCGGCTGGTGATGCTGATCAAGAATATATATTCTTATGGGGCAGCAGATGTGTCCTTCCTTGCGTTGCAAACATTTGATCAAAATTATAATAACCTCTGAAAGGATAAAATAATGGTTCAAACGAAGAGTTTAAAAATGTATTAAAAAATTTGCCAAGCCTGTTGAAGTTATTAAGGGATAATAAGTTTAGATCGTTCATATACGAGAAGCATTTACAATTATGAAACACAAAACAGAAGAATTTTGTTAATTATTCGTTGTTTATTTATTAATATTAGATAAGAATCCGTAAAAAAAACACTCAAGCATTATTCGAATATTTTTCTTTGGCGTTTGGAAAAGTTACAGTATTAAACCTTCATTGATATCAGGTATTTCGGAAATACTTTTAATTAGCAAAGAATAATCTATCTGGATCTGGAATATCGTTCATATGGCTTAAAGATTTTATCTATGCTGCTGGTCAGTGACTATTTTAATGATATCTTTTAATAGCATTTATTATTTCGTTTGTACTATTATTAAATACAAATTATTTGGTTACAGAATTAAATAAAAACACTTTCGCATTTTACATTTTTTCTAATTGTATTAATATTTTAATTTCCATAACATCCGGCTGGAAAATGCATTAAAACGGCTAAAACTACAGCACTGAGAAGAGTCTCGGCCGGAGAGCGTGAATTGAGGAGAGGCGCTAGCTAGCCCCTGGCTGTTCACAGTGCATAAATAAGGCCGACAATTACGAAAGTGCTATTTTACAATTTATGGCCATATCTGGAGAATACATTTAGATTAACAGCAGAAAAACAAACAAACCTGCGATCGCCCCACTATGGAGGCTCTCTCTCTTCCGCTCGCAAAGAGAGCAGCTCTTCCAGGCGAAAGCTCCAATGAGAGTTTTGGTGCAGCAGCTCAAGGATCGCTCTTCTTCGGGCTCTCTCCTACAGAGATAACAATCTGCCGGTTGCTTTGTATCATGACTGCGAAATGAGAAATTGTGGGAGCGCAAAATCTTACAAGCAATTATGCAATCTTGTCGCTGCCGTGTTGTCGTTGTTGTTTTTGCTGCTGCCCATTGTTGTCAAAACAAACATTTATGTAATTGTGGTGTTTGCTATCAGCACGAACGAACTGCATGCTGCAGGTTCTCACTGCCACTACTGGAAAGTGTATTAGTTTAAAATCGGCTGAGATGCGGCTACACAGATGCGGCAGATAATCGCTGCACTTGCGGTACTTGCACTTCCGCCAAAATCCAAACCGTTCTTTCGCTGGTCATCTGGGGTGCAGATGGACCCAGAAACCAGAAAACCCACCAACTACATATTATACAGCTCACAGAGGCCCAATTTCACACCTCTTGGTTTCGCGCGTGCTAGGGCATTATCCATTATGTTCCCACTTGTTAGTTTTCCAAACCAATGACCGTCCCATAATTAAACGGGCATACATAATATATACTAAACAACAAAAATAAAAAAAAAAGAACATAGGCTGGCCACAGGCTCCTCCAGAACGGTAAATGACGTGCAAATGCAGCCAAGCGGTCTAATTAAATTTAGTTACTTTGCTCCAGGTGCCTGATTTTACTTAGTTGCATCATTTAGGGAAGAATAGTAAAACTGTGCATAACTAAATGCTCAATTGTAATAATTAATCACTCACAGCATTAAAAAGCAGACGCGCGCCTTCTTTTCCAGATAATTCGTATTCGCATCAATTTGGAAATAAACAACGTACAACTGGGATCCCGATTGCTATAATTAATTATTTTCATATCACAGAAATGAAAAGCGGACGCTTCTTTCCTTTTGATCCGTCATTCGAGAGTCTGGCAACGCCGTTGCGCAAAGCAAACACAAAGAGAAAGAGACGGCAACTCCAAAAGCACAAAGAGGAATCTGGAAAAAGCGTATTCGAAACTGTTCCAGCGTTTGTCTCGCTCATACTCGACGTCGCTAGGTATAACGGAGTGGTCTTACTTTTTTAAGAAAACGAATAACGCAAATATATTTACATATTTGTTATACTTCCATTTTGAACACGTCGAAACATTCACATTTATAGGCCGGGAAGTGTGCAATATAATCAATATCAAAATATATTGACACATATCCCTACCTGCAAATGTTTGTGTGAATTTGCATGACACTTTTATTTGAAATAAGAACAAATTAATTGTTTCCACCATGACGAATGTCCCGATATTATCAGGCCGGTATATGTGCAATATATTTAAAATAACAATATTGTCACGTATTCCGTCCGGAATATCGGGAAAAAGGTATATTTCGATGTTTTTTTTCGTAGCTTGTTGCCATAAATTTATAGGCCGGGGTAAGTGCAATACATGAGCAAAATAATCGTATTGTCACTATCCTCGTCCTATAAATCGGAGGCAAATTTTGAAATTTTGAGGCACTAAATAAAATCCACACAGATGATTTAAATCCACATTGTTCCAGCCGTCTGGATTGCAATTCTATTTGAATTAAACCATAAATCTATAGGCCGGGGTAAGTGCAATACAAGAGCAAAATAATCGTATTGTCACTATCCTTGGCCTATAAATCGCAGGCAAATTTTAAAATTTTGAGGCACTAAATAAAATTCACACCGATGATTTAATCCACCTTGTTCCAGCCGTCTCGAGTGCAATTCTATTCGAATTAAACCAAGAATTTCACCGGAAGCGATCTGGAAAAGAGTAGACACTTTTGGCACAAATTACACTTAACACTTTTACTGAAGCCGGCAGTCGCAAGCATTTCCAGGCTGGGAAATGTGCAATACTGATTGAATTAAGAAGTACCTGCACAATCCACAGCCTAGAAATGTTAACCACATAAATGACCCATTCTCCATCGACCTTTCGCAACAACACTCGAATTCGGAATACCAGACGGCGATCGAAGCGACATCCCGACGCAAGAAATATCACAATTTTACTGTTTCTCCTTTGCTTTTGCAGTTGGGCTTTGAATGTGTGGAGATTTGGATATGTAGAATCCATACACATTCACTATACATGCATGTTAGTACATATGTATGAGTACGTAGTCTACAAATCGAAATCCGAGGTGGCAACCCAACAGAAATTCTCGAGAAAAATTTAACACGGGGAATAACT
This sequence comes from Drosophila setifemur, assembly GCA_021224005.1. Classification (NCBI taxonomy): domain Eukaryota; kingdom Metazoa; phylum Arthropoda; class Insecta; order Diptera; family Drosophilidae; genus Drosophila; species Drosophila setifemur. Next base: position 6,057,234 of record JAJJHY010010898.1, read on the forward strand.
GAATAACTGAATTAAAAATAATTTTCACACACTGCACGGAGTTAAAATTTTTAGAAATACTGAAAGTCGGATTCGTCGAACCCGGACCTATCTTTAATAATTTTAAAACTTTTTAAGATATTAAAAATATAAGTCGATATAGTTTGCAAATAAATAGAACCATCACCGTGTACTTGAAAAAAAATAAAACAAGATAAACGATTTGGTTCTACGTACTCACAAAAATGTTAACACAAATTTAGAACTTTTATTTTGAGGTTATCTACTTTTATTCGACAATTGTCACAAAATTCGACAAAAAACTTCTCGGCACAAATTTGTAGGAATTCGAATTCGTCAATTCGAGTAAATCATAAAACACCGCAGATCTAGATTTTATATATTTTTCATTATTTTTAATATATTAACAATTTTATTTACATGCAGTCGTCGATTTATTTAGCAAATTAATGACACCAGAAACGCGCCATTTGATCAAATAAACCAAAAATCATGCATCTCGTTCTACTCTCAGGAAAATAAAAATTTTTAGTTATGACACTTTAAGGTTATGTACCTGTTTTTCGACAAGTTTCGCAAAGGTCGACAAATATTTTTTTTTCGACAATATGTGATGTCAAAATTCTAAGAAATATTAAAAGTTTGTAGGAGTTTACACAGCTCACACACAGTCAGATCTAATAGTTTTCAAACTGTTTAATAAATGTAAGGTTATTTTGAGGTTATCTATTTTTGTGTCCAAAAGTTTTTGCGAATATTTTTCAAACTTTTTAGGATACTAAATTTTAAAAGTCGGTATACTTTGCAAGTAATTAGTCCCATCACCGTGTACTTGAAAAAAATAAAACAAGATAAACGGATTTGGTCCTACGTACTCACAAAAATCTTAACACAAATTTAGAATACATTCACATTTATAGGCCGGGAAGTGTGCAAAATAATCAAAATCAAAATACATTGACACAGATCCCTACCTGCAAATGTTTGTGTGAATTTGCATGACACTTTTATTTGAAATAAGAACAAATTAATTGTTTCCACCATGACGAATGCCCCGATATTATCAGGCCGGTATATGTGCAATATATTTAAAATAACATAATATTGACGCGTATTCCGTCCAGAATATCGGGGAAAAGATATAATTGAATGTTACTTCGTAGCTTGTTGCCATAAATTTATAGGCCGCGGTAAGTGCAATACAAGAGCAAAATAATCGTATTGTCACTATCCTTGGCCAATAAATCGCAGGCAAATTTTGAAATTTTGAGGCACTAAATAAAGTCCACACAGATGATTTGAATCCACCTTGTTCCAGCCGTCTCGAGTGCAGTTCTATTCGAATTAAACCAAGAATTTCACCGATCTAATAGTTTTCAAACTGTTCAATAAATGTAAGGTTATTTTGAGGTTATCTATTTTTGTGTCCAAAAGTTTTGCGAAACTCGAAAAAATACCCATCTTTAATATTTTTCAAACTTTTTTGGATACTAAATTTTAAAAGTCGGTATACTTTGCAAGTAATTAGTACCATCACCGTGTACTTGAAAAAAATAAAACAAGATAAACGGATTTGGTCCTACGTACTCACAAAAATCTTAACACAAATTTATAACTTTTATTTTGAGGTTATCTGTTTTTTTTCGACAACTTTCACATAATTCGACAAAAAACTTCACGGCACTGCACAAATTTGTAGGAGGTCGAATTCGTCAATTCGAGTAAATCATAAAACACCGCAGATCTAGATTTTATATATTTTTCATCCATTTTAATATATTAACAATTTTATTTGCATGCAGTCGTCGATTTATTAAGCAAATTAATGAAACCAGAAACGCGCCATTTGATCAAATAATCCAAAAAGCATGCATTTAGTTCTACTCTCAGGAAATGCAAATATATTTATTTCTGACACTTTAAGGTTATGTACCTAGTTTTCGACAAGTTTCGCCAAATTCGACAAATATTTTTTTTCGACAATATGCGATGTCAAAATTCTAAGAAATATTAAAAGTTTGTAGGAGTTTACAAAACTCAAAACAGTCAGATCTAATATTTTTCAAACTGTTTAATAAATTTAAGGTTATTTTGAGGTTATCTATTTTTGTGTCCAAAAGTTTTGCGAAACTCGAAAAAAAACGCTGCGGACCCGGACCCATCTTCAATATTTTTCAAACTTTTTTGGATACTAAATTTTAAAAGTCGGTATACTTTGCAAGTAATTAGTACCATCACCGTGTACTTGAAAAAAATAAAACAAGATAAACGGATTTGGTCCTACGTACTCACAAAAATCTTAACACAAATTTATAACTTTTATTTTGATGTTATCTGTTTTTTTTCGACAACTTTCACATAATTCGACAAAAAACTTCACGGCACTGCACAAATTTGTAGGAGGTCGAATTCGTCAATTCGAGTAAATCATAAAACACCGCAGATCTAGATTTTATATATTTTTCATCCATTTTAATATATTAACAATTTTATTTGCATGCAGTCGTCGATTTATTAAGCAAATTAATGAAACCAGAAACGCGCCATTTGATCAAATAATCCAAAAAGCATGCATTTAGTTCTACTCTCAGGAAATGCAAATATATTTATTTCTGACACTTTAAGGTTATGTACCTAGTTTTCGACAAGTTTCGCCAAATTCGACAATATGCGATGTCAAAATTCTAAGAAATATTAAAAGTTTGTAGGAGTTTACAAAACTCAATACAGTCAGATCTAATATTTTTCAAACTGTTTAATAAATGTAAGGTTATTTTGAGGTTATCTATTTTTGTGCCCAAAAGTTTTGCGAATATTTTTCAAACTTTTTAGGATACTAAATTTTAAAAGTCGGTATACTTTGCAAGTAATTAGTACCATCACCGTGTACTTGAAAAAAATAAAACAAGATAAACGGATTTGGTCCTACGTACTCACAAAAATCTTAACACAAATTTAGAACACATTCACATTTATAGGCCGGGAAGTGTGTAATATAATCAATATCAAAATACATTGACACAGATCCCTACCTGCAAATGTTTGTGTGAATTTGCATGACACTTTTATTTGAAATAAGAACAAATTAATTGTTTCCACCATGACGAATGCCCCGATATTATCAGGCCGGTATATGTGCAATATATTTAAAATAACAATATTGTCACGTATTCCGTCCGGAATATCGGGAAAAAGGTATATTTCGATGTTTTTTTTCGTAGCTTGTTGCCATAAATCTATAGGCCGCGGTAAGTGCAATACAAGAGCAAAATAATCGTATTGTCACTATCCTTGGCCAATAAATCGCAGGCAAATTTTGAAATTTTGAGGCACTAAATAAAGTCCACACAGATGATTTGTTCCAGCCGTCTCGAGTGCAGTTCTATTCGAATTAAACCAAGAATTTCACCGATCTAATAGTTTTCAAACTGTTCAATAAATGTAAGGTTATTTTGAGGTTATCTATTTTTGTGTCCAAAAGTTTTGCGAAACTCGAAAAAAGACCCATCTTCAATATTTTTCAAACTTTTTAGGATACTAAATTTTAAAAGTCGGTATACTTTGCAAGTAATTAGTACCAACACCGTGTACTTGAAAAAAATAAAACAAGATAAACGGATTTGGTCCTACGTACTCACAAAAATCTTAACACAAATTTATAACTTTTATTTTGAGGTTATCTGTTTTTTTTCGACAACTTTCACATAATTCGACAAAAAACTTCACGGCACTGCACAAATTTGTAGGAGGTCGAATTCGTCAATTCGAGTAAATCATAAAACACCGCAGATCTAGATTTTATATATTTTTCATCCTTTTTAATATATTAACAATTTTATTTACATGTAGTCGCCGATTTATTTAGCAAATTAATGAAACCAGAAACGCGCCATTTGATCAAATAAACCAAAAAGCATGCATCTAGTTCTACTCTCAGGAAAATAAAAATTTTTAGTTCTGACACTTTAAGGTTATGTAACTGGTTTTCGACAAGTTTCGCAAAAGTCGACAAATATTTTTTTTCAACAATTTGCGATTTCAAAATTTTAAGAAATATTAAAAGTTTGTAGGAGTTTACAAAACTCAAAACAGTCAGATCTAATATTTTTCAAACTGTTTAATAAATTTAAGGTTATTTTGAGGTTATCTATTTTTGTGTTTATTTCTGACACTTTGAGGTTATGTACCTAGTTTTCGACAAGTTTTGCAAAAGTCGACAAATATTTTTTTTCGACAATATGCGATGTCAAAATTCTAAGAAATATTAAAAGTTTGTAGGAGTTTACAAAACTCAAAACAGTCAGATCTAATATTTTTCAAACTGTTTAATAAATTTAAGGTTATTTTGAGGTTATCTATTTTTGTGTCCAAAAGTTTTGCGAAACTCGAAAAAAAACGCTGCGGACCCGGACCCATCTTCAATATTTTTCAAACTTTTTTGGATACTAAATTTTAAAAGTCGGTATACTTTGCAAGTAATTAGTACCATCACCGTGTACTTGAAAAAAATAAAACAAGATAAACGGATTTGGTCCTACGTACTCACAAAAATCTTAACACAAATTTATAACTTTTATTTTGAGGTTATCTGTTTTTTTTCGACAACTTTCACATAATTCGACAAAAAACTTCTCGGCACTGCACAAATTTGTAGGATGTCGAATTCGTCAATTCGAGTAAATCATAAAACACCGAAGATCTAGATTTTATATATTTTTCATCCTTTTTAATATATTAACAATTTTATTTACATGCAGTCGTCGATTTAATCAGGAAAATAAAAATTTTTACTTCTGACACTTTAAGGTTATGTAACTGGTTTTCGACAAGTTTCGCAAAAGTCGACAAATATTTTTTTTTCGACAATTTGCGATTTCAAAATTCTAAGAAATATTAAAAGTTTGGAGTAGTTTACACAGCTCAACACAGTCAGATCTAATAGTTTTCAAACTGTTCAATAAATGTAAGGTTATTTTGAGGTTTTCTATTTTTTTGTCGAAAAGTTTTGCGAAACTCGAAAAAAAAAATATCTTGACAAAGTATTTGAGTTATTCACAAAACACTGCGGGCTCAGCCTTAATATCTTCTAACTTTTTATTATTATATTATTATTTATATTATACTTTGCAAATAACTTGTAACTTGATTAAAAAACAAGATGAATAGAACTGGGTTCTAAGCACTTAATAAAAAAAAAAAAAAAACACTTAATCAGACTTACAAAATTATATTCAGATTTTTGTGCACTTTAGCTAAACGGAAAGCTCCTTTCTGGACGACGGTTCAAATCGAAAAGAACAAATCCGCATTCTCGATTAAACTCAACACTTTTTTTGCAATGCGATCGAAAAACATTTTCCAGGAAATGGGCATCACTTTGCAAAAAATACCAGTGCGGACCTGAATATGTGTGCAGGGTCCTCTTTTTTTTTTTAAGAAATCACAATTTGTATTATAATAGGAAAGGAAGGCCCGCTTCGGTGTCCGATGCTAAGAATACCCTTGATACCGTTCAATAGTTTTTAGAGGCAGCTGTGGGATATAGTGGTCCGATTTTTAGGTTTTCATTTTCTAAATTGGCTTTTAAGTCTATAAAAATTATATTGTCCAAGAATGAATAATTAATTCATATTGATTAACACCAGACATATAGGTAATTACCCATTTACTTCCATCGTTTCTTAAAAAGCTATGAGATATAGAGGTCAATTTACTTTTAGGACTTTTAATAACATAGTTATTAAAAAGTGATTTGAAAAATCAATCAATTATCTTTAAAATGTATGTAATTTACGACCTTTTTATACCCTTGCAGAGGGTATTATAATTTTGACTATTTTAACTTATCCTGAAAGTTTCATCAAAATCGGACTACTATATCCTATAGCTGCCATAGGAACGATGTGAGAAAATGGGTCATTGAGCATTACTCTGGTGTTTTTCAAGACAATTAATTCATTCTTGAGAATTACAGTTTTCATAGACATCAATGCCGTTTTAGAAAATTAAAAACCAAAAATCGGATCACTATATCCTATAGCTGCCATACAAACTATCGAACGGCTTAAAGGCAACTGGTCTGCAAGGGTATTCTAAGCTTCGGGTACCGAAGCTAGCCTTCCTTTCTTGTTTCCCAATCGTTTCTATGGCAGCTACATATGTGATGTAGTGTTCCGACTGCAGCTTTTCCGACTTATATACTGCCACAGGAACGATGGGAAAAAATGGTTCATTGACCATAAATCTCGGACTTAATTTAATTTACATTTAAGCCAAATTAGATAATGAAAAATCGGAGCACTATAGCAGTCATACAAACTATCGAAGGCTTTATAGGCAACTAGTCTGCAAGGGTTGGAAGCTTCTGGCTTCCTTTCTTGTTAAACACGGTATTTTTCGTTTCCAAGAAGCGCATGCGCAGCTTCTACTTTTTTTTGGTATGCATATGTATATGTAAATATGAAACATGATGTACATCTTAAGATGTATGTATGTATGTTTGGATATATGCACATATGCATATGAAATAAATTGAAAATTTAATTTCTCGGCTTACAATTTGATGCAAACCTTACTGAAAGATTCGCTGGGCTGTGACCTAATCCATGCTCCTCTTGGGAGAAGCAATTATCACCAAAAGCACCTCAACAGAGGTTAGCTTTATGATTGAAAAATAATAGTTAGTAGATGTATACATTTTATATAATATATTTTTATTAAATTATATATTCTATTGCATGTTTGTGTGAGCGTATGAAATTCCTCCAGCTATTTATTTTTTATTTCACTCAATAATACAATGCATCACTGCACATGTGGGCCAACCCCTCCACTTCTATTCGCCCGAGTCTGGTGGTAAAAATGAATTATTAATGGATTTCTCCAATTGCAGTAGTTGGGGCTCCAGTTCCTTGTACTGAGCCATCTGCTGCTCCATTTTGACATTGCATTTTACCCGCTCGTTTTGCACAGTTTGAAAGCGTTTGCGATTCGCTATGCTTTTGGCCAGCGCAATCTGAAAATACAAATAATTAATTTGAGAAATTAGTATTTCGATTAGCTGGTAAGAAGGAAAGCACACCTCAAGCTCCTTTTGTTGGGCCTCCAGTTTTCGCTCCATAACGCGAATACTGGAATCCAGGAAGCGCATGCGCAGCGGTCTGGTCACTTCCTCTGGGGACATGCCATTTACATTCCTGGAGAATTACATTATCAGGGAGCGTGTCTTAGCTTTTCCGAAATGAACTAACCAATCCTTTCCTGCATGCGGGGCAAACTTCTCCTTGAGCACCTCCAGAGTCATCAGTTTGTTCTCCACGTCGTTGCTGTCGAAAAAGTGCTGGTTCATTTTGGTCAGGATGGCGGTCATCTGTCGACGCAATTCGTTCACCAGCTCGTCAGTTGCCAAATAAGAGTCGCCCTGTCCCGCTTGAATGGCGGCAAACGCCTCCAAATCTGCAGAGCTGCAATCAAATTGGACATTAATATTGAATTGCCTGACAAGATAATTTTCTTGCCTTAAGTCCGCAAACACCTGACCGATGGCTTCCTCGTAGGCGTGCTTCACTTGCGATATGATCCCCTGATGCCGGACGAACTGCGCCTCTATTTCCTCCTCGTTTTTCCCAGCTTTGGCTTCCATTTCAATCAATAGAAATTCTTTGAAGAGATTTGAAATTAGTAAACAAATTGGCTGCCTCTTATTAAGTGTGACCAAATATCTCTAACGAAGAAAATGTGCACTTTGGCAGGCTGCCTGCTAGGACACTCACTGTTACCAGTTATGTTACGGCAAAATGGACATCACTAAGTGTGACCGAACTGCCGACTATCGCTGCTATCGGTGTATGGCTGTCGGCTTGCGATAGTAACAGACTGAAACGCCATTTTGCAATTCATCTCTCGTTCTCGTGTGTGTTTGTTAAATATTAAATAATATTTTCCCAGCCAGCGCAAGGCAGGCAAAAACGCGTTGAACAACAACTGAGCGTCGTGCGAATCGGCAGCAGTTCGAGTTTAGTGGCAGCAGCGTATTAGCAGCCAAGGAAAACAAAGGCATCCCCAGATAGGTGAGTTTTGCTTTTGCCAGGAGACGCGCTAGAAAAAGAGGCGAAAGAAAAGCGAATTGCGAGGCAAATAAGCCAGGCGCCTGCCGAGTGTATGACTGTGTGTGTGTGCGTTCGTTTATGTGTGCGTTTGTGTATATGCGCGGTGTTGTGTTTTCCCGAATACATTTTCCGTGAAAAGTTTTGCCAATACACACAGTACGTGCCTGGCGATTTCCCCGCTTTTGAACAAAAAAAAAACAAATCCTCGCCCCCCAAAAACTATGGCCCAGAATCGTTCTTTGGCTTCGGCGCTTCACTTTTACATTTTGTACATTTACAACCACCAGTGCACATTGAGATATTCTTGACTAGCTCTGCTCTCTCTCCCTCTCTTTTACCCCACTCTCTCTCTCTCCGAGTCGCCGCCTCTCGCTTGCACACGTGCCGGCTTTTGACTTGAAAGTTTACAATTCAGGTACAGAGTCGGCATTGTTGTTGTTGCATTTGGCTTTTTCTCTTGGCTGTTTTGTTTTTGAGGTTTTTTCTGTTTTGTTTTACCTCTCCATTCGTTTGGGAAGGCAGCGCTAACCGGCATAATTTCATTATAATTTACTTTTCTTTTTGCCGCTGAGATAAAATCAAAACAAAATAGTTTCGTTACCCCAAAAGCAACTCCCACGCTCTGGCCAGCGACAACAAGTTGAGTTCAACGCTCGCCAACTTACAAATAAGGAAGAAGCCTAACCCATATTTTAAGCATAGTAAAGCCCCTCTATTCTGGTTGTTGTTGTAGCATCGATCGATGCTGGTGAAGAAGCAGAGCAGCTAATGAACAAGACAAATACTTGTTCAATAAGAGAGTTCGCCATTGTTGTTGCTCCTGTGTTGGGTGCAGCTCATTACCGCCTCATTACCCCCCCCTTCCCCATTCCCCTCCTGCCCTCATCTCTCTCCTGTCTCCCACTGTCTCTCTCCTTGATTTTAACCCACTGGCATTTGAGGCTTCTTCTTCTCCTCTTCCCCATTTTGTTCTTTGATTTTTTCACAGCCAAAATCTGAGATTTCAACTTTTGCTTTTCAGCTGGTTCTCTCTGACCACGCCGATTCTCCTTTGTCTTTGTTTAGATTTCCAGTTTTGTGCAAAAATTCGCTTTTATTTGCCTTGTTTGGCTGATGTATTTTTATAGTCACTGCTATTACTGTTGTTGTTGTTCTAGCATTCATTTCGCGTGAAGCAATACGAAAGATATTTCGCAGCTATTTGCGCGCGTTCATTGACATTGAACTGAATTCTCGTATAGATGCTACACAGGCAATATTGGTTACAAGAATTTGATTATTTGGTATTGCAAAAATGGTTGGTGACACACTTTGGTCGGATTTTTATATTTCTGCCCAGAAGCATTTGCAAGTTAGTAACGTATACATCTGCGACCTTAAAAATTATAGGTACTTGATCAGCATCGCTGTTGACAGAGTCGCTCTATCTGCATGTTTCTAAGCAAAATTAGTCTCTCAGTGTTTAAATTATCGGAGTGTTAACTTGCAAAGACCCTTCCTATTGCAGTCCGATCTAAAAAAGTTTCAATAAAATCCGACTTTTATATCCTAAGCTGTTAAGAAACAATATCACAAAGACAGCTTAAATGTTATCATTTTTAAGGAAACACAGGACAACAAAGTGTAAAAATTTCGTATTTTACGTCGAAGCTCTTAGAATAATTGGCTGTAACAATTAAAACAACAAATTTTGGTTTTCATGTGCAGTTTATTCATGATTAAAAAGTAAAAATTTATGATTTCTATAACTTCAATAGAAACAATCCGAACTTAGAGTAAATTAGTATGCAATCAACAATGATAATTATGTGTGCTAAAAACTAATTTTTTGAATTACTCGGTTCACTTTATTTACAAAATTCCATCACAGTTGCATTTAAACGAGTTCTGCTGTCGTTTTCCACAATATGTATTTTGCAGTTTATTTGGCGAGCATATTACTTTGTCATTGTTGAATAAAAAGTCGTGACAAGTATGTATCAATATGTTTGTTTGCTGTTTTACTAAAATCGAGATGCCAAATAATAGAAATACAATTTCTACGGGTGTGTATCTATCGGCCTATATTCAATATTTCAAGCCTATTCTCGTTTGTACGTTTTTGTGCTTTCTCCATGCTTTTGTCGCGTTTTATACTCTTGCAGAAGGTATTGTAATTTTGACCAGATGTTTGCAACACAGTGATGGAGACATCCACGATCCCATAAAGTATATATATATTCTTGATCAGCATCAACAGCCGAGTCCATCTAGCCATGTCCGTCATTTTAATGTTTGTTTCTCGGTCCGTCTGTTATTAAAATGAAAAACTTTAAATCTGACCATTATATCCTATAGCTGCCATACTTACTATAGAAGGGATTGAAGGCAACTAGTCTGCAAGGGTATTCTAAGATTCGGGCCCCGAAACTAGCCTTTCTTGTTTTTGTTTTTTTGTTTTTGCGTTCTATATTGCTGCATACACTCTTATGATAAAAAAATGTATGTTTTCCCTCATATTCAATGCAATCAACCTAAAATGGGCCAATGAAATAAATTGAAAATAGTATTGTGAAGCTGCAGTTGAACCGCAACTTGCTGGATGTAGGTTGCTTTGATCTTGTTGATTTCTCACATGAATATACTTTCTGGTCGAAATACAGACAAGAGAAATCTCCACTAACTTGTCCCGCATTTAGGTGAATTTAATGAATTCATATTCGGTTTATACGGGTTAACTATGCTTGACAGGCAGGGAAATGTTGATGGTTAACAACTTCTTCTGACGTCGCAAGTGCCATTCGATTCGTAATCTCGCCGTGCTGTCTCCTCAATTCCATTCGCAAAACATGTTCCACTCAAAGATTTTCGATTGCTTTTGTCTCGAATGACGAGACGAACAATGTTGGAATGAAGAAGCTGAAATATTTTTATGCAAATCGTAAAAAAAAATGCAAAACACTTCAAACACGTTTCAAATTCAGGCAAGTTTTATTGATTTTCAAACCTTGACTGGTATTTCTATTGCTGCGAGACAATTCTTATATTTCCAATTAATTAGCCAACGATAGATGGTCGGGAGATGCAGTTGACAATCGAAGAGCCAAATAAAGCCAAAGCAATCAATGAAAGGATAAAAGGGACGAGGAGAAGGTGGCGGCGAGGAAACGATGGGGAAATAAGAAAACTACCTTTCAATCGAAGCCTTTTAATAATGCAGCAACTATGGGGGTTGGCAGACTAGGAAGGGGACAAGTACACTAAACAAAATTAATTATTGCGAGTAATCTATTCTTCAAACACAAAGTAGATTTATTAATTGGTGTACTATATACAGTATTTTTCCTTTTGCTTGCCAAAATACATAGAACACGATGTCATGTTTCTTGGTTTTTACACAAAATTGAATCAATTTAAATTTAAATTTATAATCCTAAGACATATTAATCATTCAAATATTTGGTGAAAAAAACGTTTTTTTTTCATATATAATTAATGACATGTCTGTTCCAAAACATTCCAACATTTTATTTAAGGCTGCTTATTTTTATTTGGCCTAAAGGCTGAAAAGCTTAAATAAATTAATTTATGTTTCCAACGAGGTATTTGTTGTTTTATTTTCCTTTTTGCATTGCTTTGCATACGTTGTGCTAATAATTTAATGCAAAATGATATCCAATACGAATTAGATATTTTTTTTACATTTTTATTTCCGTGTATTAGCCAAAGACAAGTCGAACTGTTGGGAGAGAACACAAAAAAAAAACGACGGAGCAGGATGGAATAGAATACTTCAGGACAGAGCAGCAACAACTACATGCCGCACGCCATAAGCACATTAGTTATTAGCGCAGGGACCAGGGGAACATACCCACCACCCTCTGCCACACATCCATCCGCACCCCCATCCCCAATGGGGGACACGCGATGGGGGGCACGGGCTGCTCGGTTCGCTAGCTAAGCACGCTGACATGTCCATAAAAGCTTTGAAGTGGACAGGCCACAAAGCCCGGGCAGGACACACAAATACACATGCAGTTGGTGGGCGGTTGGCTTTCTATTTTTCTAGCACGGGCGATGAGAATTGTCAATTGTATGCATTTCCGCTTATGCCCCTGCTTTTGTGGGGATATCCTCAACCAGGTTCCTTCCTCCAGTTGCGGGCTTTTATTTTTTTGGTTAGAGACATGACGTCCATTAGCTGTTTTTCCGCTAAATTATAGACTTGGAACGCATATACCCACCGCCCAATTACGCTGGCAAAATGCACGGCCTGAAGGAGGGTGAGTCCTCAGGACTGCCAGTGGCGTGACCACACACGTGAGAAATAAAAACGTGACACGCTAAATAACTTCTCATTGGCCGAGCAACCCAAATTGTGATGTAACGCAAGCTTATAATAACAATCATTTTTCGGACTCGAAATGGGATATGTTTTTCAATTCTGCTCTTCTGAATCCAGAACAAATTAGGCATCTATTTAAAAATGTGTTATTAAAATAAAATGTATTATTTTCAATTTTATAACGAAAAAGTTATGTGCATTTATTAGGTATAATCCACCTTTTAAATTTAAAGGAAAGCATTTACAATTGATTTTATTGAGCTTAGAATAATTGTCTATAAATTGTATGTGATATTTGTTGTTGGTGCTAGAAATATAAAGTTATAATTATAGTTCGGTGAGAGTTAAAATGTTGAAATTTTTGCAAGGTATTTAACGTTGATCTGAATCTGAATGCAAGACTAGATTGATTCACACGAATCCATCTCTGATACTCACCTGAAATTCGGAAAGGTGGCAAATGAAACAGACGACACATAAAACCAGGAGCCAAACGAGTGTGTATGTGTTTTTTTCTTCCCTTTTTGTTTCCCGCTTTTAGTGGGTAGCCACAAACCGCGTTTTCATGTGGTTTGCCACGTTTCACTGGACATAAACTTTCCGACTGCGCCCCTTTCGTTTCCCCATTGCATTTGTTTTGTTTTCCTTTCCCGCCGTTGGCGCTGCTCCTGCTATTGTTGTTGTGTTTGCGTTTTTGTGGTCAGCCTGCCCACCTGTGTATTAGTGTATTGGCCCGAGGGGATACATGCACGAAAAAAGTTTCAAGCACTGGCCGAGCAACTTAAATTTTTGTCCCTTTTTGTTGCCGGTCCGACGGTAGGTGGAATTATGAGTTAGAGTATAGGGTTTGTGAGTTGGGTGGTTGCTTTTTCTGGACGCGTGTACGCTGTCAAAAGCTATTTGAACAGGATGTGGACAGCAATCAAATGATTTTCACATAATTGCTTACCTGTCATTTATGTCACTTTCAGGAATGCGAACAGCATTCATCCTCCCACTTACTTTTTTTTTATTTTCCTCTAGTTGCCTTTATTTTATTTCATTGTTTCCGATTCTCCTGGGCACTTGTTGTCCTGCCGCAGCCTTTTGCCCTTAGAAGCTGTGTGAATGCTTCCTAAAAAAAAAAACTGCTCTATCGCTCACCTGGCCTCGCCGCAAACTGCAATCACAAGGTGCGGATAGAGTGGGGAAAGCTGGAGGTAATTTACTACCCATTTCTTTTCCTAAATTGCTCCCGATTCCCAACAATTTCCCAAGGATTTTAGTTTGTGTGGAGAGGGGTGTCTCTACCTCATAAAGTGCCCTATAATTAGATCTCCCAACAATTGGAAACGGCTGTTCAAACTCTCAGAGTTCATTAGCAATTGAATGGGGGTGGCCTCACAAAAAATTTCCCTCGCAGGTTCATCTCAAGGACTGAACTATAAACTGGAGGAGTTTTACAAATATTGCAATTTACCTGAATGCGTCAGATACACCTGCAGGGACATTTATGATAATGGCAGGGCATTCAAGCCACGTCATCGGCGATATTGTGAGACCCCCGCCCCCTTAATGGTATTTGTCCAGGTCAGCGCAATTTGTTGCATTTCACAGGCATTTAGCCGGATACCTCCGTTCGACGGACGAATTGCTTTATCAATAGTTAAACGCTTTGCTATCTTAGACAAATGCGGACCGCCCCTTGGTGGTCTGATCCACTTCCAGCTCTTCTGCGTTAGGCTCCTCCAGACCCTTTTGAAATATGCATAATGTGAAAACATCAGGTGAAGCTCTATCGGAAATTCACGGAGCTGCAAGAAGACTGCTGCAGTTCTTGGACTCGATTTCAAACCGCTGGTTATTAGTCTAATGTCGAACCTTAAATTCATTACGCAGCCCCACATATGTATTCATAGACAATTACTATCCTATATGTGGGTGTAAATAATATAGCATTTGGATGGGGTCAGAGAAGGAGACCCTTTCAAATAATTGAGTCCATATTTCACATATGTAAAGTTCTGAAAGAAGTGCAGCAGTTCCTCCCTTGGTAATATCCATATATAGGGAATTTGCCCCCATTTTGTACATAGGAACTTATCTATTCTGTAGTTTGATATAACTTCTGTTATGGTCAGTCCAGAACAATTATAATGGTTGCCTAGCATCCGGTGTCCATAAGCGGTCAGTTCCCCTGTTTTCGGTGTTGTCACTTGATTTGTACGATTTCTATTGGCCGACGATTTCCGCTGCCATATACCGATCCTTTAGCTTCCGATTGGTCAGTCCTTAGGCATTATATTGACGGATTTCTCGTATAAATAGAGCCAGTTCTCGAAGGCTCGACTCATTATTTTTTGTACAGTACTCGGGGCAGGTGCTTCCTGCACTTGCTCTCGATCTTTAGATCTTAGTGTTATGTAACTCTTATCCGAATATAAGTCTGTGAAAGTGGAATAAAATCTCTAGGATCTTTGCCAAAAATAATTTAATTAACTGGAACTGTTGTGATATTGTTTCAAAACTCAAAGTAAGGTAAAGAAACCCTATTTATTTAAGTCTGTGAAGTTAATAAACATTGAAACCATATTCCTAAATGTTAAGTAATGAAATGAGTTCAACTCGGGAACATAAAAAAATTGATGTTTGCTACCCAAGTACTCTATGTGAATCATTAAGAGGCTTAGCAGGAAAAGCGGTTTCTCAGAAATAACATTCTTTACCTTTAGTTACGCAAGCAATTAAATTTTGTAGGGAGTAGCTCACGAAAATTTTCCAGCTTGTGGTGGACACATTCTAGCAATTTACAATTGCATCACCCACCTCAATCTCGAGATCTCCGGATCGAAGCTGGCAACCCTTTTTTAAGCTCTTCCCACGCACACCATTACCACCTGCACACCATCGCTCAACAATTTCGGTATCAAGTCGAGTCACTTTTAGAGCCTCCTCTTGAGCCCTCGACAATACTTTTTAATCTTCCGACGGCGGCACGGCCTCTGTTTGCTCATTGTTATATCGGACACATTTTTGACAACTTAACAGCAGCGCAGCAACAGTTCGGACAATTGATGTTTTGACATGTGAAACCACGCAAAAGTAAAACAAAAACCAGCTGAAGTTATTTCGCTTCACCGACGCTGTAAACACACTTAAAGACTTGTTGTCCGATTTTTCCAAGATAAATATTCATCCTTTTCTGGTAGAGTAAATTAATAGGGTAACCCACCTTTGAATGAAATTGTATTATTCTATTTAAGCTTGGTTAAATTAATCCAGGTTTGAATTTGACTGCCAATTTGTAGCTTAGTGAATCTCTCGTTAAAAGTATGCAAAATCTGACGCGCTAAAAAAAAAACAGTGAGAGGGTTTTCAACTTACTGCTGTGGGCAGAGCATTATACACAATAGTCTGCATTTGTTGGATCAGACTCTCACCCGTAGCCACTGGCTCTATTTCTATAAATTTATAATATTTCATTACATTTTGTATTATTGCACATGCTGGTTCGCTCAATTATGCCAACATATAAATCATATATGCAATGCCATACAAGAATATTTCTATAAGTATATAAATATATGGGCTCTGTTTGAGCGTTGGCTGACTGGCATTTCCGCCTTCTGGACGGGGCAGGAGGCTGGGCTTGTAGGTTGGGGGCACAGGGCGTATGCTTGATGACTGATGCTACCCTGATTGGGGCTCTGAGATGGATCGCAGTCAAGTGCAGCTGCGGCACGAACCAGATCGGATCAGCCCAGAGCTTGGCTCCGAAATGGAAACTGAATTAAATTGTTATTCAATTGCGGTTGGCAATAACAAAAACAAAACCTGCCACTCACCTCTTGCCATCTTTGAAAATATTTATCAGTGCTGCCAGTTTTTTTTTTAGATCAGCAGTCAGTTTTAATTTTTTAAGAATTTAGATTTTGTAAAAGTATTTATCATCAATAGACAAAAACTTTATACAAAAATATTTAAAAAAATCAAAATTAAATGTTCAGAGCTTTATTGTTTTAACTACAATACGTTAAATATTTCACGCATTAATTATGTAAATAATCAACGAATTTATTTGTATTTTATACTCTTCGATACTAAAAGAAGGTTCGCTGGAAATGTTCAAACTGAGATAATAATACTAATTGTGCTGCTGATAAAGAATATTTGTATACATATTAGGGTCGAACATGGGTTCTTTGGGTTCTTTACAAAGTTGAAACCATTAAGCTGAGGTCTGATACCATTTTCCTGCCAAATATTGAAAAAAAGTCAAATTAGCATCACTGTTGTTTTGCCCACAGTGCTTTGCTGCTGCCGAGTGTTTGTGACTCGAGGCTGTGGCAGCTGGATTTTATGTGTCAGTTGAACCGAAACTGAGTACAGATCAACATAGTTAGCTTAACAATAGCCAACTGAGATTAATCGAATTCTGCCATTCCGATTTTGGCTCCGTAATTTTTCAGAGTGACTAAGAATGAAGCGTGAAATGAACGATGCAGGGGAGGGACCACAGGACCAGAAGCGTAACCGCCGCAACGAGGAGACTGTACGCATTCTTATTCCAAGCAGTGTAAGTGATACTACAATTCGAAATTCAATCCGAGATAGTAGTGATTATTAATTAACCCACCCCAACCCAATTTATATCTAACAGATTGCTGGCGCTGTAATCGGCAAGGGAGGACAGCACATCCAGAAGATGCGGACTCAGGTACAATTATAAGATAAGCCTCATAATCACCATCAGAACGATAGAAAAGCAAAAAAACATAGCTCACAATTGAAGCGTCTCGTATTATTTACAATTATGTTTTATTTGTTGCACAACAACTTAGAAAGTAACAAGTGAAAATAACCAATACGATTCCGATTCCATGTCCCTAGTGAATCCCGAAAACGTCTGTAATTTTGTGTCTCTCTCTCCCGCGAATTCTCTCCCCTCCCGCCTCTCTCTCTCACTCTCTCTGTCTCTCTCCAACTTTATCTCAAACTCTCTCGGCATTGTCCCACTCTATCAGCAGTTCAAATAAAGCTCGACTTCGAGTTTTCGAATGCAGAAACAAACTCAGAAGAGAACCTTGTATTGCGTGCCGGTCTGGATCCCCTATTCCCCCCTCTCTCTCTTTCTCACTCTTTTCCCCAACTTTCTCTCTTCCTCGATCTGTGTAGATCCCCTCTCCGATGAGAGATCCTTGAGAAATCCAACATCAAATCGAAAACACGCTTCTAACTAACTCGGGTCTGCACCTTGCTAATGCTATCTCTCTCATAATATCTCTCTCTTTCTCTCTGCGTGTCTTTCTTTGGATACCGTTTTGAGTCTCTGTATCTCTTTATTTATCGTTTCGTTTCTTAAAAAGAGAATTCCACCAAACCCAACATTTTTAAGGACTCTTCAGATGATGCTTGGATGTAATGTAACATATACTACAGGCGCTTTATTTAATCAAAACTTGGACAAAAAAAATTAGTTTTTTGTATAAAACAATAAGAAAAAACATGACAATAAAACGATAAATTTACATGCTAATTAACCTTTAACTAAATGAACAATTTTCTTTCTCTCTCTCTCTTCTCTCTCTCTCTCTATTCTTGCGAACACCCCATATGTAACCAATAAATCGATTTTGATTTGCCAAAAAAAAAACCTGGTCGGTTCGCACGTCCAACAAATCAATCTTCAACCGCTCATCCGAATTGAACCGAACCGAACCGAACGATCGAACTGAATTTGATCGAATCGAATCAAATGTCGAACCTCCAACCAACCAATCGCCCGTCCGCCCGCACCATCACTCTGCACCGCTGGTCCATGGTCTCTGGTCTATATATATATGTCCCACCCGGGTACTGGGTAACTCGGATCCATATCTGTATCCGTATCTGAATCTGTATGAAACTGGCCCGATGTCAAACCCCGAATCGCTTCGAACTCGAACCTTGATGCATCACCCCCTGTTGCCGTGCACTATGCTACAAAATCTGACTGCAAACGCATATATATATAATGTATATGTTGAAATATTTATATATATACGTGTGTGCCCCCATTCCCATGTACCGTACGGGTTTGTATCTGTGTGGGTGCCCTCCCCCCGTCCCTGTGATTTATATCTCCATGTATCTGTGTGTGCCAACAAACAAACGAAAACGGCGAATCAATCAACCGATAAAAAAATCTCGCAAAATCGAAAAAAATATATATGTATTACAATCGCCCGCCCGTCCATCGACCGATTGACCG